>OZ025267.1:22681502-23076502 GCA_964019165.1 Mastigias papua
TATTTCATCGTTGCTTCGTTAGTTTTTTGTTGAAGGAGCTTCTATTGTGAACCAGATTTTGTGTTTTACGTCTAGGTATTCCATTGGTGAGCCTCCTAATTGGTGGGGAATTCATGGCTTGTGTGCATTTAATGGAAAATATCAGGGGAAATAAAAGGATACATATTGTTGTCATCAAAGGCAGTGGTGGCTTGGCAGATGTTTTGGAAGCCTCGTTGGACTTGCGTGATAAGATGGAACATGGCAGGTAGTTCCTACTGGCCTCTGTTGTCTTCTATTCTTTCAGTTCATCGTTAATCCGCGCTTTCCTTTCAATGCTTAGATATATAAACAGAAGAGAATCACATGACAAGAGGAATAATGCGTCTGATTGGCTAATTTTGCTCAACAGATGTTCACTACGTTTCATCCTCATTTTCTAGTTCCAGATTGCAGAGATACATTCGACAAAAAGTGGAAGAACACATAAAAGGTAACAATGAAGAAGAGAAAATTAATGAAGTTGTACATGCTGTTATGGAGATTATTGAACAACACAAGACTCAGGTAACGTACTTGTTTCATCTTTGATGCTTTGGCTTTGCATCACGTGGGTTACTTTATGGAACCGTTTCGTTCTATGAATTTTCTTTTTAAGTTATCCTAAGTTGTGTACAAAATTAAATTAGAAATTGGACACTATTCCTACAAGCTTTTAGAAATGCTTCCTCGTATAATATTAAGTGTCTATGTCAATGGATTTTGAATAGGCGTACATTTATGTTTAGATATTTTATAATGCATTTTTGCCCATATAGATTGTCATTTTTGATCCGTCTGGACAATCATATGGTGTTCATCATGCTATACTTGAAGCTGCTAGAGGTAAGCATCTTTGCACGGACATTTTCAATATCCCCTATTAATTTTGAATGGTCACAATATTCGATATATTTGGTATCGCTGAAAGAATATTTTGAATGCTAGGATTCAAAAGTATTTTAAGTTTTTCTCCAGAATGAGTTACCAAATCATACTTCAAAGTAGGATATCCTTACCTCGTATTACTACTATGTAATATATCATTGAATTGCATCGTATTACTACTATGTAATATATCATTGAATTGCATCGTATTACTACTATGTAATATATCATTGAATTGCATCGTATTACTACTATGTAATATATCATTGAATTGCATCGTATTACTACTATGTAATATATCATTGAATTGCATCGTATTACTACAATGTAATATATCATTGAATTGCATCGTATTACTACTATGTAATATATCATTGAATTGCATCGTATTACTACTATGTAATATATCATTGAATTGCATCGTATTACTACTATGTAATATATCATTGAATTGCATCGTTTTACTACTATGTAATATATCATTGAATTGCATCGTATTACTACTATGTAATATATCATTGAATTGCATCGTATTACTACTATGTAATATATCATTGAATTGCATCGTATTACTACAATGTAATATATCATTGAATTGCATCGTATTACTACAATGTAATATATCATTGAATTGCATCGTATTACTACAATGTAATATATCATTGAATTGCATCGTATTACTACTATGTAATATATAGCACGAAAAAGCGAGAAAATTCTTTCAGCATACTGAAAGCTTTTTTCGTCCGACGCTCGTCAGAGTCTGAAACATCGGATAACGACTGAAAGGTGGACCTAAATATATAGCCAGATGCGGGAACACGTGATATGATGAATAATGCGTCTATTTGGCCCTATGATTGGCCAGTTAGCACCTTTTCACCATTTTTTACTTGAAGAGTCCAAGTGAGAAAATGAGCCCTTTTTGTTTACACAAGACTGGGTTTTGAGTCTTATTGTAGACTGATTCCAAAACACTTAACTGAAAGGACGATCTCGCATGCCCAGTGATCTGACAATTATCGTCTGTATATGTTTTGGCGCATTCTGGATTTGTAATAGGATGTTGTCCTATGGCCGAATCACTTTTCATTTTAGAATTAGAGTTTTTACACATACGAGGTGGCTGTTCTCTTTTCATAGCGTTTTTTCCTACTGATGCTGGTCGGTACATATTGCTTTATTCTGTTTGCTAGTCTCTGCGTAATGCACTGTACGTACCGAGCTTCATATCGGCACAAAAGTTCGTAAACTAAACAACTTCTTTTGAGTGGTAGGAACGATATCTTGTTTAAGCAGATGGTAGTATGACCCTAGTAAAAAATTCTAATTCTAAAATGAAAAGTGATTCGGCCATAGGACAACATCTTATTACAAATCCAAAATGCGCCAAAACATATACAGACGATAATTGTCAGATCACTGGGCAAGCGAGATCGTCCTTTCAGTTAAGTGTTTTGGAATCAGTTTACATTAAGACTCAAAACCCAGTCTTGTGTAAACAAAAAGGGTTCATTTTCTCACTTGGACTCTTCAAGTAAAAAATGGTGAAAAGGTGCTAACTGGCCAATCATAGGGCCAAATAGACGCATTATTCATCATATCACGTGTACCCGCATCTGGCTATATATTTCGGTTCACTTTTCGGTCGTTATCCGACGTTTCATACTCTGACGAGTGTCGGGTGAAAGAAGCTTTCAGTATGCTAAAAGAATATTCCCCCCTTTTCGTGCTATAGTGAAGTTCTGTAGTACCAACAGACTTTTAATGTAATGTATCATTGAATTGCATCGTATTTCTAAATGTAATATACTATTGAATTGCATCGTATTACGTCATGAAGAAATTTGGAGTTGTATTTGTGAACTTGTACTAACTCCATATCCAGCCTATTTCCATCAATTCTTGCTAATAACTCCAAAGCATCCAGTGAATGTGAATATTCTGAAATCTTCCAATTGTTCTTGTACTAGACTTTTGCATATTTTTGAATCTGACATAGAACATCAACTCAAGTGTTTCTTTTGATATCTTTCAAGCGTCATCAAAAGGTTCCGAACAACATGATCTTTTAAATCGACTGCAGCTTGCTATTCACATGAATGAAATCGAAATTGCTGATCGTGACTTGCAGCATGGTCTTGCAGATGTAAGTATCGTTAAGGTTTGAATTCAGAGAAGCCTATTTTTAAAGCATCGCCCTCATTCTTCTATACTTACATTATTCTATGATTTCATGTCTAGTTCAAGTTAGCAAAATTTGAGATATATTTGATCATTTATTTTATTAATTGTTTTGACAGAGAAAAAGAAACTAATCATTACTAATAGTAGTAATAGTTACAAGAATAATAATTCTAATAATTATAATAATAATAACGAGTTTTTTAACAGGATAGGAATTTCAACAATATTGGGATTGCTGTTGTCAACGCTCGTCATGTGCAAAGAAAGGCACTTCAAAGGAAAACAAAAACATAGATTACTATCACACGTCTATCAATATATCTATTTACTGATATAGGTTTATGTCTCAACGTTTTGTTCAGATGCTATAGGTGGTTGTGGCTTATGAGTTTATCAGGAGTTTCACGTACTTATTCTCGTTATATTGCATATATTCTGATTATTTTTTAGGCTGAATTGGTCACCACTACCTTGTACAGAGCTTTAAAATCTGGTAAATCAAATTTTGTCCAGTTTTTCTTGAAAAATGGAGTCGATTTGAAAAGTTTCATTGGCGAAGATAAAAGGATGCTGAAAAAGTTGTATTTCAAGGTACGTCTTATTTCTATCTTGTATTGATGTTTTTCTTTCGCTTAAGTTTGTTGTTGATGTATTTTTCTTACTCATTTGTCTCATTCACGTTGACATGGTAGGTGAGCCATTGCTATGAATGCTATTAAATAAAGCTGTATATGTCGAGCTTTGGGTATTTTCGTATGTAGCCAAAGGCACCACAGAAATACAAGAAGAACTTTTTGTACTACGGGAATCTTCTGAATTTCCTCTAAATTTGTAGTTTGAGATTAGTATACATTTTGTATATTAACACTATTTTGCAGTACATCATATTCTTTAACATGCCAATTAGTATATTATGGTTCACTTTTTCAAATACTTTTCTATAATTCATGCACGTATTTTCTTCCTCTTGCTGATCATTTTCTCTGCAAGTACCCTTATTTGACATATTTCGCCCCTTGTCCCTTCACCCCCGTTGAATCGTAGCTTGTTTTTATTCGTTCTCATTTCTGCTATTGCTTTTTGTCTTCACTTTAAAATGTATAACAGACCTTACCTGCGTGTGAAATCAAGTTGATGATTCTAATCCCAGAATCTTCTTTTGTGTTATATATTTTGAGAACTTGTATAGAATGAATTGACATATTCATCAGGCTTGAAGCCTGTATTTTGACATTCGTTGACTATCAACGTAATCATTTCTATTCATTTATCGCTCATACTCTGTGGCAATCTGCTGAGACCTCATCAAGTCCCTTTGAATAGTTTTTCATATTTTGACAACTGTCACTTCGTGCATGCAACGTGATTATAAATAAAACTAGCAGAAGCTTCATTTGCGAGGAAAAGAAATTAAATTTCTACTTCTTTCTTGACAACTGCATATATCTGTTTATGCGAGTGTGTATCTGTCTATGTGTCAGCGTGTTTTTTGTGTGAACTTGACATGTTAATTGCTGCTTTTCCCCGTTGCCTCTAGGCAATAAAGAAAGGTAGCTTTCTCTGCAAATTGATGTCATATGCAAGCAAGAAAATGGTATATTGTATACGATCATCTTTAGATGTGGGATGGTAATAGTATTTATTTCACCTGCAGGAAATTATAACTGTTTATGTTTCTTCTGGATGAAGTTAGTTCGTCCTCAACTTCGTATCTTACCGTTGAAATAACGTGTCACAGACTTATCAATAAGACGGAGAAGGATAGCAGAGGAACTGCAAATGATTTCTCTTTAACGAAATGTAGTGAATGAGCACTAGGGGCAAACTTCCTGCGGTAATGTGCATCTCTTTAAAGATATTATACACATGCGATTTTAGGGGAATTTTTTGAAGTTCAGTTAAAGCTGTTAAGGTGGTTTATTTCGAACTTGTTCATTGTATGAGATCTTCTTTGGGCCTATTGTTTTTGCTGCCTTTCCTACTTGTCGAATTTCAAGTCAGACGATGAGCTGTTTTTGATCTGTATTTATAGCCATCCACCCATGAGACATTCGATTTATCGATCATCGATCAGCTGCTTGACTGTTTTATGGAGGAGGACTACTATTCAAGGATAGAAGAGGTAACAGTTAGGTTAAAATTATGATTTTCAATAGATACAAAAACATCGTAATACATTTTGGTAACCTTAGTGCTACGACGAGCAGGAGAGTGATTTCAATGAAGGCAGCAAATTTTTAAAAAGCAATTGTAGCGAAATTCATAAGTGTTACGTTATTGTGATGGATCCAAGAATATGTGAAAGACCAATTAGTAATACTAAAGCAACTGCTTTTGAGTACCGAATAGACGGGGGTGTGAATAATTGGAGGGTTGGAAAATTTTCTGAAAAAAGTATTTGGGGGTTCTAGGAAATAAGGGGGTTGGAAAATATAACACATTGATATTGTCAATAACAACTTAGGAAGACTGACCAACTGTATATGATCATTAAAAAGCAAGGTAAAGGAAATTATAATTGTAGTGTAAATTATTGATAAATAAATTTCTGGTTAGTCTCTTAAGTAAATGAAAATATTTCCTTCAGAAAACAATTTCACATAAAAAGTCTTCAAAATTGATAAATAAGGGGTTGGAATAAGTGTGGAGGTTGGAAAAAATTTAAAAAATTAACAATCGGGGGTAACGGTTATTCGGTACTGAAGAATGGGGAGCCAGTTAGTAGAAAGTACCAGGATGGAGCAAACATAGAACGTTTAGAGACAATTTGTCCCATCCTCAGCTAATGAAACAAACACATGCAAGGTTTAATTGCGACTAATTAGTTAAATTGCGCCAGTATTGAATATATTGAATGAATAAATGTTTATTTATACCATTGTTAGGAAAATTCAGCTTTTCCATGAGGCTCAGAGGAAATGAGTGATTTGGTGATTAAAGGGCTATTCAAGATTACTATTAGAACCTCGTGTGATATGACCCACACTGTACATCTGCATATGAATATTGATTATAGCTTCCATGTAGTTTCATTTTTGCTGATATGAAGCCTCATTGACATGCAGCCTCATTCAATGACACCTTGCCAAGAACTCATGATATGGGCTATTTTCAACGACATGTTTGACATGGTGGAATGTTTTTGGAAACATGAAACTAGACGATCATTGGAAAATGCTCTTGTGATATATAGGCTATATCGGTCAATGTCAAAGAAGCTGAGAAATGTTGATGAAATAAAACGACATACTCTCCGCTCACAAGCCAAGTATGTTTTTTAATAGGATATATCACCTATGCTTTTTATTTTTTGTTTGAATCTTGTTCGATTTTGTTTTCCAATTGCATTTGATTTTGTATTGGGATCTTATTTGATTTTTACTTGAGTCTTCTTGGTTTTTGTATTCCATTTGCATTGGACTGGCAGTCAATTAGTATTCACTTTTATATCCAATATATGTCATTGCAAATGACACCAGCCATTTCATGTCCTACCATTGGCAGTGCTATTTGAAGTTCATGTAGCAACTTTTCTTATCATGTTTCGGATCATGTTAAACTGACGTTGCACTGACCTTTGTATAATTTACCACTTTCAAAGAGCAGATGTTTACCAAATTTTGAAGACTCTTTAGACATTTAAAACACTTGATCTTTATCTTTATCTTTTTGGTATAGCGGATTGTTTTCAAGCTTACTTATGTGGGAGTTAGTTTGCTTCCAGATTGATTCATATATTCTTAAAGCGCAGAAATTTTTAAAGAAAATGTTCGTTTTGCAAGCATTCATGTGTTTTTTATCTGTATGTTTCTGTATACTTTTTAGTACATTCGAGAAACGTGCTGTTGAACTGTTAACCTTGTGCTATGAAGAGGCACCAGAATCTGCTACAGAAGCAATTGCAACACGAATGCCCTTATGGGGTAATCAAAGACTTATTTCACTTGCTGCAAATGGAAGATCTCGCAACTTCGTATCGCACAATTGCTGCCAAGCTTATCTAAAGGAAATTTGGCATGGAATGGTATTATTCTCTTTTGTATTAAATTTGGTATTTATTATTTGCAATTTTAATCATAAAACAAGTGATTTATAATTCGTCATAAATATTATCGTTGTGAGTGGAGGAACAAGACTCTCAAGCACGGCGTCATAAATCAACACTGATAATGTAGACGTACTAGGCCAATAGTTTACTCAATTTTCCCACTAGTAAGCCCCATTGTTACAATTATCTGACAATTACAATACAAAATTACAGTTATAATTACAATTACCTCACAGTTGCAATACAACAGCTACGCATGCTGTAAAATATGTTCACTTTAGTAGTATTAGTGTTGTTAATATCGAATATGTACTTCCTTTATTACCAATTAATGGTTGTCTTTGCCAACGAGATATCAAAAATTTGGTTTTAGCATAATTTGTTCAGTCATCTCTTCTGTTGTATTTTTTCTCTTTTTGAAGCATTTGCATTGATTTCTTGAAAGACTTTGATCCTGAACTGTAACATATTAGCAATGCTATTTTGACTTTAATCACAGCGAGGAATTAATGAAAGGTGGAAAAAACATGACTCATGGAAGAGACAAACTTCTGAAATAGGATTGTTAGATGAGACTGATCGAGGTGCTGAAGGAGGAAAATGCCCCTCGCTATTTAAGAAAATATTTGCATTTTTGAAGTTTCTGCTTTTTGCTCCAAAAGGAAAGGCCGTACTTCACATGGTAAGTTGAGATAAGTTGTAGTAAACCATATGTGCTATGACATGTTATTAAGTTTAGTACAAAGTCATCATTTATGTCCTTAAACTAAATGGTTGCTTTAATGGACATTGATAAAGTACCAAAAAACAAAGAGTAATGACGACAGGTAGAAGAGGATGCCAGTTGGACTTGGATGTAGAAAGAAGCAGATTCTGGAAGATATCATGGAGGCCATCTATTAGGATGATGGCTGTGCAATGATGATGATGATAATGATTATGATGATGAAGATGATGGTGGTGGTGGTGGTGGTGGTGGTGGTAGCAGTGGTGGTGGTGGTGGTGGTGGTGGTGGTGGTGGTGGTGGTGGTGGTGGTGGTGGTGGTGGTGGTGGTGGTGGTGGTGGTGGTGGTGGTGGTGGTGGTGGTGGTGGTGGTGGTGACGGTGGTGGTGGTGGTGGTGACGGTGGTCGTATTGGTCGTGGTGGTCGTGGTGGTCGTGGTGGTCGTGGTGGTAGCAGTGGTGGTAGCAGTGGTGGTGGTGGTTGTGATGGTGGCGGTGGTGGTGGTGGTGGTGGTGGTGGTGGTGGTGGTGGTGGTGGTGGTGATGGTGGTGGTGGTGGTGGTGGTGATGGTGGTGGTGGTGGTGGTGGTGGTGGTGATGGTGGTGGTGGTGATGATCATGACTTTGAGTACATATTGGGCCAATGTCTGGACATAATATGTATTAGAGTCTCTCTACAGGAAATATTTTGTCAGATGTGTTCATGATACGTAATTCATTCTTAAATTTCCAATTGAAACAGAGAACTTTTTTTTAGGTTATGTATTTGATATTTCTTGGCTGTTTTATGTATAAGTTGTTGATAGAAGACAAGAATTCGTACTCAGCTCTATGGGTTTATGTCAACGTTTTTGTTGCTGCAGTGATGATCGAGAAAATCTGCGAGGTAACTATTTTATTGTTTGAAGGATTTTCAGAATAACTGCCGAAAGACACAAACTAACCTTTGTATATCTAGTAAATACATGTTTTGTTCGTGTATCCTTGTACTGAAGGCGGCATTGAATGCTATTTAATTGTTTTTATATTTGCTTGTATATTCCTTGATTTTTTCTCCCTGATCTTAGTTTTTATTGTTTCTGTTTGGACCCTGGCATTAAGAATCACTACTTTTCTTAGATTTTAAGCATGCAGAAAAAGACAATATTAATGAAAGCGAGAGAATGGTGGCATTCGATGTGGAAGAAAATAGACGTGTTATCAATATTGCTATTTTATATAAGCATTGGAATGGCTGTCAAATTTGAGAATGGCAGTCGAGCTGTGCGAGCCGCGGCTTTGGTAGCATGGATCATTAAATTTTCACAGTTTTATCGTATGATTCACTCCCTGGGACCATACCTTACAATGGTATATCGAATGGTAAGGAATGGCTGGCACGTTAAAATTTGTGAGCCATTTTTTACTTCTTGAATATTTGCTTTCTTTTGTACCTATTACGTGTGAGATTTTTCCAAGATGCCGTTGTTTTGTTTATGGCTTCACAATTTAAAGCAATGTTCTTGAGGCAACTTCATCGTAAATATTGTCTCATAGTCATAGAAAATTAGTCTTACATTGAACGAATTGTACCTTATCCTGTATAGGACTGCCATTTTATCTGTTCATATGTCATATAGCTTACGCAAGTGGATGTAGGCTTCAATCTATAGCACGTTTTTATAATATTACTTATATCTTAGTGAATGGACTTAAACTTTTTAGATTCTTCCGCTTTCGTGTTCTTCAGTGTTCCTATCTTTTACCATTTATAGGATGCTAGGGAGGGTTGAAATGGAAAGGTTGAACCTGTGAAGTTTCTTCCTGATAGTATATATTATGTATAATTGGAATTTTTGCAGTATGCTTAGTGCTATTGCTTTTTATTCATTAACAGCTGTTGCATATGTCAACTTTCATTTGGGTTTTGCTGACGGTTGTCATTGCCTTTGGTATTTTCTTGTATTCATTTTTGTATTCGGCGGAGAAGCTCTCATGGATGATCATTTTTAAACTTTTGTTCCGTCCTTACCTTTTGGTGTTTGGAGAACTTGGAATCTCAACTTATTCGAGTATGTATATGCCTAATGCTTTATTTATGTTTGATATATGTTTATATACATATGTTATAACTTATATAGTAAAAATTCTTTTGTCAAATTTCTTTCATGATTTGTACTTTATTGGTTCACTTCCTTGTTCACTTAATGCCTCATAAGTGAAACCGGTTCACTGGACTTTTGTGATGTAAATGGCACCTGATATCAACCTGCAGTCAGCTTTTCTGGGGCTGCGTAATTGTATGGTCAATGATGATGGGCCCCTCATCACCCAAGCTAGAAGTAGAGGCAGTGTTGAAGGAGAGTAAAGCAACACAGGGGGTCACCCAGAAAGTGCGTACGCCCAGAACCATGGCGTACGTAGAACGTTGGATGTATGAGCTGCGTGTGTAGAACGTTGGGTGTATGAGCTGCGTGCGTAGAACGTTGGAAGTATGACCTATATGCGTAGAACGTTGGATGTATGAGCTACGTGCGTAGAACGTTGGATGTATGAGCTGCGTGTGTAGAACGTTGGATGTATGAGCTACTTGCGTAGAATGTTGGATGTATGAGCTACGTAGAACGTTGGATGTATGAGCTGCGTGTGTAGAACGTTGGATGTATGAATTGCGTGCGTAGAACGTTGGATGTATGACCTGTGTGTGTAGAACGTTGGATGTATGAGCTACTTGCGTAGAACGTTGGATGTATGAGCTACGTGCGTAAAACGTTGGATGTATGAGCTACGTGCGTAGAACATTGGATGTATGAGCTACATAGGACGTAGGATGTATATATTTCTAGCCCGTGGAGAAAGATCAGTGCGCCTAGTGTGGTACCGTAAATCCTCCAATTCCCCCCTTGAAGAAGAACCCCTCGAATAAGGCCCCATGCTAGAACTTGAAATTGTTAATAAACCCCCTTGAATAAGCTTCACCCCCAGATGATGATAAAGAATAATGCTTAAATTTAAACTGTTCTGTTAACATTATGGAAGAAAGGAATTTTAAACAATGTGCTTTTTATGAAGGATATGTCAAGTAATTTTATAGTCCCCCCTCAAATAAGCCCCCCTTCGAATAAGCCCCCACCAAAAGAGTATCAAAACTAAATAAGCACCCAGGGGACTAATTGGAGGGTTTACGATTTTAGGAAATTTTCATAGCACTACTAATGAAGTCCCTTTTCTGAATAATACGCACTTTTCTTTATGGGAATACCTGATCAAGATAGCTATTTTCCACTGAGCCTCAATGCTCTTTTGCACCTAAATTTTCAATGTTCTATAATTTTTATTCCTATAGAGAGAAGAGCATATATTTCTGAAAATTATAAGTGCTGTTCTTGATAGAGGCTCGATGACCTTGTGTCTTCCTACGCCAGAGACAGCACAGTATATTAGTCATTTGTTTGTTGTAGTTAGTTTTAACTGAAGTAAAACATAATAAGTAAAGTCCCACCGGCAGCATTCTGACTTAGGGAGGAGTACCAGTAATCATGAAACGGTGGTTTTAATATAGGACAGCAATGAAATGTACTGTATGCAATGTCACGTGCCTTTGTTTCATTACGATTGTAAATACAGTTTTGTGATGTGATTTAGTTTGCATTGTCATCAGTGAGCAAGTCGAATATTGTTGTTTTAATGTTCCTGTGTATGAAACCTTTAAGTTTCTCCTAGTTGGAAAGACACAAACCGTATTTGGGACAACAAAGCTAGATACGGCGAGAGAGCTCATTGCAGTTTTTGGCATGTGTGTTTACATCTTAATCGCAAATGTTCTGCTTCTTAACGTGTTGATTGCTGTATTCAAGTAAGTTTTTGATCAACAATCTGTGTTTGATTTTTACATATAAGTGACTGGTATCGCAGTATAGCATAACATCAGAAGTCATGTCATATCGTCTTGCGCATCTTTGGAAAGGTTTTGAACCCGAAGTTAAGCAGGCGCCATCTCTACAAACTTTTAAACATCGATTTTGATGTATTTTTTCTAACTCATTTTAGCTTTGTACTTAGGTGATTTATTTTTATTATAATTATATGGTAATTAGGTTCATTTTAAATTGTAAGCATTTTGCCACGGCCCCCCAGAAAAGCAGCCTTAGCTGACGGGGTTATCGTGTATTTAGAATATAGAACAAAATGGAAAATAAAAAGTTGCTGAGTGGGCAGAGCGTTTGTCCATAGTGCTGAAGATGGCTGGTTTGAGACGAACCTTTGGTCATAGTTTCGATTCTCATTCACTGTCCACCCAGCAGGAAATGGCTACTTGCTGGCAACGGTTGAGAGATGCGGGTGATAGCCCTAACTCATTATGCCGGCGGCCCAGAATGTGTCCTCTCCAAAGGGCACTTCCAGCATACGTATCCTGTATAATGCATACTTTATGTCATGGATCTCATAGCTGGATTCCCAGTGCGATGGAGATTTATAATGGTTATGTAATGTAGTATACGGTAATGGCTGATAATAAACCTATGATATAGCCATATATTGTCAATTGTTTTGTATGTTAACTTTGTTATATTTGCCAATGAAGACCGGTTTGCAATGTTTTTATACACGAGTATTCATATGGCCTTTTTGTTTGCAGTAACATCTATGAAGACATTAAAGAAAACAGCGATAAGATTTGGAAATTTGATCGCTACCACGTTATTGTGGAATATAGCAATAAGCCGTCATTGCCACCTCCTTTTTCAATCGTTTCAACTTTCATTCGTCTAATTTGTCTGATTTGCTCAAGACATAAATGCCTACCTTATTCATTGTATTCAGAAAAAGGTATTTTTTCTATCGTGAAGTCTTTGACATACTTAGATCTGCAAAATTTTTAATAGGGCTAATAATGAATAGACTCTTTTCTAACGAAGGAGTCTGTTGAATGCAGTTAAGTTTCCTTTCATGATGATTAAGTATTTGCTATCATTTCTTTGGAAATTTTTGATAGTTTAATTAAAATCTTTTGCAAGAATTGTTTGACCAAAGTGAAGATTGTTTCAGATAGTTAGAATTGGTTGCAGTTATCTATGATTGTAAATCAGTATGAGAGGTACTTGCTTCCAACTTTATCCTTAAGCTATCTTGAAAATTTATCCCAAATTATTTTGAGTTTTCACCTATTTATATCATAGATATGGCACTAGAGATGGAAAGTCTGCAACATGGTAGTATGAGAGAATTTCTAAGAGCTGATAATCAGAAGCCACCCAACTTTGTCGAAGACACATTAAAAAGCATTAGAGACAAGTATTATTCACTTTTTCCTATTAAACATCTTATGTATCTTTGACAATAGTTTTTTTTAAATGCATTTTAGGCTTCTATTGTTGAAATCTACGTTTTGGGATGAACAAGTGCATCCTCAACCTTATCCTATATACATACACTTTTTGACTTTTTACGTATCTTTATATGTTTTCATTTCTGTGTATGTTTTCATTTCAGATGCCACGGTTTTGTTTAGGAAAGCTGTTTCATTTGGTTGTCTTTTTCGCGTAGAGACATTGTATGCAATAAACCGAATTTTTATCTGCTTTGAAGGGTCGAAGGAAATGAAAGAGCTCTAGTTGAGCTTAAAGAGAGGATTGATCAAAGATTCTCGGAAATTGAAGCGTTATTAAAAGGCATCAAACATCATCAAGTAATGGAAGGTACTAACATAAATTCAATATCATAGTACTTTAATACACTCATATATTTTACGATGTGATTCTACTGTTTTACGATTCTACTATACTGTGGTTGCTATTAAATTATGCCAGCAATATTCTTACCTTTGTAGTTTCTTTTCTGTTTTGATGTCATTTTCGTATCCTTCTCGTTTTGCGTACTTCTTAGCCTGTGTGCCAGTGTAGGGCATTAATGAGCTTACATCTACCAACATTCCTCATACAGTACTTCCTCGATTATCCGGCCGCTGCTGGACAGAACCTTTTTAACGGGTGTCGGATAATCCATAAAGACCGGTTAAACAGAATTACACTTTTTGACATCGGTACACAAGACAACGCCAACTCATGGAGTGAAACTACTTTTGAAGCACACTCTAGTATAGTCTTAGGCCGATTACGGAGCCAAGTTAAACAATTGTCAAACATTTTTATGCCCGATGCCTGCAAAGATAGACACCTTTCAACATATCTGATTTCTCTTATATAAGACTATTCACGACCACATTATCCAGGGACGGTTGATCGAGATACGGTTTATCGAAGCACTACTGTATTGATTCATACTGCATAAGTCTAATTGATTTTGATTGTAGATTGAAAAGTGATGAAAATGAGGCATTTTTGGCCAAAATGTAAGGCTATAACCGTGGTATTTTGCCGACAAATGACCAAAATTGACATTGATTGATTTTGATTGCAGATTGAAAAGTGATGAAAATGAGGCATGTTTGGCCACATTGAAATTGATTGATTTTGATTGCAGATTGAAAAGTGATGAACATGAGGCAATTTTGGCCAAAACGTAACGCTATAACCTTGGTATTTTGCCGAAATATCACCAAAATTGAAATTGATTGCTTTTGATTGCAGATTGAAAAGTGATGAAAATGAGGCATTTCTGGCCAAAAAGTAAGGCTATAACCTTGGTATTTTGCCGAAAAATGACCACATATGATATTGATTGATTTTGATTGCAGATTGAAAAGTGATGAAAATGAGGCATGTTTGGCCAAAAAGTAAGGCTATAACCTTGGTATTTTGCCGAAAAATGACCAACATTGAAATTGATTGATTTTGATTGCAGATTGAAAAGTGATGAAAATGCGGCATTTTTGACCAAAAAGTAAGGCTATAACCTTGGTATTTTGCCGAAAAATAACCAACATTGAAATTGACTGATTTTGATTACAGATTGAAAAGTGATGAAAATGAGGCATTTTTGGCCAACAGGTAAGGCTATAACATTGGTATTTTGCCGAAAAATGACCAAAATTGACATTGATTGCTTTTGATTGCAGGTTGAAAAGTGATGAAAATGAAGCATTTTTGGCCAAACAGTAAGGCTATAACCTTGGTATTTTGCCGACAACTGATCAAAATTGAAGTTGATTGAATTTGAATGCAGATTGACAAGTGATGACAATGAGGCATTTTTGGCCAAACACTAAGGCTATAACCTTGGTATTTTGCCGAAAAATGATCAAAATTGAAGTTGATTGACTTTGAATGCAGATTGAAAAGTGATGAAAATAAGGCATTTTTGGCCAAAAAGTAAGGCTATAACCTTGGTATTTTGCCGAAAAATGACCACATATGAAATTAATTGATTTTGATTGCAGATTGACAAGTGATGCAAATGAAGCATTTTTGGCCAAACAGTAAGGCTATAACCTTGGTATTTTGCCGAAAAATCACCAAATTTGAAATTGAGTGATTTTGATTGCAGATTGAAAAGTGATGAAAATGAGGCATTTTTGGCCAACAAGTGAGGCTATACCCTTGGTATTTTGCCGAAAAATGATCAATATTGAAATTGATTGATGTTGAATGCAGATTGAAAAGTGATGAAAATGAGGCATTTTTGGCCAAAAAGTAAGGCTATAACCTTGCTATTTTGCCGACAAATGACCAAATTTGAAATTGAGTGCTTTTGATTGCAGATTGAAACGTGATGAAAATGAAGCATTTTTGGCCAAACAGTAAGGCTATAACCTTGGTATTTTGCCGAAATATGACCAAATATGAAATTGATTGATTTTGATTGCAGATTGACAAGTGATGACAATGAGGCATTTTTGGCCAAAACGTAAGGCTATAACCTTGGTATTTTGCAGACAACTGACCAAACTTGACATTGATTGATTTTGATTGCAGGTTGAAAAGTGATGAAAATGAGGCATTTCTGGCCACAAAGTAAGGCTATAACCTTGGTATTTTGCCGACAACTGATCAAAATTGAAGTTGATTGAATTTGAATGCAGATTGACAAGTGATGACAATGAGGCATTTTTGGCCACCCACTAAGGCTATAACCTTGGTATTTTGCCGAAAAATGACCATAATCGAAATTGATTGATTTTGATTGCAGATTGAAAAGTGATGAAAATGAGGCATTTTGGCCAAAACGTAAGGCTATAACCTTGGTATTTTGCCGTAAATGACCAAATATGAAATTGATTGATTTTGATTGCAGATTGAAAAGTGATGAAAGTGAGGCATTTTTGGCCAAAAAGTAAGGCTATAACCTTGGTATTTTGCCGAAAAATGACCAACATTGAAATTGATTGATTTTGATTGCAGATTGAACAGTGATGATAATGAGGCATGTTTGGCCAAAAAGTAAGGCTATAACCTTGGTATTTTGCCGAAATATGACCAAATATGAAATTGATTGATTTTGATTACAGATTGAAAAGTGATGACAATGAGGCATTTTTGGCCAAAAGGTAAGGCTATAACATTGGTATTTTGCCGACAAATGACCAACATTGACATTGATTGCTTTTGATTGCAGATTGAAAAGTGATGAAAATGAGGCATTTCTGGCCACAAAGTAAGGCTATAACCTTGGTATTTTGCCGACAACTGATCAAAATTGAAGTTGATTGAATTTGAATGCAGATTGACAAGTGATGACAATGAGGCATTTTTGGCCAAAAAGTAAGGCTATAACCTTGGTATTTTGCCGAAAAATGACCACATATGAAATTAATTGATTTTGATTGCAGATTGACAAGTGATGCAAATGAAGCATTTTTGGCCAAACAGTAAGGCTATAACCTTGGTATTTTGCCGAAAAATCACCAAATTTGAAATTGAGTGATTTTGATTGCAGATTGAAAAGTGATGAAAATGAGGCATTTTTGGCCAACAAGTGAGGCTATACCCTTGGTATTTTGCCGAAAAATGATCAATATTGAAATTGATTGATGTTGAATGCAGATTGAAAAGTGATGAAAATGAGGCATTTTTGGCCAAAAAGTAAGGCTATAACCTTGCTATTTTGCCGACAAATGACCAAATTTGAAATTGAGTGCTTTTGATTGCAGATTGAAACGTGATGAAAATGAAGCATTTTTGGCCAAACAGTAAGGCTATAACCTTGGTATTTTGCCGAAATATGACCAAATATGAAATTGATTGACTTTGATTGCAGATTGACAAGTGATGACAATGAGGCATTTTTGGCCAAAACGTAAGGCTATAACCTTGGTATTTTGCAGACAACTGACCAAAATTGAAGTTGATTGAATTTGAATGCAGATTGACAAGTGATGACAATGAGGCATTTTTGGCCACCCACTAAGGCTATAACCTTGGTATTTTGCCGAAAAATGACCATAATCGAAATTGATTGATTTTGATTGCAGATTGAAAAGTGATGAAAATGAGGCATTTTGGCCAAAACGTAAGGCTATAACCTTGGTATTTTGCCGTAAATGACCAAATATGAAATTGATTGATTTTGATTGCAGATTGAAAAGTGATGAAAGTGAGGCATTTTTGGCCAAAAAGTAAGGCTATAACCTTGGTATTTTGCCGAAAAATGACCAACATTGAAATTGATTGATTTTGATTGCAGATTGAACAGTGATGATAATGAGGCATGTTTGGCCAAAAAGTAAGGCTATAACCTTGGTATTTTGCCGAAATATGACCAAATATGAAATTGATTGATTTTGATTACAGATTGAAAAGTGATGACAATGAGGCATTTTTGGCCAAAAGGTAAGGCTATAACATTGGTATTTTGCCGACAAATGACCAAAATTGACATTGATTGCTTTTGATTGCAGATTGAAAAGTGATGAAAATGAGGCATTTCTGGCCACAAAGTAAGGCTATAACCTTGGTATTTTGCCGACAACTGATCAAAATTGAAGTTGATTGAATTTGAATGCAGATTGACAAGTGATGACAATGAGGCATTTTTGGCCACCCACTAAGGCTATAACCTTGGTATTTTGCCGAAAAATGACCGAAATCGAAATTGATTGATTTTGATTGCAGATTGAAAAGTGATGAAAATGAGGCATTTTGGCCAAAAAGTAAGGCTATAACCTTGGTATTTTGCCGTAAATGACCAAATATGAAATTGATTGATTTTGATTGCAGATTGAAAAGTGATGAAAGTGAGGCATTTTTGGCCAAAAAGTAAGGCTATAACCTTGGTATTTTGCCGAAAAATGACCAACATTGAAATTGATTGATTTTGATTGCAGATTGAAAAGTGATGATAATGAGGCATGGTTGGCCAAAAAGTAAGGCTATAACCTTGGTATTTTGCCGCAAAATAACCAACATTGAAATTGACTGATTTTGATTACAGATTGAAAAGTGATGAAAATGAGGCATTTTTGGCCAAAAGGTAAGGCTATAACATTGGTATTTTGCCGACAAATGACCAAAATTGACATTGATTGCTTTTGATTGCAGATTGAAAAGTGATGAAAATGAAGCATTTTTGGCCAAACAGTAAGGCTATAACCTTGCTATTTTGCCGACAACTGATCAAAATTGAAGTTGAGTGAATTTGAATGCAGATTGACAAGTGATGACAATGAGGCATTTTTGGCCAAACACTAAGGCTATAACCTTGGTATTTTGCCGAAAAATGATCAAAATTGAAGTTGATTGACTTTGAATGCAGATTGAAAAGTGATGAAAATGAGGCATGTTTGGCCAAAAAGTAAGGCTATAACCTTGGTATTTTGCCGAAAAATGACCACATATGAAATTGATTGATTTTGATTGCAGATTGACAAGTGATGCAAATGAAGCATTTTTGGCCAAACAGTAAGGCTATAACCTTGGTATTTTGCCGAAAAATCACCAAAATTGAAATTGATTGATTTTGATTGCAGATTGAAAAGTGATGACAATGAGGCATTTTTGGCCAACAAGTGAGGCTATAACCTTGGTATTTAGCCGAGAAATGATCAATATTGACATTGATTGATGTTGAATGCAGATTGAAAAGTGATGAAAATGAGCCATTTCTGGCCAAAACGTAAGGCTATAACCTTGGTATTTTGCAGACAACTTACCAAACTTGACATTGATTGATTTTGATTGCAGGTTGAAAAGTGATGAAAATGAGGCATTTCTGGCCACAAAGTAAGGCTATAACCTTGGTATTTTGCCGACAACTGATCAAAATTGAAGTTGATTGAATTTGAATGCAGATTGACAAGTGATGACAATGAGGCATTTTTGGCCACCCACTAAGGCTACAACCTTGGTATTTTGCCGAAACATGACCAAAATCGAAATTGATTGATTTTGATTGCAGATTGAAAAGTGATGAAAATGAGGCATTTTGGCCAAAAAGTAAGTCTATAACCTTGGTATTTTGCCGTAAATGACCAAATATGAAATTGATTGATTTTGATTGCAGATTGAAAAGTGATGATAATGAGGCATGTTTGGCCAAAAAGTAAGGCTATAACCTTGGTATTTTGCCGCAAAATAACCAACATTGAAATTGACTGATTTTGATTACAGATTGAAAAGTGATGAAAATGAGGCATTTTTGGCCAAAAGGTAAGGCTATAACATTGGTATTTTGCCGACAAATGATCAAAATTGACATTGATTGCTTTTGATTGCAGATTGAAAAGTGATGAAAATGAAGCATGTTTGGCCAAACAGTAAGGCTATAACCTTGGTATTTTGCCGACAACTGATCAAAATTGAAGTTGATTGAATTTGAATGCAGATTGACAAGTGATGACAATGAGGCATTTTTGGCCAAACACTAAGGCTATAACCTTGGTATTTTGCCGAAAAATGATCAAAATTGAAGTTGATTGACTTTGAATGCAGATTGAAAAGTGATGAAAATGAGGCATGTTTGGCCAAAAAGTAAGGCTATAACCTTGGTATTTTGCCGAAAAATGACCACATATGAAATTGATTGATTTTGATTGCAGATTGACAAGTGATGCAAATGAAGCATTTTTGGCCAAACAGTAAGGCTATAACCTTGGTATTTTGCCGAAAAATGACCAAAATTGAAATTGATTGATTTTGATTGCAGATTGACAAGTGATGAAAATGAGGCATTTTTGGCCAAAAAGTAAGGCTATAACCTTGCTATTTTGCCGAAAACTCACCAAAATTGAAATTGATTGATTGTGATTGCAGATTGAAAAGTGATGACAATGAGGCATTTTTGGCCAACAAGTGAGGCTATAGCCTTGGTATTTTGCCGAAAAATGACCAAAATTGACATTGATTGATTTTGAATGCATATTGACAAGTGATGAAAATGAGGCATTTTGGCCAAAAAGTAAGGCTATAACCTTGGTATTTTGCAGACAACTGACCAACCTTGACATTGATTGATTTTGATTGCAGATTGAAAAGTGATGACAATGAGGCATTTTTGGCCAACAAGTGAGGCTATAACCTTGGTATTTTGCCGAAAAATGACCAAAATTGAAATTGATTGATTTTGATTGCAGATTGACAAGTGATGCAAATGAAGCATTTTTGGCCAAACAGTACGGCTATAACCTTGGTATTTTGCCGCAAAATAACCAACATTGAAATTGACTGATTTTGATTACAGATTGAAAAGTGATGAAAATGAATCATTTTTGGCCAAAAGGTAATGCTATAACATTGGTATTTTGCCGAAAAATGACCAAAATTGACATTGATTGCTTTTGATTGTAGATTGAAAAGTGATGAAAATGAAGCATTTTTGGCCAAACAGTAAGGCTATAACCTTGGTATTTTGCCGACAACTGATCACAATTGAAGTTGATTGAATTTGAATGCAGATTGACAAGTGATGACAATGAGGCATTTTTGGCCAAACACTAAGGCTATAACCTTGGTATTTTGCCGAAAAATGATTAAAATTGAAGTTGATTGACTTTGAATGCAGATTGAAAAGTGATGAAAATGAGGCATGTTTGGCCAAAAAGTAAGGCTATAACCTTGGTATTTTGCCGAAAAATGACAACATATGAAATTGATTGATTTTGATTGCAGATTGACAAGTGATGCAAATGAAGCATTTTTGGCCAAACAGTAAGGCTATAACCTTGGTATTTTGCCGAAAAATCACCGAAATCGAAATTGATTGATTTTGATTGCAGATTGAAAAGTGATGAAAATGAGGCATTTTGGCCAAAAAGTAAGGCTATAACCTTGGTATTTTGCCGTAAATGACCAAATATGAAATTGATTGATTTTGATTGCAGATTGAAAAGTGATGAAAGTGAGGCATTTTTGGCCAAAAAGTAAGGCTATAACCTTGGTATTTTGCCGAAAAATGACCAACATTGAAATTGATTGATTTTGATTGCAGATTGAAAAGTGATGATAATGAGGCATGGTTGGCCAAAAAGTAAGGCTATAACCTTGGTATTTTGCCGCAAAATAACCAACATTGAAATTGACTGATTTTGATTGCAGATTGAAAAGTGATGAAAATGAGGCATTTTTGGCCAACAAGTGAGGCTATAACCTTGGTATTTAGCCGAGACATCATCAATATTGAAATTGATTGATGTTGAATGCAGATTGAAAAGTGATGAAAATGAGGCATTTTTGGCCAAAAAGTAAGGCTATAACCTTGCTATTTTGCCGACAACTGACCAAACTTGACATGGATTGATTTTGATTGCAGGTTGAAAAGTGATGAAAAAGAGGCATTTCTGGCCACAAAGTAAGGCTATAACCTTGGTATTTTGCCGACAACTGATCAAAATTGACGTTGATTGAATTTGAATGCAGATTGACAAGTGATGACAATGAGGCATTTTGTGCCAACCACTAAGGCTATAACCTTGGTATTTTGCCGAAAAATGATCAAAATTGAAGTTGATTGAATTTGAATGCAGATTGAAAAGTGATGAAAATGAGGCATTTTTGGCCAAAACGTAAGGCTATAACCTTGGTATTTGCCGAAAAATGACCACATATGAAATTGATTGATTTTGATTGCAGATTGAAAAGTGATGAAAATGAAGCATTTTTGGCCAAACAGTAAGGCTATAACCTTGGTATTTTGCCGAAAAATGACCAAAATTGAAATTGATTGATTTTGATTGCAGATTGACAAGTGATGACAATGAGGCATTTTTGGCCAAACACTAAGGCTATAACATTGGTATATTGCCGAAAAATGAGCAAAATTGAAGTTGATTGACTTTGAATGCAGATTGAAAAGTGATGAAAATGAGGCATGTTTGGCCAAAAAGTAAGGCTATAACCTTGGTATTTTGCCGAAAAATGACCACATATGAAATTGATTGATTTTGATTGCAGATTGACAAGTGATGCAAATGAAGCATTTTTGGCCAAACAGTAAGGCTATAACCTTGGTATTTTGCCGAAAAATCACCAAAATTGAAATTGATTGATTTTGAATGCAGATTGACAAGTGATGACAATGAGGCATTTGTGGCCAACAAGTAAGGCTATAACCTTGGTATTTTGCAGACAACTGACCAAACTTGACAGTGATTGATTTTGATTGCAGGTTGAAAAGTGATGAAAATGAGGCATTTTTGGCCACAAAGTAAGGCTATAACCTTGGTATTTTGCCGACAACTGATCAAAATTGACGTTTATTGAATTTGAATGCAGATTGACAAGTGATGACAATGAGGCATTTTTGGCCAAACACTAAGGCTATAACCTTGGTATTTTGCCGAAAAATGATCAAAATTGAAGTTGATTGAATTTGAATGCAGATTGAAAAGTGATGAAAATGAGGCATTTTTGGCCAAAACGTAAGGCTATAACCTTGGTATTTGCCGAAAAATGACCACATATGAAATTGATTGATTTTGATTGCAGATTGAAAAGTGATGAAAATGAGGCATTTTGGCCAAACAGTAAGGCTATAACCTTGGTATTTTGCCGAAATATGACCAAATATGAAATTGATTGATTTTGATTGCAGATTGAAAAGTGATGAAAATGAGGCATTTTTGGCCAAAAAGTAAGGCTATAACCTTGCTATTTTGCCGAAAACTCACCAAAATTGAAGTTGATTGAATTTGAATGCAGATTGACAAGTGATGACAATGAGGCATTTTTGGCCAACCACTAAGGCTATAACCGTGGTATTTTGCCGAAAAATGATCAAAATTGAAGTTGATTGAATTTGAATGCAGATTGAAAAGTGATGACAATGAGGCATTTTTGGCCAAAACGTAAGGCTATAACCTTGGTATTTGCCGAAAAATGACCACATATGAAATTGATTGATTTTGATTGCAGATTCATATTTCAATATTTCATATTTCAATTCTTTATAGGAGGGTAGCTCTTCAGCAATGCTGATTTTCAAGAGGCCCTCCACTTAAAAAGTTTACAATTTATTAAAATAATAGCTACTTAAAATACCTAATTACCTAATTACAATTTTTCAGTCGATTACCTAAAGTTATTAAAGTATATTAAAATCTAAAACAAAATTAAACTAAAATGAGAATAAAAACCACTGCTGAAAATAGCCAGATTTACATAAAAGAGGCTTTAAAGCTGGCCAAGTTTACGGCTTTCTTTGACTCAACTGAGAGGCTGTTCCAATATTTCGCTCCTCTGAATGAAAAACATCTTTGACCAGTTGCAGTTTTCATTAGTGGTAACTTTAGGTCATTTGAAGTATTTCGCAAGTTGTGGACAGAGTTTTGAGAGTTTCTCGAGAAAAGTTCGGTCAGATATTGTGGAGCATAACCATTTAGTGCCTTAAATACCATGATTTTAGTCTCAGAACCGATCATTTCCTCAACTGTTTGCCAACCAAGACTTTTAATAAGGGGCGCGGCGGAGTCATCATAACGACCACCAGTAATTATTCTAGCAGCCCTGTTTTGGAGTCTCTGCAAGCGGGTTTTTTCTATTGAACTACAGCAACCCCAGACAGAGCAACAGTATCGGAAGTGCGGTTCCACAATACTTTTGTACAAATTTATCAGGGTTGTCGAAGGGACGAGGCTCTTAGAATATTTCAGAAAACCAATAGCTCTCGAAACCTTCGACACGACATATTTTATATGTTCCTTCCAATCAAGGTTTTGATCGATTTGTACACCAAGGTATTTTGTCTTGTCAACTATGGCTAGACTATTTTCCCGAATTTTAAGATCAAATGTTTCATCAGAATTTTTGATGGATCTATGCTTAGATCTTGAGCAAATGAGCATAGAGTGAGTTTTAGCGACATTTAGCGATATTTTGTTTCCTTTTAACCAGGTCTCAAGATTCCTGAGATCATCATTAATATCCTCATTCAGCTGAGTCAAATCCTTAGATTTGTAAGAAAGGCTAGTATCGTCAGCATACATGGAAATGGTTGAATTATGAATACCACTTGGAAGGTCATTGATGTAAACAAGGAATAGAAGGGGGCCAAGGCACGAGCCTTGCGGTACACCAACTTCAATATAGTCAGTTTCTGAGTCCATACCCCCAACCCGACAAAATTGCTTTCTGTTTGAAAGATATGATTCGAACCATGTAAGTTCCCTGTTGCGAATGCCATAATGCATTAGTTTTTTGCAGAGGATCTCATGGTCAACTGTATCGAAGGCCTTTTTCAGGTCGATAAATACTGAGCCTAGAAATTGTCCTGTGTCAAGTCCCTTGTACCACTCGTCAGTAGTCTTCAGTAAACAGGAAACTGTGGAATGGAGTTCTCTGAAACCAGATTGGCCCTTATAGAGAAGGCCGCCCCCGTTTAGATATTGGTATAATTGATTGAATACTAGTTTTTCAAAGAGCTTCGATATGACAGGAAGGACAGAAATAGGGCGATAATTTGATTTTATAGCCTTTTCGCCATCTTTGTATATTGGTGTTACCCTGGCTGTCTTCCAACTGGCAGGAAATACGCCAGTTTTAAGAGATAAATTGACAAATGATGCAAATGAAGCATTTTTGGCCACACAGTAAGGCTATACCCTTGGTATTTTGCCGAAAAATCACCAAAATTGAAATTGATTGATTTTGATTGCAGATTGAAAAGTGATGATAATGAGGCATTTTTGGCCAAAACGTAAGGCTATAACCTTGGTATTTGCCGAAAAATGACCACATATGAAATTGATTGATTTTGATTGCAGATTGAAAAGTGATGACACTGAAGCATTTTTGGCCAAACAGTAAGGCTATAACCTTGGTATTTTGCCGAAATATGACCAAATATGAAATTGATTGATTTTGATTGAAGATTGAAAAGTGATGAAAATGAGGCATTTTTGGCCAAAAAGTAAGGCTATAACCTTGGTATTTTGCCGACAAATAACCAAATTTGACATTGAGTGCTTTTGATTGCAGATTGAATCGTGATGAAAATGAAGCATTTTTGGCCAAACAGTAAGGCTATAACCTTGGTATTTTGCCGAAATATGACCAAATATGAAATCGATTGATTTTGATTGCAGATTGAAAAGTGATGATAATGAGGCATTTTTGGCCAAAACGTAAGGCTATAACCTTGGTATTTTGCAGGCAACTGATCAACCTTGACATTGATTGATTTAGATTGCAGGTTGAAAAGTGATGACAATGAGGCATTTTTGGCCAACAAGTGAGGCTATAACCTTGGTATTTTGCCGAAAAATCACCAAAATTGACATTGATTGATTTTGAATGCAGATTGACAAGTGATGAAAATGAGGCATTTTGGCCAAAAAGTAAGGCTATAACCTTGGTATTTTGCCGAAAAATGACCACATATGAAATTGATTGATTTTGATTGCAGATTGAAAAGTGATGAAAATGAGGCATGTTTGGCCAAAAAGTAAGGCTATAACCTTGGTATTTTGCCGAAAAATGACCAAAATTGAAATTGATTGATTTTGATTGCAGATTGAAAAGTGATGAAAATGAGGCATGTTTGGCCAAAAAGTAAGGCTATAACCTTGGTATTTTGCCGAAAAATGACCAAAATTGAAATTGATTGATTTTGATTGCAGATTGAAAAGTGATGAAAATGAGGCATGTTTGGCCACAAAGTAAGGCTATAACCTTGGTATTTTGCCGAACAATGATCAAAATTGAAGTTGATTGAATTTGAATGCAGATTGAAAAGTGATGAAAATGAGGCATTTTTGGCCAAAACGTAAGGCTATAACCTTGGTATTTGCCGAGACATGACCACATATGAAATTGATTGATTTTGATTGCAGATTGAAAAGTGATGAAAATGAAGCATTTTTGGCCAAACAGTAAGGCTATAACCTTGGTATTTTGCCGACACCTGATCACAATTGAAGTTGATTGAATTTGAATGCAGATTGACAAGTGATGACAATGAGGCATTTTTGGCCAAACACTAAGGCTATAACCTTGGTATTTTGCCGAAAAATGATCAAAATTGAAGTTGATTGACTTTGAATGCAGATTGAAAAGTGATGAAAATGAGGCATGTTTGGCCAAAACGTAAGGCTATAACCTTGGTATTTGCCGAAATATGACCAAATATGAAATTGATTGATTTTGATTGCAGATTGACAAGTGATGCAAATGAAGCATGTTTGGCCAAAAAGTAAGGCTATAACCTTGGTATTTTGCCGAAAAATCACCAAAATTGAAATTGATTGATTTTGAATGCAGATTGACAAGTGATGACAATGAGGCATTTGTGGCCAACAAGTAAGGCTATAACCTTGGTATTTTGCAGACAACTGACCAAACTTGACATTGATTGATTTTGATTGCAGGTTGAAAAGTGATGAAAATGAGGCATTTCTGGCCAAACAGTAAGGCTATAACCTTGGTATTTTGCCGACAACTGATCAAAATTGACGTTGATTGAATTTGAATGCAGATTGACAAGTGATGACAATGAGGCATTTTTGGCCAACCACTAAGGCTATAACCTTGGTATTTTGCCGAACAATGATCAAAATTGAAGTTGATTGAATTTGAATGCAGATTGAAAAGTGATGAAAATGAGGCATTTTTGGCCAAAACGTAAGGCTATAACCTTGGTATTTGCCGAGACATGACCACATATGAAATTGATTGATTTTGATTGCAGATTGAAAAGTGATGAAAATGAAGCATTCTTGGCCAAACAGTAAGGCTATAACCTTGGTATTTTGCCGAAAAATGACCAAAATTGAAATTGATTGATTTTGATTGCAGATTGACAAGTGATGACAATGAGGCATTTTGGCCAAACACTAAGGCTATAACCTTGGTATTTTGCCGAAAAATGATCAAAATTGAAGTTGATTGACTTTGAATGCAGATTGAAAAGTGATTAAAATGAGGCATGTTTGGCCAAAAAGTAAGGCTATAACCTTGGTATTTTGCCGAAAAATGACCAGATATGAAATTGATTGATTTTGATTGCAGATTGACAAGTGATGCAAATGAAGCATTTTTGGCCAAACAGTAAGGCTATAACCTTGGTATTTTGCCGAAAACTCACCAAAATTGAAATTGATTGATTTTCAATGCAGATTGACAAGTGATGACAATGAGGCATTTCTGGCCACAAAGTAAGGCTATAACCTTGGTATTTTGCCGACAACTGATCAAAATTGACGTTGATTGAATTTGAATGCAGATTGACAAGTGATGACAATGAGGCATTTTTGGCCAACAAGTGAGGCTATAACCTTGGTATTTTGCCGAAAAATGATCAAAATTGAAGTTGATTGAATTTGAATGCAGATTGAAAAGTGATGAAAATGAGGCATTTTGGCCAAATCGTAAGGCTATAACCTTGGTATTTGCCAAAAAATGACCACATATGAAATTGATTGAGTTTGATTGCAGATTGAAAAGTGATGAAAATGAAGCATTTTGGCCAAACAGTAAGGCTATAACCTTGCTATTTTGCCGACAACTCACCAAAATTGAAATTGATTGATTTTGATTGCAGATTGAAAAGTGATGAAAATGAGGCATTTTGGCCAAACAGTAAGGCTATAACCTTGGTAATTTGCCGAAGAATGACCAACATTGAAATTGATTGAGGTTGATTGCAGAGTGAAAAGTGATGATAATGAGGCATTTTGGCCAAAAAGTAAGGCTATAACCTTGCTATTTTGCCGAAAAATGACCAAATATGAATTTGATTGATTTTGATTGCAGATTGAAAGGTGATGAAAATGAGGCATGTTTGGCCAAACAGTAAGGCTATAACCTTGGTATTTTGCCGAAAAATGACCAACATTGAAATTGATTGATTTTGATTGCAGATTGAAAAGTGATGAAAATGAGGCATGTTTGGCCAAAAAGTAAGGCTATAACCTTGGTATTTTGCCGAAAAATAACCAACATTGAAATTGACTGATTTTGATTACAGATTGAAAAGTGATGAAAATGAGGCATTTTTGGCCAAAAAGTAAGGCTATAACATTGGTATTTTGCCGAAAAATGACCAAAATTGACATTGATTGCTTTTGATTGCAGATTGAAAAGTGATGAAAATGAAGCATTTTTGGCCAAACAGTAAGGCTATAACCTTGGTATTTTGCCGACAACTGATCACAATTGAAGTTGATTGAATTTGAATGCAGATTGAAAAGTGATGAAAATGAGCCATTTCTGGCCAAAACGTAAGGCTATAACCTTGGTATTTGCCGACATATGACCAAATATGAAATTGATTGATTTTGATTGCAGATTGACAAGTGATGCAAATGAAGCATTTTTGGCCAAACAGTAAGGCTATAACCTTGGTGTTTTGCCGAAAAATGACCAAAATTGAAATTGATTGATTTTGATTGCAGATTGACAAGTGATGACAATGAGGCATTTTTGGCCAAACACTAAGGCTATAACCTTGGTATTTTGCCGAAAAATGATCAAAATTGAAGTTGATTGACTTTGACTGCAGATTGAAAAGTGATTAAAATGAGGCATGTTTGGCCAAAAAGTAAGGCTATAACCTTGGTATTTTGCCGAAAAATGACCAGATATGAAATTGATTGATTTTGATTGCAGATTGACAAGTGATGCAAATGAAGCATTTTTGGCCAAACAGTAAGGCTATAACCTTGGTATTTTGCCGAAAAATGATCAAACTTGAAGTTGATTGACTTTGAATGCAGATTGAAAAGTGATGAAAATGAGGCATGTTTGGCCAAAACGTAAGGCTATAACCTTGGTATTTGCCGAAATATGACCAAATATGAAATTGATTGATTTTGATTGCAGATTGACAAGTGATGCAAATGAAGCATGTTTGGCCAAACAGTAAGGCTATAACCTTGGTATTTTGCCGAAAAATCACCAAAATTGAAATTGATTGATTTTGAATGCAGATTGACAAGTGATGACAATGAGGCATTTGTGGCCAACAAGTAAGGCTATAACCTTGGTATTTTGCAGACAACTGACCAAACTTGACATTGATTGATTTTGATTGCAGGTTGAAAAGTGATGAAAATGAGGCATTTCTGGCCAAACAGTAAGGCTATAACCTTGGTATTTTGCCGACAACTGATCAAAATTGACGTTGATTGAATTTGAATGCAGATTGACAAGTGATGACAATGAGGCATTTTTGGCCAACCACTAAGGCTATAACCTTGGTATTTTGCCGAACAATGATCAAAATTGAAGTTGATTGAATTTGAATGCAGATTGAAAAGTGATGAAAATGAGGCATTTTTGGCCAAAACGTAAGGCTATAACCTTGGTATTTGCCGAGACATGACCACATATGAAATTGATTGATTTTGATTGCAGATTGAAAAGTGATGAAAATGAAGCATTTTTGGCCAAACAGTAAGGCTATAACCTTGGTATTTTGCCGAAAAATGACCAAAATTGAAATTGATTGATTTTGATTGCAGATTGACAAGTGATGACAATGAGGCATTTTGGCCAAACACTAAGGCTATAACCTTGGTATTTTGCCGAAAAATGATCAAAATTGAAGTTGATTGACTTTGACTGCAGATTGAAAAGTGATTAAAATGAGGCATGTTTGGCCAAAAAGTAAGGCTATAACCTTGGTATTTTGCCGAAAAATGACCAGATATGAAATTGATTGATTTTGATTGCAGATTGACAAGTGATGCAAATGAAGCATTTTTGGCCAAACAGTAAGGCTATAACCTTGGTATTTTGCCGAAAAATGATCAAACTTGAAGTTGATTGACTTTGAATGCAGATTGAAAAGTGATGAAAATGAGGCATGTTTGGCCAAAACGTAAGGCTATAACCTTGGTATTTGCCGAAATATGACCAAATATGAAATTGATTGATTTTGATTGCAGATTGACAAGTGATGCAAATGAAGCATGTTTGGCCAAACAGTAAGGCTATAACCTTGGTATTTTGCCGAAAAATCACCAAAATTGAAATTGATTGATTTTGAATGCAGATTGACAAGTGATGACAATGAGGCATTTGTGGCCAACAAGTAAGGCTATAACCTTGGTATTTTGCAGACAACTGACCAAACTTGACATTGATTGATTTTGATTGCAGGTTGAAAAGTGATGAAAATGAGGCATTTCTGGCCAAACAGTAAGGCTATAACCTTGGTATTTTGCCGACAACTGATCAAAATTGACGTTGATTGAATTTGAATGCAGATTGACAAGTGATGACAATGAGGCATTTTTGGCCAACCACTAAGGCTATAACCTTGGTATTTTGCCGAACAATGATCAAAATTGAAGTTGATTGAATTTGAATGCAGATTGAAAAGTGATGAAAATGAGGCATTTTTGGCCAAAACGTAAGGCTATAACCTTGGTATTTGCCGAGACATGACCACATATGAAATTGATTGATTTTGATTGCAGATTGAAAAGTGATGAAAATGAAGCATTTTTGGCCAAACAGTAAGGCTATAACCTTGGTATTTTGCCGACAACTGATCACAATTGAAGTTGATTGAATTTGAATGCAGATTGACAAGTGATGACAATGAGGCATTTTTGGCCAAACACTAAGGCTATAACCTTGGTATTTTGCCGAAAAATGATCAAAATTGAAGTTGATTGACTTTGAATGCAGATTGAAAAGTGATGAAAATGAGGCATGTTTGGCCAAAACGTAAGGCTATAACCTTGGTATTTGCCGAAATATGACCAAATATGAAATTGATTGATTTTGATTGCAGATTGACAAGTGATGCAAATGAAGCATGTTTGGCCAAAAAGTAAGGCTATAACCTTGGTATTTTGCCGAAAAATCACCAAAATTGAAATTGATTGATTTTGAATGCAGATTGACAAGTGATGACAATGAGGCATTTGTGGCCAACAAGTAAGGCTATAACCTTGGTATTTTGCAGACAACTGACCAAACTTGACATTGATTGATTTTGATTGCAGGTTGAAAAGTGATGAAAATGAGGCATTTCTGGCCAAACAGTAAGGCTATAACCTTGGTATTTTGCCGACAACTGATCAAAATTGACGTTGATTGAATTTGAATGCAGATTGACAAGTGATGACAATGAGGCATTTTTGGCCAACCACTAAGGCTATAACCTTGGTATTTTGCCGAACAATGATCAAAATTGAAGTTGATTGAATTTGAATGCAGATTGAAAAGTGATGAAAATGAGGCATTTTTGGCCAAAACGTAAGGCTATAACCTTGGTATTTGCCGAGACATGACCACATATGAAATTGATTGATTTTGATTGCAGATTGAAAAGTGATGAAAATGAAGCATTCTTGGCCAAACAGTAAGGCTATAACCTTGGTATTTTGCCGAAAAATGACCAAAATTGAAATTGATTGATTTTGATTGCAGATTGACAAGTGATGACAATGAGGCATTTTGGCCAAACACTAAGGCTATAACCTTGGTATTTTGCCGAAAAATGATCAAAATTGAAGTTGATTGACTTTGAATGCAGATTGAAAAGTGATTAAAATGAGGCATGTTTGGCCAAAAAGTAAGGCTATAACCTTGGTATTTTGCCGAAAAATGACCAGATATGAAATTGATTGATTTTGATTGCAGATTGACAAGTGATGCAAATGAAGCATTTTTGGCCAAACAGTAAGGCTATAACCTTGGTATTTTGCCGAAAACTCACCAAAATTGAAATTGATTGATTTTCAATGCAGATTGACAAGTGATGACAATGAGGCATTTCTGGCCACAAAGTAAGGCTATAACCTTGGTATTTTGCCGACAACTGATCAAAATTGACGTTGATTGAATTTGAATGCAGATTGACAAGTGATGACAATGAGGCATTTTTGGCCAACAAGTGAGGCTATAACCTTGGTATTTTGCCGAAAAATGATCAAAATTGAAGTTGATTGAATTTGAATGCAGATTGAAAAGTGATGAAAATGAGGCATTTTGGCCAAATCGTAAGGCTATAACCTTGGTATTTGCCAAAAAATGACCACATATGAAATTGATTGAGTTTGATTGCAGATTGAAAAGTGATGAAAATGAAGCATTTTGGCCAAACAGTAAGGCTATAACCTTGCTATTTTGCCGACAACTCACCAAAATTGAAATTGATTGATTTTGATTGCAGATTGAAAAGTGATGAAAATGAGGCATTTTGGCCAAACAGTAAGGCTATAACCTTGGTATTTTGCCGAAGAATGACCAACATTGAAATTGATTGAGGTTGATTGCAGAGTGAAAAGTGATGATAATGAGGCATTTTGGCCAAAAAGTAAGGCTATAACCTTGCTATTTTGCCGAAAAATGACCAAATATGAATTTGATTGATTTTGATTGCAGATTGAAAAGTGATGAAAATGAGGCATGTTTGGCCAAACAGTAAGGCTATAACCTTGGTATTTTGCCGAAAAATGACCAACATTGAAATTGATTGATTTTGATTGCAGATTGAAAAGTGATGAAAATGAGGCATGTTTGGCCAAAAAGTAAGGCTATAACCTTGGTATTTTGCCGAAAAATAACCAACATTGAAATTGACTGATTTTGATTACAGATTGAAAAGTGATGAAAATGAGGCATTTTTGGCCAAAAAGTAAGGCTATAACATTGGTATTTTGCCGAAAAATGACCAAAATTGACATTGATTGCTTTTGATTGCAGATTGAAAAGTGATGAAAATGAAGCATTTTTGGCCAAACAGTAAGGCTATAACCTTGGTATTTTGCCGACAACTGATCACAATTGAAGTTGATTGAATTTGAATGCAGATTGAAAAGTGATGAAAATGAGCCATTTCTGGCCAAAACGTAAGGCTATAACCTTGGTATTTGCCGACATATGACCAAATATGAAATTGATTGATTTTGATTGCAGATTGACAAGTGATGCAAATGAAGCATTTTTGGCCAAACAGTAAGGCTATAACCTTGGTGTTTTGCCGAAAAATGACCAAAATTGAAATTGATTGATTTTGATTGCAGATTGACAAGTGATGACAATGAGGCATTTTTGGCCAAACACTAAGGCTATAACCTTGGTATTTTGCCGAAAAATGATCAAAATTGAAGTTGATTGACTTTGACTGCAGATTGAAAAGTGATTAAAATGAGGCATGTTTGGCCAAAAAGTAAGGCTATAACCTTGGTATTTTGCCGAAAAATGACCAGATATGAAATTGATTGATTTTGATTGCAGATTGACAAGTGATGCAAATGAAGCATTTTTGGCCAAACACTAAGGCTATAACCTTGGTATTTTGCCGAAAAATGATCAAACTTGAAGTTGATTGACTTTGAATGCAGATTGAAAAGTGATGAAAAGGAGGCATGTTTGGCCAAAACGTAAGGCTATAACCTTGGTATTTGCCGAAATATGACCAAATATGAAATTGATTGATTTTGATTGCAGATTGACAAGTGATGCAAATGAAGCATGTTTGGCCAAACAGTAAGGCTATAACCTTGGTATTTTGCCGAAAAATCACCAAAATTGAAATTGATTGATTTTGAATGCAGATTGACAAGTGATGACAATGAGGCATTTGTGGCCAACAAGTAAGGCTATAACCTTGGTATTTTGCAGACAACTGACCAAACTTGACATTGATTGATTTTGATTGCAGGTTGAAAAGTGATGAAAATGAGGCATTTCTGGCCAAACAGTAAGGCTATAACCTTGGTATTTTGCCGACAACTGATCAAAATTGACGTTGATTGAATTTGAATGCAGATTGACAAGTGATGACAATGAGGCATTTTTGGCCAACCACTAAGGCTATAACCTTGGTATTTTGCCGAACAATGATCAAAATTGAAGTTGATTGAATTTGAATGCAGATTGAAAAGTGATGAAAATGAGGCATTTTTGGCCAAAACGTAAGGCTATAACCTTGGTATTTGCCGAGACATGACCACATATGAAATTGATTGATTTTGATTGCAGATTGAAAAGTGATGAAAATGAAGCATTCTTGGCCAAACAGTAAGGCTATAACCTTGGTATTTTGCCGAAAAATGACCAAAATTGAAATTGATTGATTTTGATTGCAGATTGACAAGTGATGACAATGAGGCATTTTGGCCAAACACTAAGGCTATAACCTTGGTATTTTGCCGAAAAATGATCAAAATTGAAGTTGATTGACTTTGAATGCAGATTGAAAAGTGATTAAAATGAGGCATGTTTGGCCAAAAAGTAAGGCTATAACCTTGGTATTTTGCCGAAAAATGACCAGATATGAAATTGATTGATTTTGATTGCAGATTGACAAGTGATGCAAATGAAGCATTTTTGGCCAAACAGTAAGGCTATAACCTTGGTATTTTGCCGAAAACTCACCAAAATTGAAATTGATTGATTTTCAATGCAGATTGACAAGTGATGACAATGAGGCATTTCTGGCCACAAAGTAAGGCTATAACCTTGGTATTTTGCCGACAACTGATCAAAATTGACGTTGATTGAATTTGAATGCAGATTGACAAGTGATGACAATGAGGCATTTTTGGCCAACAAGTGAGGCTATAACCTTGGTATTTTGCCGAAAAATGATCAAAATTGAAGTTGATTGAATTTGAATGCAGATTGAAAAGTGATGAAAATGAGGCATTTTGGCCAAATCGTAAGGCTATAACCTTGGTATTTGCCAAAAAATGACCACATATGAAATTGATTGAGTTTGATTGCAGATTGAAAAGTGATGAAAATGAAGCATTTTGGCCAAACAGTAAGGCTATAACCTTGCTATTTTGCCGACAACTCACCAAAATTGAAATTGATTGATTTTGATTGCAGATTGAAAAGTGATGAAAATGAGGCATTTTGGCCAAACAGTAAGGCTATAACCTTGGTATTTTGCCGAAGAATGACCAACATTGAAATTGATTGAGGTTGATTGCAGAGTGAAAAGTGATGATAATGAGGCATTTTGGCCAAAAAGTAAGGCTATAACCTTGCTATTTTGCCGAAAAATGACCAAATATGAATTTGATTGATTTTGATTGCAGATTGAAAAGTGATGAAAATGAGGCATGTTTGGCCAAACAGTAAGGCTATAACCTTGGTATTTTGCCGAAAAATGACCAACATTGAAATTGATTGATTTTGATTGCAGATTGAAAAGTGATGAAAATGAGGCATGTTTGGCCAAAAAGTAAGGCTATAACCTTGGTATTTTGCCGAAAAATAACCAACATTGAAATTGACTGATTTTGATTACAGATTGAAAAGTGATGAAAATGAGGCATTTTTGGCCATAAAGTAAGGCTATAACATTGGTATTTTGCCGAAAAATGACCAAAATTGACATTGATTGCTTTTGATTGCAGATTGAAAAGTGATGAAAATGAAGCATTTTTGGCCAAACAGTAAGGCTATAACCTTGGTATTTTGCCGACAACTGATCACAATTGAAGTTGATTGAATTTGAATGCAGATTGAAAAGTGATGAAAATGAGCCATTTCTGGCCAAAACGTAAGGCTATAACCTTGGTATTTGCCGACATATGACCAAATATGAAATTGATTGATTTTGATTGCAGATTGACAAGTGATGCAAATGAAGCATTTTTGGCCAAACAGTAAGGCTATAACCTTGGTGTTTTGCCGAAAAATGACCAAAATTGAAATTGATTGATTTTGATTGCAGATTGACAAGTGATGACAATGAGGCATTTTTGGCCAAACACTAAGGCTATAACCTTGGTATTTTGCCGAAAAATGATCAAAATTGAAGTTGATTGACTTTGAATGCAGATTGAAAAGTGATTAAAATGAGGCATGTTTGGCCAAAAAGTAAGGCTATAACCTTGGTATTTTGCCGAAAAATGACCACATATGACATTGATTGATTTTGATTGCAGATTGAAAAGTGATGAAAATGAGGCATTTTGGCCAAAAAGTAAGGCTATAACCTTGGTATTTTGCCGAAAACTCACCAAAATTGAAATTGATTGATTTTGAATGCAGATTGACAAGTGATGAAAATGAGGCATTTCTGGCCACAAAGTAAGGCTATAACCTTGGTATTTTGCCGACAACTGATCAAAATTGACGTTGATTGAATTTGAATGCAGATTGACAAGTGATGACAATGAGGCATTTTTGGCCAACAAGTGAGGCTATAACCTTGGTATTTTGCCGAAAAATGATCAAAATTGAAGTTGATTGAATTTGAATGCAGATTGAAAAGTGATGAAAATGAGGCATTTTGGCCAAATCGTAAGGCTATAACCTTGGTATTTGCCGAAAAATGACCACATATGAAATTGATTGAGTTTGATTGCAGATTGAAAAGTGATGAAAATGAAGCATTTTGGCCAAACAGTAAGGCTATAACCTTGCTATTTTGCCGATAACTCACCAAAATTGAAATTGATTGATTTTGATTGCAGATTGAAAAGTGATGAAAATGAGGCATTTTTGGCCAAAAAGTAAGGCTATAACCTTGGTATTTGCCGAAAAATGACCAAAATTGAAATTGATTGATTTTGATTGCAGATTGAAAAGTGATGAAAATGAAGCATTTTGGCCAAACAGTAAGGCTATAACCTTGCTATTTTGAAGATAACTCACCAAAATTGAAATTGATTGATTTTGATTGCAGATTGAAAAGTGATGAAAATGAGGCATTTTTGGCCAAAAAGTAAGGCTATAACCTTGGTATTTGCCGAAAAATGACCACATATGAAATTGATTGAGTTTGATTGCAGATTGAAAAGTGATGAAAATGAAGCATTTTGGCCAAACAGTAAGGCTATAACCTTGCTATTTTGCCGATAACTCACCAAAATTGAAATTGATTGATTTTGATTGCAGATTGAAAAGTGATGAAAATGAGGCATTTTTGGCCAAACAGTAAGGCTATAACCTTGGTATTTTGCCGAAAAATGACCAACATTGAAATTGATTGATTTTGATTGCAGATTGAAAAGTGATGAAAATGAGGCATGTTTGGCCAAAAAGTAAGGCTATAACCTTGGTATTTTGCCGAAAAATAACCAACATTGAAATTGACTGATTTTGATTACAGATTGAAAAGTGATGAAAATGAGGCATTTTTGGCCAAAAAGTAAGGCTATAACATTGGTATTTTGCCGAAAAATCACCAAAATTGACATTGATTGCTTTTGATTGCAGATTGAAAAGTGATGAAAATGAAGCATTTTTGGCCAAACAGTAAGGCTATAACCTTGGTATTTTGCCGACAACTGATCACAATTGAAGTTGATTGAATTTGAATGCAGATTGAAAAGTGATGAAAATGAGCCATTTCTGGCCAAAACGTAAGGCTATAACCTTGGTATTTTGCCGACAAATGACCAAATTTGAAATTGATTGCTTTTGATTGCAGATTGAAAAGTGATGACAATGAGGCATTTTTGGCCAAAAAGTAAGGCTATAACCTTGGTATTTTGCCGAAAAATGACCAAAATTGAAATTGATTGGTTTTGAATGCAGATTGACAAGTGATGAAAATGAGGCATTTTTGGCCAAAAAGTAAGGCTATAACCTTGATATTTTGCAGACAACTGACCAAACTTTACATTGATTGATTTTGATTGCAGATTGAAACGTGATGACAATGAGGCATTTTTGGCCAACAAGTGAGGCTATAACCTTGGTATTTTGCCGAAAAATCACCAAAATTGAAATTGATTGATTTTGATTGCAGATTGACAAGTGATGAAAATGAGGCATTTTTGGCCAAAAAGTAAGGCTATAACCTTGCTATTTTGCCGACAAATGACCAAATTTGAAATTGATTGCTTTTGATTGCAGATTGAAAAGTGATGAAAATGAAGCATTTTTGGCCAAACAGTAAGGCTATAACCTTGGTATTTTGCCGAAATATGACCAAATATGAAATTGATTGCTTTTGATTGCAGATTGAAAAGTGATGAAAATGAGGCATTTTTGGCCGAAAAGTAAGGCTATAACATTGGTATTTTGCCGAAAAATGACCAAACTTGAAATTGATTGATTTTGATTGCAGATTGAAAAGTGATGAAAATGAGGCATTTTTGGCCCAAAAGTAAGGCTATAACCTTTTTATTTTGCCGAAAAGTGGCCAAAATTGAATGTGTTCTCTTGTGAGTATAGTGGTGGTTTTAAGATCACTACTGTCTATTCTCCAAGTAAAACTCTGTCAAGGTCCTTGTTTGCCGTTTCTCATCAAAGAAAAAATAGTCTACCTTGAAGGTTTGGCCAATAGTGACTAATTGTCTTGACTGTTGTATCTTGAATCGAATTGAATGACTTTTATATCCTATCACATTACATTAAATTAATCTAGGTTTATGGCCTTGTCTTGGCTAAGAGTGGCTCATGTCACCACTTGCTTTATCTCTAATCAAAGGTATGTAATTTGAATTCTTGTCATTTTTCATCACGAACCAGAGATATAGCCTTACTTTTTAGGCACATCTAGCGCATTGTCTTCACGTTTTTATCTTCTATTAAATTCAAGCAATTTTCATTCTGGTTATTTACCATCGAAAATCAAATGATAAATTTTTACTTTGTGGCAAAAATGGCAAATCTTTACCAATTTCTAATCTCTAATCAATGAATTTAAATGTCAATTCTGGTAATTTTTCATGGGAAGCCAAAGGTTACAGCCTTTAAGCTTTGGCAAAGATTGGCTCCTTTTGAGTTGTCTTTAATTTGCGATCAAAATCATTCCATTTCAATTGTAGCCATTTATCATCAAAAGCCAAAGCCTATAGCCTGTCTTGTTTGGTCAAAATTGGCTCATTTTCATCACTTTTAAATCTCTAATCAAAATCAATAAATTTCAATACTTACCATTTTTCATGAAAATCCAAATGTACTAGCCTTGCTTCTTGGCCAAATCAAGTATGAAATCAAACAATTTCAACGTGATTTCATTCTGTGTAAAAAATCAGAGTTGTTGGGTGTTGATGATAATCAAATCATTGTTTGCACACTAAAGTTGTCACGTTTCGCTTCATAAAGCCAATTATTGAATATGCTAATACAATGATTTCTCTTTTAAAACCCTCTCTCCAGTTAGTACCCTTTGTAGAAGGAGAAATTTATCAAGCCCCCCTCTCTATTACGCCCCCCTCAAAAATATGAATAAGGCCAATCACAAGTAGTCCATTAGTACTCAGCAAATAATATCAAAATCAAGCTCAAACGTCTATGTGCTGCAAGCAAAAATTATAACAATTGATGAAGATTTCTGAAATATATATACATATATTATCTCCTTAGAAAATCCTTTCATATTTCATAAATTTATTAAGCCCCCTCTCTCCAATTAGCTCCCATCTATAGTGATTGAAAACAATAAATCCCTTGGGGCCTTAATAGAGAATTTACGGTATAAAGAACACTTCTAACTAAGTACTAGTTCTCTTCTTCTTGTCGCACATACCTTACTCTTGAGTTTGGATCAATCATTCTCTCCATATTTTCAACTGCCCAAAGCATATTTGCCGCACGCCTGCGTAACTCAGCTGCGTCGTTAGCCATCTGTTCTTTGCTCAAACCCTGTGCGAATAAACTGTACTTGTGAATGATATCCGGGTCGTATTCGTCGTAGTTAACACAGCTTGGTCTCATACCTTTGACTCGTAAACCACCTATTGACTGGTGTTCAGTAGCAGCTGCTACATCGGAATCACCTTCTACAATTATTATTCCATCTTTTGCACATAGGTCGATGAAGGCACTCTCCAACTCGAACCGGCTTCGCAGTGCTGTAATTAGCCTGTCAGATTGCAATTCTAACCCTAAATTACTGATCTCTTTGACTATATCATTTGTGTCTTTCGTCTCTAGAACTTCGACCTGAAATGCTTCATGTTCATGATTCATTTCTCCAGATGAATAGCTGCGTATAGAATGATTACTTAGACCTCTTTGGTAAGGTGTAACTGATTCTGTACCGTAGCTAAGTTCAGTTTGTTCTTTGTTAGGTAACACATTATGACCAATAATTCTATTGCCATCTTCAGTCATTAGAGCTGATGGAACTGGCTCTGCTTCATTGGTAATTGCAGGCATCTCTACTTCATTCCTTTCTTGTATCATACTGCTCTGTCTATCCAACCTATCGTATAACTGTTCAGGTTTGTTGCAATCAGCACTTGGACGTTGTCCATTCTTGTAAGGCTTAGCGTAGAGCTCTTCTACAGTATCCACTGGGTGTCCTGAGATTCCTGCTTCCATTTCAAAACAATTTCCTCTCTCATTAAACCTTGAGCTACACACGGATAAGTTCTTGATTTCAGATTCTGCAACTCACTCGTCAACGTACCAAAACTTATCTATATTGCATTTTTCAACTGGTATTTTAATGAACAATTTAATCACTAATTAAAGATTTATGAAAGTAGTGTTGAATATATCCACCATTGCATTCAATACAACCACATGCTTTGCTTCACTTGCTAGAAGGATATACCAACACATGAATATATGGATGGCAATCAGCTATTGAATTTAAGTGCCTGCAATACATCATCCATCCATTGTTTTACATTTGCAACAGCCAAGACGATCTTCTCGTTATCATTCTTACCTTGATACATGCCAAGGGCCACTTTTTAGAGCAAGTTTCAAATCCATGCAACTACGATTTATATGCTACCATGAAAAACCAGTCAGATTGTAATTATACCAAAACGAGGTGAACTGATTTGGTGTCAAAAGCTGGGTAAAGAGCTCCCTTACAGCGTAAAATGCATAATTTTCGCATGTGTCTTAGCAATCATTTCTGTTTCAACTTAAAAACACAATATTCTATCCAACTTTGTGGGATTATTCTACTGCAGTCTCTCTCCTCGCCCACAAAGCATTGTAGGATTATTCCACTCAAAAGGGCCACTCAAAAATATGCCACGCATTTTTTGGTGATTTTTCAACCCTCCCTCACTGACACGGATTGTCACAAAACAGATTGACCCCCACCCTAGTGTGATGATGTCAACAAAGTTTTCATTTCTGAAATAGTACATTAAGTGGATGAAGGAGCTGAGGTCATATCGACAAATTGCTCGGTACCAACCAGAGCACTTCTAGATCAATGAATGAATTAAATTAGAAATTAAGCTAAGCAGACCAAAGCATTTTCGGGGTTTTGTAAATTCTCATTTTTCCACTCGCATAAAACAAATCAGGGATAAATAGAGAAGATTGATGACATTACAAATGACCAGTAATAAAAGATTTTTGGCTAAAATTTTTTGCAAAAGTTCAAAATATCATGTTAGTGTATTAAAGAAAAAATACAGGATAAGCCCGTGCCCATAAACATTTTCAGTAAAATAGGTGCAAAAGCTTAAGTGGTCCTTGAGGGCACAGCGAGACTCTAATGCTCATTTTCACTTTCTTCAAAGAACATTCCCCTTGAACAAATAAAATTGTGCGGAGCTTTTGCAATAAATGCATCTATAAGGCTCTTTTAGTTTTATGAAATAATTAGGAAGAAAAGGAGAAGATTGTTTTTGAAAGAATTGCCAAAAACAGAATATCAGAACTTTTAGAGTGGGATATCACGATGCTCCAATAGCTTCCCTTCACCCTATAAAGCTGTCACAATTTACGTTTATTAGATACTTCTACCTGAAATCAGCCTCCCTTTCAAAATGGCCTCAAAATAGGTAAATCAAGCCCTTGACCATACCCTCATATTCTTTTGCCTTAACGTGTGCATATTGATCATTGTAAAATAATTCGAGATTCTTCAGAGAAAATAATAGAAATAAAGGGAAATTGCTAAATACTAGAATACAATATAAAAATGATATTGTTTTATGTACTACATTCCAGATCGAAATAAAAGAAGTGAACTAGAAAGGTAAAGTACATTTCTTGCAACAGATAGACAGCAATCTGAATAGGAAAGTGTCTTACCGTGCAATCAAACCATCTTGAGAAGATTTATTAAAACTTTTTACATGAAATTAGATTTCAATCTATAACATTGTTTATCGAACCAGATCCTCAAAACTGTTCGCCAAATCTTGTGAGTATACAGAAGAGGCTTCACCCTGCAAGAAACAAGTCAGTTATTTGACTTTGAACAAAGTAATTTTTGCTGATGTGTGTCACTTATCGAGGTCTGTCACTTACATTTTTGACTATTTTGTACTGTAGAATATGACAGATGATGAGCTATGTGTGGTTAGCGAATAGCTAGTATCTAGAAGCATCTGAGGTCAACCCTTAACAGTTTAGCACAACATTTACAACATTTCCAACTTTGTTTTTCAGTAAGCAAACAGCACAGTTACGAATTGAGGTTATCGAGCTAAAGAGGGCATTCAAATTCAATAATTTTTACACCTAGAATTAGAAACTCTTCTTCATATTCTTTATGGATGTATGAGCTACCTTGATCAAAGTCATTAGGTTTTTCGCCTGTAATTTGTTCTATAATACATTATGGAAATTATCCAATGACTATTTAGTAAGAGTTCAGTCTATCTTTGATTTCAATCGGGAAAAAGAGAAAAATTCATAACAACTAGTGGTACAGTACTTCATCGACTAACCGTATCTCGATTAACCGTCCCTCGATTAACCGTCCTTCGATTAACCGCCCCTCGATTAACCGTCCCTCGATTATTCGACAGTGACCCTGGAGCTATACTTTACCTTTATTGAAGCGTTATCCTCAGTGTATCAAAATAAAATGTTGTTATTTGCAACTCATATCAAATTGATTCTTCATCTTCTTCGGATGCTACTCCAAAAAGAGTAGTTATAGCCATGGACAATAAGTTGAAAGTTTTTTGTGAAATGGTCCGCGAAAAGGTGCCACAGTCATCAAAACCTTAAAAAAGGGAATGTTGGACAAGCTTGACGAATAGGACGTGTCTTTTTGGAACTAGTCCTTTCTATACTTTAATATAAGTTTAAAGAATAGAACAATGACAATTCTACTTGTGCATAATAAGGGAACTTTCCAATTATCTTAGCTGTTTTTCTTGTGGATGATGTCCAAAAGCGCAATTTTGATTAACCGACCATCTGGATTATCCGACACCCTTAAAGAAAAGTCGTGTCCAGTAGCGACCGGACAATCGAGGAAGTACTGTACATGCATGCCCAATATGAACAGAGTGACATAGATCGATTAATACATTCGACGGTCTTGTTCTACTGCTGTGAAAACAAGACTTAGGTTAACTGGAAATGCAAACAGTTTCCATCACTTTACATAGTCATTTAGCTGCAAATGGCAGATAGCGAAATACTCCTGCCTTTTATATCAAGACGTATAATTCCAGCACATCAAATGTGATTTGATTTACTACAGAATTCTCCTGTCTTGCTAAGAATACTTTTTGTTTAAGTTTCAATAGCCAATTGCTTGCTAATGTTTGCAGTTTGCTATCTCGGTTGCCATCCTAGTGAGAACTCGTCAAAATGTTTCGTTAACTATCCAAATGCAAACCTCAAATTGATAGAGAAGTCTACAGATAGGTAATTGAGTGCAAAAATAAAAGACTTAGGACTTTTGCTAGTTGTGATGCAATGACTTTAAGAATAGCAAGTTTAATGAAAAAATTTCAATAATATGAACAATTTGCTAAGATGCCTGTGCTCGCTGTAAATGACATACAATTATGCATTTATTTCATAGGAAAGGCAAGGAATGGAATCGATCTAGAACTGCTAAAAATGTCAAAAGATTAGGGTCCTTGCACTTAGATTTCATGACTGAGGACAATTTCAATAGTATGTCTGAAAGACTTTTACTTAAGCATCTGTAACAGCAGAAATGATAGTAATAATTGCTGTGATATATTCCATTCTAAAACCAAAAGGCACCTTAAATCTTATTATTCAAATATTTTAGAATTTTAGAATTTTAGACTATTTTAAATATTTCACCTTAAATATTTTAGAAGGCACCTTACATCAACATCGTAGATAATATGAACAAAAAATTTGAATAAGATACCTTGCTACAAGTCGAAGATGAGCACAATGAATGAAACCTTGTTGACAAATTTTCAACGCAGATATTGAAATCTTTAAAAGAATCTTCTGGTAGAATGACGCTATTTCTAATTGGTATGTTATTCTCATGTGATATGACGTAAGTCTCAATTCTATGGAGTTTCTGCAAAACAGATAGCATCGCTTCCGGCAGCTTTTTTGAAATGCAACGCAATGTCCCGGGAACAAGAGCTTGTTTCTCAAAATATACTGGTATGTATTTTGTTCGATCTTGTCCATCCATTATGTTTTGTTTGACCATCTCCAGAATAAAATTAAAAGCTTTTGTCTGTGGGATACCAGAAACTATAAAATAAAATGAAAACATCAGAAATTATCAAAAATTGCTTTTTGTCTATAATTTTCTGTCAGGTATCAAATAGTGATTTATTTCTAATGATGTTACTAAGAGAGTATGCAAAAAGGAGACAAAAATCTAAATGTTCTATGAACAGCTTAATTGATAGTATTTAGCATATCGTCTTAAAATTCGTTTACAAATGCTCACTTGATCCACTTACAAATGATAATAGTTTCCAGAGAACACTCTAGGTAATCTCAACTACGTTGTAAATGCTATTACAAATGGGCTATACTGTAAACAAAAGATTACGAGAAAATGAATTTGTTAGCTAGCACTAAAAAGGAATTTTGATAAACGAATTTTCCAACCTGCCACATCTGTACAAAATATGATGACAAAATCTGATTCTTTTTCGGCTTTTTCATAGTATGTTGCAGTACCCTCGTAATCCATGCGAAGTGTCTCCAAGAGATCAAGTCTCACTTTGAGTCCATTCGCGTTTAATATGCAGGCAAATATGAGAACAAGGTCATGAAGATGCTCGCATCCTCCACTGTGTAGAAGCATTACTGATGGGGCTGCAAATAGCATGAACACTTGATTCAGAAATTCCGTACGAGTGAGCAAACAAATTCAGACAAACGTAAATTTTACCAGCATTGATATCTTGAGTTTGGCTACATCAGAAATTTCATTGTAAATATGCATTTGATTTGTTTCAGAGACTTTTCATAATATTGAAAGACTTTGCCTGCTATCATTTCATATGAAAAATGCTAGGAGGTTTCATAGTTACGTGTGTGTAATATCTGATTCTTAATCTTCTAACTCTCTGTTACACGTGCTATCATTCATTCTAAATCATGTATCCCTAATTTATTATAATTTATTACTTGATATAGCTAAATATGGTAACAAAACGTTTTCATTAGCCGATATCGTAAGGAATCAATATTTCCAAAAACTAGATACGGTTAATATTACATTCACCATTTACATATTCTCAAAGAGCTACCTTCTTTCTTTTCTGCAGTATCATTATTATTTGACAGGGGGATAGACAATTGTTTGGCATCATAGCGCCTCTCACGACACTTCATCATTAGTAAGTTTAGCTTCTTCCGATACATGATGCATGCAATCCCAAATCCAACTGCAAGAACTCCTAACGCTGAGTACAGTGCTATACTGTTAATCACCCTTGGTTCTCCGTTCTTCTCAGTACGTTTGATATCGTTTGTAGTGTCAGCTATGGAAAGGATTGATAGACACATTAGATGTAACTTTATCTATCACAAACATAAGAATAAATCAATTTCTTAAATATCTGATCATTGAAGTATCAAATACTTACAAAGCAATTCTTTTTCACAAACAAATTTTATTTCTCTTGATTTTGAAGTTCTCCATTTATCTTTAAATGTGCGGAGTAGGAAAAGCTATTTGAATAGAAGAAAATAATTGTTTAGCTTAATGGTAAAATAACAGCAATAACATTAATCATGATGATGATAATGATGATGACGATGGTGATGGGAATGATGGTGATGACAATGATAACGATGATGATGATGATGATGATGATGATGATGATGATGATGATGACGATGGTGATGGCAATGATGGTGATGATAATTATAATGATGATGATGATAATGATGATGACGATGGTGATGGCAATGATGGTGATGATAATTATAATGACAATGAAAAATGCCAGCCTATCATTGGAGACTTCCTCGTGGTGGCAAGCGGGCACGGAGAGACACTGCCCTTAAGGTGATAGCAATTTATTTCATGGAGATTCAGAATTGGGGCAAATGTTAACGACCTGTGGCAAACTGTCCAACCAGGCCCCTCCAGTGACATCAGGCACAGCAGCTTCAGGCTGCAGTTCTGATAAGTGGTTTTTGGGGTAACAGAGTGGGTTGAGTGTAGCCGACTCAATCACCTCTTCTAAACAATTTGAAGGCGACACTGACCTCAGGGTCAGCCTAGGTCCCGTAAGGGGCGTACGGGAAAAGACAGACAGACAGACAGACAGACAGACAGACAGACAGACAGACAGACAGACAGACAGACAGACAGACAGACAGACAGACAGACAGACAGATAGACAGACAGACAGATAGACAGACAGACAGACAGATAGACAGACAGACAGATAGACAGACAGACAGGCAGAAAATGAAGAATTGTTTTCATCAAGAAAGACAACTTTCTAAGAGCAGAATCTGCTTGGTCATTTAAGAATAGTATGGCAATAGTAAGCAAGCAGAGAAGGCATTTCTTAAAGGTTTTAAAAAGGCTGTTGTAGTTTCTCATCGAGATTATAGAGTTAAGTATCTGATAATTAAAATCTACTTACTTCAACAGTATACTTGCATCCCATAGTCAAATTTTCAAAAACTTTCATCGTGTCATTCTGCAAAAGCGGATTCGTCATATTAGCAAAATCACTAAGGTATGAAACGCCAGAAATATCTTGATAAGACTAGTAGGCCTAAGTAACTCTTAGTACGTGATGTTTGGCATAAAACATAGTTGATAAATAATGCTACAGTTTTGATACTGCTGCTGTATTCTCATATCTGTCTTTCTTTTCTAACGAGAATCATATGATTGTTGCATGAAAATGAAAAATCAAAATTGTATATATATTAACTATTTGATGGCAGCCAGTACTATAATGATATGCATACACTTTCTTTGACTATGAAGATCTCCAACTATTTTTAAGTAACTTTTTTACTACCCTGTGTGGACAACAACTAGCTTTTAGAGGTTTTGATAAAACTGCAGAAGACAGTTGAAGCTGATTAACTGAAAAAACTATCTACCTTTTTCAAATAGAATTCAGTTTTGCCAGGCGAGCAAGTGGAGTAAATGTCGCCGACAATCTCTTCGTGGTTTGTATCAGGTATCTTCCATCCTATTACTGACTTTCCTTTACTGTTGCAGCTTTGCAATAACTGTACTTCATTTAGTTGTTCTAGATAAAGAATTTAAATAAAAAAAATGGTTAAGAATAATAATGTTACTGTTTGCAATTATGTTCCAATATGACTATAAAACATATTAGTTATTCATAAAGTAGATATTGGTGATTCATTCCAATTTCCAGTTTCCAATGCAAGGCCCAATTTCCTGATTGTTTTTGTCACTCATTGTAACGGTTAATAGCGCTAAGCATTATCCAGCCTTCCTACACTCCTCCTAACCTTCTCTATTGTTAATGGAAGAAATTCATATTGCCTAAAAGAGTCCTTAGGGACTGAGTTAAGTACATTTAGCTCTGCAGACATAAATTCATAGAAAGGTTGCTAAGGTAGCTTTTATCAGCCCCACTCAAAGCCTCTCAATCCATCTCGTCAATGTTCAGTATCTAGAAGCCCAATAAAGTAAATTGAGAAGCAAAGCCAAGGAAAAATGTTATTTGCGAGGTTCTTAAATGAGTAAGGGCATACAGCTCTTTCAAATTTATCTAGGGGGGTACGTAATGTAGAAACTTCTGTGGCTTTTCACAGATATGCTTAAATCAGTCAAAATCGCATACTGGTGAAAGAAAACAACACCGCTGGTAATGTTGACTCTTTTCAGAAGCAGTTTGAGGGAAAAGAGTTCATTGCTTTGTCTTGAATGTGATTTTGTGAATAAGTGATGGGTAAGCGCTGGCTAATTCGTGAGGGACACAGGATACGAAACCAATTCTAACTTACCACAAGAAAAAGGAAGATTCAAGTGGGCTTTTTTATAACAATCGCACTTGCCTAAAATGGGAATAGAAGGATGTAGAATTTTAAGAAACAATGTGTAATTGCACATTTGCTATTATAATGCCTGTTAAAACAACAAATTACTAAACATAGTGATCACATCTTAATATCTTCTAGCAAGTTCTCAACAATGTCACTAGCACAGTTGGAAATAGGGGATGTAAATAAAACAGTTGGGATGTGTGCGGTATACAAAATATATTTGATACCACAAAATGAACCTGACATGCGGAAACAAAAATAGAAAAGTTAACTAAAAGGGTATTCACCACTAGATGTAAAATGTTCATTTGCAAAATTCGATTAGAATTAGAAAGATACCAGTTGAAAGAGTGAAGTGAAAAAGTTGACACGATAACGTGAAAAGCATATATATGTCAAATAATGCAGTATACACGTGACTATGAAAAGTTTACAAGTTATTTAAGGCTTTGCAAGTAATATTCCAACAATATAAGCTGGAAATAAATGTAAGCAGTTTGTTTATCACGATGAGTGATTTCTTCCAGCATAGCAATGATGCTGGCTCTTTACTTACCAGGTATCTGCACTTTTTCTGAAATGCTATTTGTCATGTTCTCAGCTTTGACTGGTATAGACCTTACTTTTATGTGATACTCTTTTCCAAATCTCACACTTTTAAATGTAAATTGTCTGTGTTCAGAGTCCTCAAATACAAACCATGAAAGTTTAAGCATAAAGTATATTTTTTGATGTTAATATGTAAAGAGACCTGCATTCAAATGAGAACTAAAAACGTCAAGAATTTTTTTCATTTTAAAATTCTTAACCTAGGAATACAATTCAGTTTGAATAACTGTTTTCCTATATACTCTGCAACTAAATATAAAGTAACTTATCACAATAATCGTCTAAACCTATAAGTATACTAAATACCTATTAATGAAGACTTGAATAGAAAAATAAAAAATTAAAACCAGCTCTCCTTGAATCTATCTCTCGATCTATGTTAAGTTGGTAACTCTGTCATTCCAAATCTTCGAGCTGTTTCACATGCTATAACATCATCAATGATTTTTACCGTAAAATTGAATTCTAGAATGTCTATCATATACCTTTCCATTGATTCGATAGCAACTGTGATCTCCTTCTTTCGAGTGCAACATGACTTCGAATCCCCATAAAGTATTATATCCTTTAAAATGAATCGAGAAATTTATCAGGATTAATATGCTCAATTATGATAGAAGAACACCCAGCAATGAGCTCGAAAGGAGCAATTCCACATTAATGCATAACATATCTACGTAATCATCCTTTAATATATATACGTAATCATCCTTTAATATATATACGTACCAAATTCTGGAGGACCCCATGATGTTGCTACAGAAGCTCTCTTGCAATGAGCATCGAATGAAACAGCCACATCTAATTTGGATGGTCGACTTGGAAAGGATTTGCAAGAAATATGGTGGGCTGTAGCACACGATGCAACTATGAACGGAAAGAACAAAGAACAGCGTAAATTACTTGTATTGAGCCAAAAATGGCCACTAAAATCAGTAGGACATTCCACTTATCTAAAACACTGCACAGCAAAGAAAAGAAGGGCTATTAAATTCAAGCCATTTGAAGGTAGCAATTCCTGTTATGATTATCAAGAGCTGTTTATGGACAATGGACATTTCTTTTGTGCTTCTGTTTTGTGTCCGGTTCTTTGCTGCTTTATTTCTTTTCATACTATTTTTTGTTGCTGCATTATCACGTTCACTTTGCTATGAATACCTGAAGTATGGAAGTTCAAGGGTTGTTTACGTGATGTATGAGGACAATGCTTTCTGTTGGAGGTATCAAGCACACAGTATTTAGAAAACTTCATTCAGTGTTAAATTGGACAAACAAATTGCAATTTTATGACACAGGCCTTCTATGTGCTTGATTATTGTCTATAAAGGGGCATTTCTGCTTCCTTTTCTTTTGAAATTTCTATGCAAATGCGAGTATTAAAAGGTTTTTGAAAATCTTCTTTGACGTTTGATTTACGTAGTGTCAATAGTTTGCATTAGAGTTCGCTATCCCTGCCAAAACTAAATCGGTATGCCGTACATCAATGGTACTTTTCTGTCGTGACATGGAGAAATGGATAACAGATTCAGAGTTTCGAATGCTTTCAGTATTTTCTATTATTAGTCTCTCCTAGCTAGGCTTTTGTGTAATTTTGAACCTAAATCCGTTACTTGATATATTGGTCTAAAGGAAAGCACAAGAATCCTGAAGAGAGAATGATATGCACAAAAATTGTTAGAGAAAAGGGGTATTATCTATGCACTACTGAACAAAAAGGAAATTAGGACGAAATGCAAAAGGTATAAAAGGTAATATAATGAGATGATAATCCTAGCAGTATTAGTATTCCCCATTCAGTGCATCCCATAAGTTTACCTCAATTAGTGTACCTCGTTCAGCATACCCTATTCAGCAATTCTAGTCCCCTTTCCATGTGATGTGTAATGGGTTATTTCTTTGTGTTTCAAAGATGCTTTTGATCTTTATTATGTTTAATTTTGCTTAATAATGGCAGACTCAGTGGCGGATTCAGACTAAAATCTGACAGGGGCTCAACATCACGAGTGTGGGCGTGGTGGGCGTGGTGGGCGTGGTGAGTTTGGAAGTAGGCTTTATGCAATGAAATTATAGAGCGAAATATTTGATGATCAATCACATTTATGTGCTACGAAGTTTATCAGCCCTGTCCTAACAATTCACCATAAGATCTGGACGATGTTCAGTACCTGAAGTGATGGTTCTGCTTATCTGTTCTATTCAGAATAGCAAATCATTTTTACAACATTCTGTATCTAAATAGGCTTGAAATGTACATTGCCAATTCAATCAACCGAACGCACAGAACAACTAGATCTAAAAGCTCCAATTTATTTGCTACTGTAACGAAACATATCGTGTGACAGTGACGCAAAACACATCATGGCATCATTATCCTTAGAAGAATGGTCTATTTTGCTCGTATTTATCGCGCCTACACAGTAAACAGTGTTTAATGCTATCGACTTCCTGAGAGACATGGTGATTCTGTTAACACACTACGCATGGGTCACTGAAGTGAAAAGGAAGCAAAGAACAACAAAGTGGCAGTCCTTATCCAGGACGGAGGTTTAATTTATGTACCGTGCAGTTATGTCGAACCAAATCAAGTCGCAGACTCTAGGCTTTTCAGATAAAGTACAAGTAACTGATTCGACTCAAGTAATGACGTCTAAACTAGTCCTGAGAGTCCCTCACTTCCAACAACAAAATGCAAACAGGATCCTACAGATGGAAGTGGCTGTCAAGTCATTCTGCCTAAACGCAGACACAATAGCTCTAACCAGAAGCCCCACGTATCAAAATTAACAGTTTAACAAAGTGCAATAGTTATATACGTATTCCACCTCATACATTCGTTTAAAGCTGGGTACGGCGCTACGGCGCTACAAATGGCTCACTACTGTTGTAGTCTGAGCACGTAATTCCTGTTACCTATATTCGCTTACCTTTTAAGCTTTCTTCACCAATAATGCGTTCGGCTGCCTTCACATGTTACTCCAAAAGTATCTAACGATCATTTCGAAATAGGAACATGGCACTGATTTCAGTAAACAACACGTATATGATGAACTCGCATGAAATCTCCTGTATGTGGTTCTGGTTCTAGATGCCTGTTAGCACTTTTCTATCTTCGAGTGCATTTTACTGGCCGGAATGCACCCAAAGACGCATCGGATATCCAATAAAACCATGATTCAAAGACAAAAGATATTCCGAGCCCCCTTGGTCTATAGAATACTCAATTTGAACGGGGCTCAAAGCGTCCATGAGAAATTTACTGGCTGCACGTGACTACAGAAATCACTTAGTATCCAATCGTCTGTTAGTATCTTGATCACAAAACAATCAATATTCCGAGCCCCCCTCGCCCGTAGAATACACTGTTAAAACACATTGCATTTTACCGACCAGGGGGGCTCGGAATATTCATTGTCTTGTGATCAAGATGCTTGCAAACGATTGGACATTGGATGGCTTGCTGCGTCACGTGCAGTCAGTAAAATTTTCGACGACGCTTTGAGCACCCGTGAAATCGAGTATTCCATAGACCAAGGGGGCTCGGAATATCCATTGTCTCTTGATGGAGATCCTGATAAAAGATTGGACACCTAATACATATTTCGGTCAATGGTAGTCAGCAAAATACATACAGACGCTCTGTTGACATTTGTTTTTCTACATGTTGCCACTTCTGCCGACCCGAAAGATCTGCAATACTTGCAAAGTGTCCTCTATATATAGGAAGATTTGTTAAAGTGAAAGAATATTATATTCTTAAACCTAGAAATCTGACTGGGGCTCAAGCCCCCCTAGCCCCCCTTTGGATCCGCCACTGAGACTTGCCAAATATTGACATCTAGATCACAATCTTAAATAAGATTGACTTCAAAGATTGTGATTGTGTGTCAGTTTCAATGTTATGGAAAGTGAATGGAGATTATACGGTAGAAGAAACGACATTTTACTCTGCCATTGATTATTTAATTCCAAACATAAACTGTTGCAGTAACCCAAGATATATCTATACATAGCTCAATCATACATTTTGAATGCCAGAAGTTTAGTTATTTTCGGATCACATGGCATAAATCATCTCACAGAAAACGTTTACGGGCAACTGGATTAACTCGATCGATTGAATCCATGTACTAACCTGTAGGAACACTCTTAGGCGGCAACTGGCAGTCTGAAAAAGAGACAAGATAATACCGCTATTCTGCAAAAATGTGGAAAGTATTAAGTTCTATTGAATAAAAGAGAAATTGAGACAAGCTGTTTCTTCGTACTATCATTATTCGGAGTGGGGACTCAGTCCCCTAGCTGCAAATTGAAAGGGGACGTAGCCCCACCTTCAGAAAATATCTTCGAGATGTATGACTATATCAGCAATAAAGTAACATCAGAAAAAAGCAAACTTTTTATGTTTTCCCGGAATGATTTTGATTGAATAATTTGATTTTACAAAATACGTATCAAAGTTCATTTTTTACTGGACCACATTCTGAGCCATTATTCCATACTCCCATAAGGGCTTGCAGCTCGTCCCCCAGACAGCCCCAAAAACACTAAAAAATATGCTCCGGCACCCCTGTCTTTAGAGGCTTTGTTAAGATTGCAAATTAGCGTCTCCCTGCCCTTCCTACATGCCTCCCGCACTTGCTCTTTTGTAAAAGTTTCCTCATACCCTTTATCCTCTAATCATCCAGCCATATCCTGTAAGCTAGCATCTAACTTACGATCTTCTGAGCATATGCAGTGTAATCTAAGTGCTTGACTATAGGGTATTACTTTTTAGATTACTAAAAGCGGCTTCCATTGGAGGGCGGCCTCTCTTAGAGGGCCGCTTCTATTGGAGGGTGGCTTCTATTGAGATAATGCAGTATATATATATATATATATATATATATATATATATATATATATATATATATATATATATATATATATTTACATCTACCGTATTTTCTCCAACAGAAGCCACCCTGCAATAGAAGCCGCGTTTATTTACCAACACTCTCAGGCATGACACGGGGTATCTATTGGTAAAAAATTACAAAGAAAAGTAATAACAGAAAGATTTTAGGCGAATATACACTTTTAGAATATCAATGAACTGTATATATATATATAAACTATCAAGCATTTCATCTAATCAGGACGTCTTTAATGAAACAATTGCACCATACCAAAAAGCACTCGATGAAAGCGGATACAGTCATAAATTAGTTTATAACCAAAATACTAATAGGACAAGGATCAAACCAAGAAAGCGCAACATTCTCTGGTACAACCCGGCCTGGGATTCTCAAGTCAAAACCAACCTCGGGAAAAAGTTCCGAACAGCAATCGACAAATGCTTTCACCAAGACCACCCGCTATACAAGATCTTCAATAGACACACACTGAAACTAAGCTACTCCTGCATGCCCAACGTTAAGACTGCCATTGCCTGCCATAACAGAAAGATCCTCTCAAACATTAAAGACACAAATGCACATCATCCTACAAAAGAATGCAACTGCAGAAAAACGCCTGATTGCCCTCTTAACGGAAAGTGCTTACAATCAAACATAATCTACCAAGCAACAGTAACTACAAACACATCAAATGAAACGTATATAGGACTGGCAACCAACTTTAAAGAAAGGTACAGAAACCACTTGACCTCCTTTCGGCACCACAAACGAAGAAACGATACAGAACTGTCTAAAAATGTATGGAACTTGAAAGACAAAGACAAAGCATTTGACATAAGTTTGAGAGTCATAAAAAAATGCAAACCTTACGACAATATCAGTAAAAAGTGTAATCTATGCCTTAGAGAAAAATTTATACTTATTTGTAAAAAACACCTATGTAGCCTTAATAAACGCAATGAACTAGCAACCCAATGCCAGCACAGAAATAGATACACACTAAGAAATTTCGAAGCAACTGTCACTTAGCAACCTTATTCGACTTAAACTCGTCAGTATGATGTTAACGGTTATTCATTGTAACTTGCCTGATGAGTGTGATCATGTTATGATCATACGAAACAAATTTGTCTTGATACAATTATTGGTATATTGCTCCTTAATGTCGAGCACTCTGAAAAGGATATTCTTATCGCAAATCAAGAATATATATATATATATATATATATATATATATATATATATATATATATATATATATATATATATATATATATATATATATATATATATATATATCTGCATATATTAGCACTATAATGGATGAAATGGTAACAATACAGAATGGAATGTCTATCTTATACTCACCATCTTGGAGAGCTTTTGGTGCTACCTATCGAAAAATTCATAAATTAATAAATTTAAACAATGAAGCAGAAGTAAAATTGAAATTCCAAGAAGGCAAACACTTCAAGATCATTTCTGTTAACCCGTCACCATTATTGTTCGCTCATCTCTTTTCAACACTTAATTAATCTGCATTATAAATTTAAGCGACTAAAAGAGACTAAAAGATCATCTTCAAGCATTCTAATGAACAATCGCTGTACTTTTATCGACCAAAAGTCAGTTAATAAAATTTTATTTATTATCCGATTACACGGAAACATGTTTGAGCTATTCATTCCATGTATGTATTAATAAATATTATTGAAATATACCAACAACACTGTTTATTGAGCTTATTATCATTATTGAAAGAACTTCTTAATTCTAAAAATTGTAGGACATCAAACTTTGTCTTTTTGTTCAACATTTACATTATCTTTAATGTGCTATCAATCTTTAAAGGTGATAGATGTAACTAGTGGAGGAGTGTTTAACAGTAATGTACCCAAGATATTAATTTGCCCATGATAGTAGAATGCATCTGTAATAGTTCGCAGAATCGCATATTCCCTCAAATATCAAACAGACTAGTTTTGCAAAAGCTTTGATAAGTTGTCCAGGAATCTAAAGATAATCCATAACACTATCCTCACTGTCTACAGGAGCACTCTCTATTCGTAATTACATTTGAAAATACAGACTTAAAGCAGAGTATAAGAGTAGTAATGACTTATACTCATCAGGTTTTTCATTGCACGGAAAATGAATATCTGCTATTAGTATCGCCATGAAATAACATTTGAAATTAAGGCCTAAAGCCTTTCAAAAAATGTCGGAATGCTATGGTCTATATGTTAAACTCAAGGGACAAAAGATTAACGTATGGGGCCACCTATAAAGTATGTACGCTCAAAGTCAACAAATTTTCTATTAGCTCATCCTCACTGCAGGCGCGAGTACGCTATTGACTTAGCCTTCCCAGCCATCTACCCCTGCTAGAACTACCCCTGCTAGAACTACCCCTGCTAGAACATATGAAGGTTTCTTTGAAGCTTTTCTGAAAATATTGGGCATTTTTAGCAGCAACTTTTCAAGAAGTGAACAAAATAGGTATTAAGTTTTCACTTTTTAAAGTAACTGCATAGTACATATGCTTTGACTGTTATCAACTCACCCAATATGTACACCTGAGTACGCTTTTGGCTTTACCAATATACCGACCCTAAAAGTGTACGCACTTTCTGGAAGGCCTCTATCTTAGGTGGATGACTGTGTTCAAACCATTTTCAAACGAGGTGATATTTAGCTAGATGCATTTTATAAGGTTAGGAATATTCAGTGTAGCAGTTTCCTTTAGGATGAAAAAATTTCCGTCTGTGGGAAGATGGAAATGGAAAAGCTTCATAGGCGTTTACCAATTAGGAACAATTGAGTGTCCTTAGTCCTAGACATGTTCTGTAAAACTAAAATCCATTGGTAGAAGACATAAGATTTTTGCCTTACTAATCGAGATAATTGAGAATAATGGAGAACTATGAATATACTTAAAAAATGAGAAGATATTGTTGATGAGCACTCTCTATGTACACAATCTTAAGACGCCACTTCAATAATTAACCACCTGCCGTCTTTCAAAGTAATGGGTAACAATATGGAAAGCTTAACATCTGTAACCAGCTTTTTATGGCTTTTATTTTATGCGGAATCTTCTACTTAATTACAGATTTATACAAGGAAGTAAATGAAAGATTTATGACAATTTGAACAATTTACTATGAAACTACTAGGTCAACTTGCTAGAAAGATATTTCCGAACCGTTTTAGATCAAAAAGTGTTAAGAATTCAAAGCTATAAAATGGTCAATTCGTGAGCAGGAACTTTTGTTCATTACTTACAACTTTGGAAACAATACAGTCTGAAAACAATCTTTGCGTTGCAAGAAATAAAGCAATAATGATGTCACTACCTAGGCCATTAAACTAAAATTATGTGATAGTTACCTTCATTAAGGAAAGAGATACAACCAAATACTGCACCACAAAAACGATCATCACAGTTCTTTGACAACTGACACGCTGTAGTTATGCTATGATTTCGAAGTTAAAGAAGCAACAAGGAACGGCGTTCTAAGTGTTCCCTTTCTTGAATGTGGCACAACTATGCAAGAAGTTTAGAACCATCGTCTACTGTTGTAGAACGTTGAATAAAAGCCGGACCATCATCACACTCAAATCATCATTTAAATTGATGTGTGGTGAACCATAGTGAAATGGACAATACATGTACAATACTCTTTTGAATTTGATTGGAAATTCAATTGAATGTTTTTGACGTAAGTAGAAAGATGCTGCTATTCTCATGCTTATCTTTTCATCGTACAAGTAAACAGATCTTACATAAAAATATATTGCTTTTCTACATAATAACAGTCTTGTATATAATTTAAATGAACCGTATTCTAGATCTAATGGAAATGCTTTGCAAGGAAATGGCCTCTCATCTCTGAGCTAATGTTGCTGCATGTTTGAAAACGGATAACATGTTTGACATGGGAATACGCTGTATTGCAATCTCCACCCTTGGCTGTCTTTGAAAAGTTTGCTAATTGTAGTTCCACCTCCACAGCATATTCGCTGAAAGTTGCTCCCGATAGTAAAAAATGCAGCATTCAAACAATGAAGAGGATATAACGAACAGGACTGGTTAAGTCAAATCTAACACTATGTTATAGCTAATACAAGAGCGTACTGCCAAGCCGCTAGAGCGTTCGTGACTTATTTCTAAGATCGTTGGTTCAAGGTGAACCGTCGAGCCACAGGCTAGATGCTCACCGTTCACTGTCCACCCCTACAGCAAGTGGGCAAAAAGTGAAAACACTTAGAAAATAAGGGGGCGAGGAAAGGAACTGACCACTCTACATCAGGGTGCTGACTGCCAAGGTAAGTATCCTCTCTAACTGGCACTCCTCAACGTACGGAATTGCATACGGAGCTAACCTTCACCTTTTACTCCAGAATGCAGGCTGGAGTTAATCCGTGACAACTGTCTATTTATTATTTGAAGTTTGTATATAATGAGCAATAGTAAATCAAAGATGGAATCAGCGGAAAAAACTACTATCTCTCATCGCCAAATATTGAATATACCAAACAAACATAGCATCTGTTCACAACAATAAAAGTTGATTCGAAAGCAACGGGGATATCCATGCCTATGAAAACGATGAATATCTTATGAAAACTCTTTAGACATGCGAATCATGTCATATAGCGGCAGATGCAAGCAAGAAATTGATGATAAGAGCTAACAGGAGGTAGCATAACGCAATAAGACTTAAGAACCACTGATGGTTCGTGATAGAATGGAGGTGATAATATACTGTTCAACTTGTAGATGAAATTACCTACACTAAAAAGGTCACGAAATCCTTCAAATGACGTGCCATCATAAAGCATGGTGATTGCAATATAGTTTGCAAGGGTAAGACATGAAATGAGATAGGTACAGTTTTATTGATTAAAATGACCAGAGAAAAATATAATTAAAAGCATAAATGCATTGATCGAATGATTATTTCGGAAATTCTTGAGATCAAGAAACAAAAGTGATTTTTTATGTCTATAAATATCGGTGCAAGATAAATAAATTAAAAAGAGAAAATTGAGATCCAAATTTTAGCAGAAGCTATTAATATTTGTCTCGATTCCTTCTTGCACTGATAGTCAAGTTAGTTTCAAAACCCACTGTCAGTTGGAGCTCACAAAACTATTTATGTGCGATGACAAGAAGACCAGGAAGGATGGTATCTCCAGTAATTCTGCAAGAAAACAGGAAGTCAAGTAGGGGAACATATAGTGCAGAAAGAATGATGAATGTAATGGAGTTGGCAAAAAACTGCAATGGTGAATTGGAACGCCATGTAACATGTCGTTTCTTAAGTATGTCTTGCAGCATTCAACAAAATGTAACAGATTTAAGTAAAGTTATTAGAAATAGAAGAAATCATCACCCATCTGTTCTGTGGCTGCTTCGAGCACAAATAGTTTTTACACAGTGAAACAGGGTTTAATGAGAACACATATGCATACCACATCTTATCATTATTATATAAGATTGAAAGCAATGAATGAGTCCAAACTTGAAACGTGGTGCAGTCCTCACATAAAGTATTGAAAGCAATCAAGCTAAAAATCTCCGTGAAACACTAATGAACATAAAACACTGGAAAATGGAACAAATAAGTTCGAAATGCCCATCTATAGCAAGAAAAGCAAGGGAACAATTCTTGTGGAATCAATTGTGTACAAGATAGGTCAGATGAACGATAGAAGTGAGTAAAAGAAGAAAAAGAACTCTCCAGTCCGAATAGACGAATATATGCATACCAAGACATTCTTAACTCATGGTGACTGTTTGTTGTGTTGAAAAATGTTTGCGTGAAATGAGTAATTGCTGCAAGAAGCATTGAAAATGCAGCTGGTAGTTCTGCCGATGATGATGAAATTATGAGCGACGACGATAGATACATTTTCAGTAACTGAGAAATATGTAGTAAACGTAATAAGTTCTTTTTCAAAAAGCTAAAGTTTTTATCCAATGTACATGTCAGCCTTCTCTCCACCTCCACATATAACAGCCCACACCATAGACATTCACATTGGAGCTTTTCTCACCTCTCCTGCTTATTGCAGCCTCCCGCTTATTTACCTGCAGACTTTCCCAACCCTCCCGCTTATTGCCACCCCCTTCTATTCCGGTCTGTAGAGTACTTTTATCTACGGTAGGCTCTCCACAAGCTCCATTCTTTAACTATGAGATCAAACAGCTCCAACTCAAAGAGTACACTGCTAAAAAAGAAGAAGTCAAGTATCGGTAACGGATTCTTTCATAAAAATGTACATCAGAACTATTCCACATTTCGAGACAATGAAATGCACGTTTACCTAGGCACGGAACTAATGCTTCGACATGGAATTGTAGCGAGGGTAAAAAACAATGGTAAATTGAATATGTATCCAATTCACCATCATTGATATTCAAACAAGGCAAAAATATTTCAGCAAATCATAACTGCTACCAAAGTGGGCCCAGCAAAGAAAAAACAAGTCCAGCGAAAATCATTGACAAAAGTTACAAACAATTGCTATCGATCATTGAACAACTTAAAAGCTCTGTATTTACTGTAAGTTGTAAAATCATTAATTCATCTTTAAAAGACAACTCTTATATTTGGCTCTTAGTTCATTGTTGATTAATAGTCTTTTCCATTGCTTCCAAATTTGCAATCAGTCCCTTTTCCATAGAATCTCTCACTCATGCATTTTGTTCAGTATTTACATGTGGATGATTTAGAAACCAATGGAAAAACAGCTTCTAAGCTATCACCTATACCCAGTGGTGTAGAGCTAAATGAATAACTAGGGGGGCTCAAGTATAAATGCATGCATTTCAAAACGAGGCTATGTAACAATGGCAATCTTTCAAAGAAGAAGGCGCTAGTTTCCAGTCTGAAAGCGTTTCGCAATGACAATAGTATAAATAAAGAAAATTTACATTAAAGAGGTAAAATTATAATGAAAGCAAATAGAAGAAAAATCACCACATTTCAGCCATACTAAGAAACTTAAGAAAATCAGTATGTGTTGAAACAACTAGCGGGGCTAAAGGCCACCAAATAGAAAAAAATAACTAGGAAGGCTGAGCCCCCCCCCCCGAGTCCTCCAGCTCTAAACCACTGCCTATACCGTTAAGTGGAATTTTACTTCTGATTTAGCATTGCCGAGAAATTGCCTAGCTGTGTTCTGACATTGAAATTTCGCTTCCATTTCCTAAGAAACAAATATTTACCATTTTGACCAAGTAACAATAAGACAATATAACTCCCATGAAAGATCCACTATTTATTTTCTTGTTTGAATTTTACCAAACAGTTCTATTTGGTAAAATTCAAACAAAAAAATAAATAGTGGATCTTTCATGGGCGAAAAATGTGGATTGCCTCGCCCCCATCCCAATAGATATCAGTGAAAATGAACTACTGGCTAATTAATGATAGTCAATTATATTGGCATATTCGACACAGTGAAACATGAAGAAATGATTAAGATCCTGAGAGACATAGGAGTTGATGAGAAAGACATTAGATTCATAAGCAACTTATATTGGAATCAGAAAGCAGCAGCAAGAGTAGGTGATGAAAAAACAAACTGGGTGGTTGAAATAAAGAGAGGAGTAAGACCGGGATGTATGTTATCACCAGATTTGTTCTCATTGTATAGTCAAGTAGTCAAGGATAAGTTAGTGGGGTTAGACGGTATTTCAGTAGGTGGACGGAATGTGAACAATATCAGATTTGCAGACGATACAGTATTGATAGCAGACTCAGAGGAGAAAAAACTACAAGCATTAGTGAGCTAGCTGAATGATGAATACGAAAGTAAAGGGCTGAGATTAAATATGGACAAGACAAATCCAGTGACAGTAACCAAAAGTAAAGAGAATGTGACAATGAAGATAAGAGTAGGAGATAAGAAAGTAAAACAAGTTAACAGTGTTGTTTATCTGGAAGGTATCATTCAGGGCGAAAGAATCAGCGAGAAGGACATTGCAAAAAGAATTGATATGGCAAATAAGGCATTTGGTAGTATAGCGCAGATCTTGAAGAATTTCAGTATGAGTATGAAAGTTGGAATAAGAATTTTGAAGTGTTGTGTAAGGTTAAGGTTGCTATATGGGTGCCAGACATGGACATTAAAAAAAGATATAAGGAAATCGATGCAACAGAAATGTGATTTTTGAGAAGAATGCTAAGGATACCATGGGCAGAGGAAGTTACAAATGATGTGTTGAGAAGAGCTTGAGTTAGAAGAGAATTAATTGCAAATATTGAAAGGAGACCGCTACAGTTTCTTGGCCATGTTCTAAGCGCATGGAAATTGGAGAGTGATTGCCTCTTGGAAGAATGAATGGAAAGAGAGCCAAAGGAAGACAACGGCTGAAGTTCATTGACAGTGTAGCCGATAGCATGGATAGACAGTACAAACTAGTAGATTTAGAATTGCAGAGGATATGAGGTGGGGGTTCATGGTCGCTAACGCCGCAAGACAGGCACCTCGATAGATAGATAACTTTATTGGTTGATGAGATTTTCACTTTTAAGAGAAATTCATTGAACTTCTCATTGATTTTCCTTTCTTATGTCTCAAGAGTAATGATTCCTGGTCTGTCATTTATGCTTTGGTTTCCTGTTTTATCTATTTGTTCATCTATTTGCTACGGAGTATGATTTTGTTGTACGCCTTTGCCTTCATCACAACAGACCAAAGAATGTTATCTATTCTTTCCTTGGCTGATAATGACGCTGATCCTTTCATCCATAGCTAACAAATCATTGTTTCTATGGTTACGCTAAGCTCTAAAAGACTGGTTAGAGCCATCATGTATTGATAAAAAGAACCGGTAATACATCGTAAAATATGACCAATCAGCGTGATTCGCTTTGTTAGTTCATAAGATGGTTTTGAGTTCAATGTTCGCCCTCTTTCTGTCAGCTTAAAAGCCATGGAGCTTTTGGTGCAGGTCTATTTCTAACCGGTGCATGATACAACAGCATTTTGAGATAAGACATGCTTATCCCTTTTGTTTTCTTGGTGGCACTTTGCAGCTTGGGATACAAAAATTCACTAACTCCTAAGAAAAGTAAGAGTGGAGACTCATAAATACAAAAAATCTCTTGTCAAAAAGAAGGAAATTCTTCAAATTGAATAGATAAACATGACATTTAAAATGAAAAAGCATCTTTTCAATTCCAGCTATTTTGCATGTACTTCCTAAAAGATTTAAAATATAATTCTTTTCTTATTATCTTTCCTTGCATAAAACAGGTAGTGATTCTGCTTGGCTAAAATTTGTAGCGAACAAAAATCTCATATCAAAATGTTTCTGGATAGGGTCACACAACTTAAATAACCTCAAAACAAAACGGACAGGACGAAACCAATATCAAAAGAAATGAAACTAAGGAAATGAATTTCGTATAGTATCTAGTCAATCTTGCCAAAAATTTTCAACAACTTCTGAATAATGCAAATTATTACTATTGCGGAATGCAGAAATAAAAGTCAATAGGTCTTTATATTGAAATAGTATTTCAGACCATAAAAAGTTTTGCAGATTCTCGCAGACCTTGCAACTAAAACAAAACACAAGAAAATCCCATCCACGATATGTAACAACTGATGTGACAGCCAAAGAAATTATCTGCTGCACAATAATATTCTATGTCACTGTGTCCAAGTGACTGTGTTTCCACGAGACTTTGTCTATGTGGCTAAGGGGCTTATGTGACCATTTATTTCAAATAATACTAATCAAGAAATGTTGCATAAGTTCACCAATACAAAGGAAGCGGTACCACATTATGACTTAATCTACTCTCTGCCGAATGAAAAGAACAAATACAGTTCTCCCATACAAGGACATTTATGGAACTCATACAGATGAGACTTGATGCAAACTTCTACGCGCATTAAGTTAAGATTGGGCAACTTTTGCTAGCATTAGTTCTGTGCTCATATTTGGGGCTTGATAAAACCAAAGCGCTTTGAAAAGAGCACTGTAGGAAACTTGAAGCATAGAAATAATGAAATTAACCGTCAAAGCAAAGAAAAATGTCAAAAATATAAAACGATAGCTCATAAATGGCAGTTGAACAAACGCTTAATAATCAAGATGAGGAATGATTTATCCGCCAGTAAAAAGTCGAAGCAAAATGAAACAAAGTAAAATGAAAAAAATGAAAAGAAGACATTAGTCTAAAGATAGTGCATGTATTCTTTAGCAAGAATTAACGGGACCTATTGAAGAATCTTTTTTAGGTAGGAGACAAATGCTCACAAAGACGTAAGTATGACGTCGTCTCACAGAATAAAATGCCCGAAATTTCGCTTCGTTATAATTTTTACGTTATTTCATTATCATCTTTACCTTTCAACTCATCTGAAAACTTACTACAAAGTTCTTTCGATGATTCTGGAGTGTTTTCCCTACTATAGTCAGTACTGTCATTTGCAATATTTTGATCTTGAAGATTTCCATTTTGTGATATCTTAATTATTTCTTGTTTATCGACATCGCTTGGCAATACATTCATTTGATCTATCGGAAAAGGCTTGGGATTCAATTCTACGGGTGTGGGTGAAAGATCTTCTTTGTCTTTGCCAAATGGATCCATTGTTAGTCCTGAACCCATTTCATCCACTGAAACGTCTTGATCACTGCTGTGGCCAGTTTTTACATCATCATAACAATTAACATGATAGGCCTGTAAGAAACATGCTACATGATTCGGCAACAAATAGTATACTACAAAAGGGTGCATTAGGAATTCATTCGCATAAACAGCTACAAATAGAATGTTATCAATAAAAAATCAACGCATGTATACAAAACCAATTATCCATTTGTGTGCATTTAAAGATCTAAAACACTATTATAAACCAAAATGTAATCGACAACACAGACGTGAAACATTTACTCAGTTACACCCTTGACATTGCGTAACGACAGTACCGGAATATGTGACATTACCGTGCCACAATATATGACAAAAGAAAATTATCATTACCATTCCATCTATTCTTATGGCATCATTATATCTCCATTCTTCATGTGATTCATCCCAGAATTGCTCAAAAGGTTCACAGCAGATATTGCATACCTTGAAATGCAAAATGCTTTCATAACTAAATGCAACAAATGTGTGATTAAAATGACTGACTATCAGAAAAAGCCTCGAGTATCACCAAGACATAAAGAAGGAACCAAATAATGAGAATGGGGTATGAACATTTCACTATAAATATGAAACTCGTTTGAAACGATGAAATACTACCTCATCTCCCCTAAGCACCGAACAACTTTGATTGCTTTCTGAATCTACTGGATTCTGCAGTGTTCTTTCCAACTCAAAAACTGCACTTTTCGCTGGAAAATAAAGGATTTCTACAGATTAATTATCGTCACAGATACACCCGGAAAGTTCAGAGATCAAAGTGTACTAGCAGAGCAGAAAATACTGGCCAAGATATGGTTGCCACACTTACTTGAGGAGGTATTTTCAAAGATTTACAATATGTCGACCAAAGATATAAGAGATGATAGAATGCGATTTACAAATGAAGAATTTGACGATTTCACAATAGAGCATTACCTTGCTCTTCAAAGTCCGTTACGTCATCCATATCCATCCAGACCTAAAAAAAATGACAAACATACGAAAACTCCATGTCACAAAATTAAAAAGTCCAATAAACGCAACAAACATTTCTGCCATTTCAACAAATGAAAATATGGGGAGAAAGTATTGAGATGACGAGAGTGCTCGAAATGAAGAGGGACGGATGTGATATGAAGTAGCAAGAAACAACAATGGTGAAATGTCTGTTTGGGCTCCCTTAAGTCAGAGAGGTCCATAAAACTACCCCCTCATTAGTTGCTATGAAGGCCTCAAATCTATAAATATATCTGTCACTTCTAACGGCATTCATTTTCAATCTGTCTTGACTCCTATACTAAAAATAATCAAGTTAAATCAAATTAGAGCAAGTTACATCAAATACCTCTTTGAAATGATACCATGCCCTCGAGGCAGACCTTTTCCCATCTCTGCCTATTCGATTGTTGCGGAAATGCCAGTCTAGATGATCCCGGTAAAATTTCTTGTCATCTTGTGTGAACCGCAAACCGCATGTGCCACACTGGGCACCACAGTACAGTTTGTTTATCACTGAATCATGACGACTACGAAATAATGAAAGAATTTCGTTTGATAAGAAAGTTTTTGAACAAATAATCATCGCGTATGATGAAATCAATCTCATTCTGTGGATTATTCCTGTTCTCCAACAGAGATCGACAAATGAGGACATCAAGATTTGATCATAAGAGTGTGACATGGCACAAAAGCATACCAATGAATGCACATAAAAGAACAATTGAGAAGAAGAGAAACAATATTTACAAAGGTAGTAAGGAACATTGATGCCTGCTAAAAGAAGGCCCTAGTCGGACATTGGCTTAAAGTGTAAATAGGGAGATCATTCAGTCTTACGTTTTGAGTTGTTCCATTACAAATCCAATGCTAGGGATATCATCTTCAGAAGTTTCAATATTTGGGGGTGGAGAGGCGGCTGGTTCATTAGTAAACATTGAACCTTGCAGAACACCTGCAGATACCAATCCTTCAAATAACTTCTTAATACCGGTGGAGGCTTCTTGACGTTGAGATTGGGTAGAATCAGGATCTGGTATGAATGAGAAACTCAAGGAAATAAAATGAAAAAAGGACAATGATTATATCAGACATCTAAGCTGACAAATGACACCTCAAAGCTACCAGTTAGTTCGGCAAAGCCAAAACAGATTCATCAACAATCTTTAACTGACAAACATACAAGGTCAGCATTGCAAAATTGTTAACAACTATAGTCATGCATGGGTACATAATAAAATTTGCGCTGTTTGCACGTATCTATAACTGAGCACTGCTATTTATACAATATGATATCAAAAGCAAATGAAACACTTGCTACCATTGTCCACGGTAAAACAAGAGAAACTGCAATGATAAAAAAACAACGCCTCTCTCTAGGAAATCACATATTATGCTAAAAATACCTTACTTCTAAAGGCTTTGAATCTACAACCTAGCGGATACATGATAATAAATTGTTGCCAGGCGGCGAAATGATAATCAATATGGCTCACCAGTCGATGCTTCTTCCTTCTTAGAAAGAGATTCACTACTTTGCGTTATGTTCATTATCATCTCCACCAAACTGTTCGAATTGGTCGATCGAGTTGTGCTCTTATCGGCAATTCCACTTCGAATAGCTTCATGATCTCCTCCCGCATTTCCTGCCTGTAAGAATGATGATTCTGTTTTGCCAGTAAATCGGTCAAAGTCATAAGAATTCTGTCCTTCCCTGTGATTCATAGTGGATTCTAAGTTATCCGGAGGCAAATGATCTTTAAACTGTTTCTCAGCCGAGCCTTGGTAAGCTTTTACGAATCGGTCCTCATCTTCAACATACCGTGGCATATAGGAATGACTACGACGTGATAATTCATCACTTCTTACAGTAAACCTATTATCTAAGTGTTCTGGGCCCTGTGCAATATTCCTTTCATCATAAGGGCGATGGTCTTTATCATTCCTCAAGAACCTTTCATTGGATGGAAATCGCATACTATTACGTGGCATAGAATCCTCTTCGCGTAATGGTGGCAAATCATTTTCATTACGAAATTGCATTCTATTATAGTCTCGATTGAAGGTTCTGACCTCAGGCTGAAATTCCCCAACATTTCCTTCTGGGAATCGCAACCTTTCCCTTCTTTCCATCTGATTAGTTCGTGGATCATAAAAATCGGACTCACGATAATATTTCTCATTATCTAAACGAAAATTACGAGGCTCTTCAAAATGTTGATTTCTATACATAAATTCATCGGTATGCCTATTTTCTGATCTTTGCGGTGGATCGAATGTTTCCCTTGATTCTTGTCTTTCATCGTTAAAACCATGTCTACCCATCCTCCTAGAGAGGCTAGCGGAAGACCCAGATAAATGACCCTTAAATCGTGGTCTTCTAGCATAGAAGTCTATTCGTCTGTTCCCCCTTGGTAATCTTTCATTTGCATCATCATTTTCCATAGCACGATAAGTTCTGGGAGGTCTTCTCATGTCTGGCTGTTCTATTGGTCTACGCCAAGGAGGTCGCTTTAGTCTTTTATCTGTTACAGGTTCATTTGGTTTTGGAAGCTGAGCAGAATCTAATGGCGGAGTCCTTCTGTTTCCACATCCTCTGAACAAAATACCCCTTCCTCTGGGGTGCCTTTGTCGGGAGGATATTTGCTTCTCATTTCTCACGAACTCAGATCGATCACTTCTACCTTCAATACTTCTTGGCAGTGGCCTAGGCATTTCAACACGCATTTCCTTATGAAGAGTTTTCTGGGTAGGGGCATCTCTACTTGTAAAAGCTGTCTTATCAACAGGTTGATGTCCAAACTTCTCATCAAAGGCTTTTGTAGAATCAAAACCACCTCCAAATTCGCTTTCCTCGTTCATTTCACTGCCAAATCCACCCCCTGGCTTACCTTTTTCACTTTTAAATGGGACACCCATAACTTCACTCGTTTCACTACTCTCACTGGTAGCCAATGCCCTTTTTATTTCATCACTGTCAGAGCCTCTGCCAGGTGAAAGGATACTCCCGTCATTTTTTGTATCTAAAGCAACAGGCTCATCGTTAGGTTCCGTAACACTATTTGCTGTCAAAGAGACTTCATGAGTTCGGTCAACACAGGGAACTGCAATTGCTACAACAGGACTATTTCCTGACTCAACAGTAGCTGGCAACTCTTGCAGTCTCTTGTTGCTATCTGCTTTTTCCAATGGGTTATACCGCGTTTCGTCATGTATTACCTGAAATGCAGAATCGCTGTTTTGTCTTACTTCATCTTTGAGCGACAAAAATGAATAAGAGCAAAGAGAATTTTTCACTAATATTCCATATTCCTACTGAAAAGGTTGTGTCATGGTAGAGACTAAATTAAGAATATGAAAGTTCATCATTTGTATTGAATGCTCTTGGTACACAAAATGCTGAAAGAATCATCTAGGAAAACAAAATTTCCTAATAAGCACAGTGATGCAAAAAAACTATCTAAAGATTCTTACTTATGATCTAATACAGAAAAATAAATAAGTATAAGCTATTGCATTCTTACTTCTGAAATAATTCCATGTTTTACTTTACTGTCATTCTCATTTTCTGATGACGAAATAGCCTCTTTAACTTTTATTTTCTCGTCAACCGATACAGAGATTTCATCCTTTCGACATGGAATATCTGTAATTGAATCGACATTTTCATTCTTTCTTTTTTCACTGTGAAACTCTTATCACGTGAGCTCAGTTTCTGTTCCTCGTTGGGCAATTTTTGCAACTCATCATTTGATTTCCTCTTCTTTGCAACAGGCTCCTCTTCGTGCGTTTCAACAGAACGACCTTGATCCACAACGCGTAGCTGATTCCTTTCGGGAATATCCGTATCTTCTATAAACTCTATATTTTCTGCTTTAGCCTCACTTGCTTGGGTCCTTAACTTTGCATGTTTTGACTCCTCTTTAGGTAGTCTTGGGTCGCTTTGTTTTGCTCTCAGATGTAACTGAGGCTGCTGAAAATGAATTCGTATGGAAAATGAAAGCCGGAGTCTCGGAAGAGTAAAATTCAGTGGCTTGTGCCATGAACATAAAGATATATGAAAACATACAACAAATTTACAAGCTGCAATGGGCTTGAAATGCGAATGAAAAGAGGCATAGCAAAATAGATAGCTAGTAATTAGGAAAAGTATGTAAGGGCTAGATGATTTACGAGAAAATGATCAGGAAAAACAGTACATCATGCAAACTAAGCAACATCACAAATTGGTTTACAAACATGGATTTGTATTGTATGGAACACACCTAAAACTTGCAAAAGCAGAAAAAATAAACATTTGTTTGAATGGTAGAGTGATCAGGCAATCAGAATCTTATGAATATCTCGGTGTTACAATAGATAAATGTTTGACCATGAATGAGCATCTTGAAAAAGACTGATAAGAAAGTCATGTCAAGAACAAAACTACTGGCTCGCATACGATACTACAGTAGTCCATGTGTTGTAGAAATTGATCTATAAAGTAATGATTTTGCCACAGATGCTGTATTGCAGTAACACTATGCTTTGAATGTCAAACACACAAAAGTTACAATTTGAAAGAATCCGGAAAAGTCTCAAATATCATAAACGGAAAGAGTCTAAGAGCACTTCTACCCACTGTGAGCAATGCAAGAAATAGAAAATGTGTAATTGAAGCTTCTAAATGCCAAAATGGACTAGCACCACGAATTTTTAATGAATCCTTCAAAATAATTCACCATCAAAAAGATACTCGTGCAAATTGCAGTAATCTTCTTCCTGCAAAGGTTCGCACTGAAGCTGGCCGTAAGTCATTCCTCTTCCAAGGATAAAAACTATTCAACAAGCTGCCAGATGTATTGAAAAAGGAAAGATCTTTTGCAATATTCAAATGACCATGTAATGAACTTGACTGGGATGTTTAAGCTTTTACATTTACTTCGTAAGCATGTAATTACACATACTTCATTTTCTAAGTATTTTAGCTTTTAGCTTTAATAGACAGGACCTTTATTGATAGCAGCTTTTTAGCTGACCAAGTTATCCTGTAAAAATATAGATAATAATTATTATTATTACTATTATTATTAATATCGTCCCTTCTATCTGATCTTGCCACTGATTGTAAGGAAATAAAATTCGTAAACCTCTGCATTAGCTGCCTTGGGATATTTGGTACTTCATCAAATTCGTTTCTCAAAATATGTAATGACAGTGGTATCGACACTCACCATCTCAACTTTATCATTTCAAAGTTGTCAACCATAGTCATACGCACAACGTACTACATCTTTTGCATGAGGAACAAACCATGGTGTGATCCGGAGCTCCTTACCTATTAAATTTTTTTTTGTTTTTTTTGTTTCTTTTTCCAATTTTCCAATTCATTTTTTTTATTACCTAGCATTGTAACATTTTAATGCCAGCCAAATACAGATTACCTGTTAGTGAGATTTGTATTTGTAGATTTAAATATGATATGTGATGAAGTTTGAAAAAAAATTACAAGGTGCAATGAACACCAGATTCATAGAGTACATACTGATTCCTACTTCATAAATAAGATTTAAGCTTCTAATATGACTACTCAGCTACAGCAGCTAGAATGAGATAGTAGTAATATATAATATAATATAATATATATAATATAATATAATATAATATAATATAATATAATATAATATAATATAATCATTTATTTACAGTAGGCTGAAACATATAGCTAATTACAAGAGTAATTTAGGACTACTATAAGTCGAAAAGAACGATAGCAGTTACAAGAACTTCATAGCCTCTTCATCACCTGTGACCCGGACATTTCCACTTGTTAAGGAATTTTTGACATAAGGCAAGAAAAAGAAATAGAAGTGCAGAAGAATCAGAAGCTTACTTTACTGCTGAATAGTTAGGGTTAGGGTTAGGGTTTTTACAGCTTATCCCTGTTCCAAATGCAAGGTTCAAGGCTATAATTCATTGAGGAACAGCACTTTTCAGAAACCCTAATTGATTAAATTCAGACAGGCCTATGAATAACCATGGAAAAAACTAGACAAGATTGTTTACCAGCACTTGCACTATCACAGCACACTCCAAAAACGTCTGCAAGGAATGCAGTTTCATCCAAACATTTCACGGACCTTGTTTTTCTTATGTACTCCATTAAAACTTGTGGAGAAAATATGATGAAACATTGATGGTATCATTAAAGCAACTATGTTAGGGTCTTGCCAATCTGGTTGAAGTTGAACAATCGAATTTAGATCAATACTAAAACAGATCACCACTAAACAGATGCTCATGAATGAAAAAGTTGCATAGCTTGACATACGCAATACACAGTAATATTATAGAACTCATTTCAAAGGTAACTGAATAATAGTATAGGAACACCATCCTTCACCTACAAGACACGCATAAGGTGATAAAAATTAAATCTCATGTTCCCAAGGTTCTATGATTGAATAAAGATATCTTACTTCCATAATTTGGCCAGTCCTCTTAACTGTTTTGTGGAAAGTTGTTTCTTGTTCCTCTTGAATCTTTCTAAGCGCCATGATTTGTTTTTGCTGTTCTCTAATCATTTGCTCCCGTTCCAATTGCTTTTGCTTCAAAATCCATTCTCGAGATATCCTTTCCTCTTCTTCTTTTGATGCAACTATCCTCTGCTGCTCTGCCTACAAACAAAAAAGCCGAATAAAGACGTCCTGGTGAAATGGGGAATGAGGAATTTTAATCAGAGAGCAGATTTTACAGAAGAAATTTGTATCTGCAGGTAACCGTTTTGGATAGAACTGTGCATGCAAAAATAAATTGTTGTACGTTTTTAAGTCTGTTATGGAGTAGCAGCTTACTCAAAAAAGTTCAAAGCCATATGAATACCTTTAATATTCTGAGCTGGTCTTGAATTCTTTGTTCTTCAGCTAGTAGCTGCTTTTTCTGTACTCTGAGTTTTAAAGGATCTCTTGCCGATATATTTTCAGATACTTCTGAACTATTGTGCTCCTTATGGATAAAAATGGTGAAAATATTTTTTGTATTTCTATGAATGCATATAAAAAGCATCTCTCTCACTTCAAAATGCTCAGAGATTTACCCTTCTAATACAAAATATTAAGACTCAAAATAACTGATAACAAAAAATAAGTTAAGAATAATGCAAAGCTCAAGCTTGAGTGGCAGTTGGATTCTTGATTATTTGAGTTATTTCAGGAAGCAAACCAAATGTGATTGCTATATTATATGTTTTGAAATATATATTCTCTGTTTGATGTTCCAGCAAATTTACAACTTTGTACTACTTTATAATAATGTAAGAAAAAAAGTTGGCTCAAAGCTATACAATCTTGAGAATGTCAAAGATCACTAAAATTAAGTATAGTGAACAATGTTAGGAACGGCAAACAGTAGAACCAATATTTCTTGAAAGTACTTTCTTCCACTACAAACTATATCTAACAAGTAAATAATATTGTGGAATTCTTAACAAAACAAATATATTATCTGGTTCTGATAATAAAGGGCATCAACTAACATCTGTCAATTTGATCATACAAAAATCAGCATCATAAAAAAACCTAACATCAACTTCAAGGTGATAGGCAAGAGCCTGTGTAAGTAGAGTTGGCAAAACATGCACTATATTTTAAGGGATGTGTGCGGTTACACGTCCACACAGGTATGGGGGAGACAATGAACGTGATAAATCGCTCGTGTGAATTGGTCTGTTTCTGCCGATTTTCTGAAATAGTTTCATATTTCATTGGTCCATTAAAGTTGCTAATAAACCTCTCTTTGATGAGTTTATGCAGAACACACAGCAAAAATTTCATATGGGATGGTAAGAAGTATTGGTTGAAAATGGAGGGAAACGATCAACGATTAACGAGCAGGAAGACTATGGATTTGGCTGAATGTTCAAGAAGGGCATTGAAGATTTCTATTAAAATAAGAACAAATCTATCTAAACAGTGTTGGGAATACACTCTAACCAGACAGTACTAGAATATTCGATTCAATTCTTGAAAAAATCCAAAACAAAAGTAAGGCCTAATCACAATGACGCAATCCGATTTTTATATCTGTGATCAAACATAGCTAGAAACTTCTAGACTAAAATATGTAAAGTATATAAGTGATCTAAACTTCATTCGATTTAGTGTGGTTAATTATAAATTGTTGATTGTCAACTGTTACTTGTTAACTCATCAGATGATTACGATAAAGGCGCAGACTTCTTCGTGGATACCTTCAACAAACAGCGCCATCAAACATCTCAGGACTTAATTTACTCTCTATAACTAACCTTTGTATACTTCATGATGATGATGAAAATTCTGATTATGGTAAAGATGTTGATGATGCAGATGTTAATGACTTGTGGCAAGCTGTTCAAACCCACTTAGTCAGCCCTGGCCCCGAAGAACAGAAAAGAACAGATTGTGATGCTGATCGTGATGATAATGGTGAAGACAGGGATGACGACCATTCACAAAAATATTGTCCATGCAGACGAAATCAAGAATGATGCGTATGAAAATTCGGAGATTTCGATTTGACTTTGGAACTAAGAAATATTGTGTTGATTTGTAATGATCTTTTGCTACTCTAATCCCTTTACATTCTTGCTAATGCTAATAACAATATTTGTTGATAATAGAGAATCATTTGCATCTGGCTATCAGCTACATCATGCGAGTTGGTTCAGTACTTCTCTCCGTTTCCTCCTCGTGATTATGAACCCATCTAGCATAATCCATAATGCAACCAGAGAATAAAGCTGACCTCGAAATAGTTTTGCGATTGCATAAAACTCAAAACTATCTGGATCTATGACCATTATTGTACCTTTATTCTTTTGTCTTTCTTGATAAATAATAATTCAGAGTGAAAAGCCTATATGGCATTCTCAGAATTGTTTTAAAATTGGCATAAATACAAGTAAAGTCTGAGACATATGCCTCTGTAAATTAGTGGAAATAATTCGCAATTTTTTTCAAGATTCTACTCCAAAAACAAACAGTTGGACAACTGAATAAACTTACCTTAACAAGAAACTTTGGATTGATGTGAATAGAACCAGAAGAAGGAGGAATCTCTACAACAGGCCAGTTAGGGTCCAGTTCTCTAACTACTAAATCTAACTGATGCAAAAAAGCTGTTGGAAAATATTGAGGCCACGTGTAGCGTAGCTTAAATAATGACATTCGAATTTTCTCATCTCCCTGAAGACAATACAAATATTTACTTATTAGAATAACATGAAAATAAACACTTAACAAAGTAGGAACTAAGGATGCAAAACTATTAAGGATACTCCTGCCAATTAAACAGGTGCACGATTGGCTACCAGATACTTTTTGGATGATCCCTTACTTTACACTCTCTACACATTTATAATATTTCAATGTTTTCATCAAAGACAAGATTTTCATTTCATAGTTAAAATGTGTAAATTTTTGTTAAACTTTATTTACTCAAATAACTAAATGCTTAACTCTCCTAGAATGCACCTGAAGTCAGTAAAGATTATGAAAGACATTTGATCAATTCCAGGAATGCTTCATATATCAGATCTGATCATACTCATATGATACAAAGAATAATAATGATGAACTATGACTGAAAAATAAATATTTTTGAAAATGAATATTCATAGAGTTCTAAGCCCCATTAAAACACTGTCAACATGGAACTCACCATCATTCAAAATTTGTATAGCAATGGTACGTATGGCAATGTCTAGTAATGTTGAATGATGTTCAGTGGAGGCGTTATAATTTGAAAATAAGCGATAGGACTAGATCCAAATGGCGAAAAGCTTCTCATCTATTTAGATCATTCTAGTGTGAAAATCAACTTTCTATCTCTTAGAGACGACGGTGCTGATACTTGCCTTCTACCATACTCTCATCAGATTCACATTCACTGGTGAGAGAATGCGTCTAGGCAGCAACTTACCATGTGATTCACACCATTTAACTTCCCTCTCTTACGTACATGGATTGAGCACATAATCTGTTAACCTGTCCCCTCCGCTGTTGGTAGCAGATTCGTGTTGACATGCTATTTGTGTATGTGAAACTTTTCATGGTAACAGAGGGTAGTTAGACAAATAATAATCAGCAAGGCGTTTGTTGCTAGAAGAAAGTGTGTTGTTTCTATTACAACCTTGCACAGTGCGGCATAGTATCGCAGCAGCCAATAAAAACCATCGTTGTTTGAGCATGCGTAGAAGTGAAAAGCTGGGCTTAGAAGTTTAATGCATTTTCCACGTTATCCATTACTAACACGGGGTAGTCATATACAAACTTTACATAGCAATATTTGCGCTGCATATACAATTGCTACCCCTGTGTTAATAATGGAATAGTTGGACATTGGAGAATTCATTTCAAGGGATGAAGCCGAAACTGCCTTAAAATATGTCAAATCTTAGTCCAGCTTTTCACTTCTATGCATGCTCAAGAAACTAACCACGGGCTGTCGCTAATGGGTTGGTATAAAAGGCCTCCGTTATTCAAAATTGACCACAAACCGTATGCCAGGTGGATCGAAGAGACAAATGTATGGAAAGAGCTAACAGATCTTACAGGCAATAAGCAAGGTATAGCCACTACATTGTCATTGCCTGAGCATGACAGCAGTGGTATAAGGGATAAAGTGTTTAGTGATGTTGCAATTGATAACTTGAAAGGTGCAGATGGCATCGACAAATCAATTACTTACATGGATAAGATATTTAAGAAAGATGAATTGTCTGACATTTATGAAACATTCTGTGATTTTGACCGATTTCACCGACGACGGGCTGACATTTCAATGGAAGTGTATGTGATGGATTTTGAAAAACTTTACAAGATAACAAAGAAAAATAAAATGGAGCTTCCTGAAGCAGTCGAGCATTTAAGCTTCTAGAAGGAGCAGAGTTAGGCCAAAAAGACAGACAGAAGGTTCTTGCAGGAGAGAATTATCAACAAACCGCTAATTTATTCCAACAGATGGGCAGTGCCTTAAAGGAGCTTTTTGGGAAACAATCTATTGCCAACGAGATCATACCTTAGGGTGCTAACCATCATGTCCTCTTCGCTAAGGGTTATCAACAATGGGGATTTAAGGGTGCTGGGAAAAGGAACTTTCCAGCTCAGTATACACAGCAAATTGAATACCACCAGGGTTCTGATATCCATGTTAGCGGAAGGGGGAGATGGAGAGGTGGCTATGAAGTAAGGACCAAGAGGGTCAACCCAATTGGTCCTGGTGGATATCCTATACACTGCAGAAGTTGCCAGTCAATAAGACACTTAGTGAAGGATTTTCCCGATTCCTATGAATGAATGGACAAAAAGAATACCTTTTGAGGAGGCTGTGCTATTTACTGGTTTTGATTACCAGTAAATAGCACAGCCTCCTCAAAGGTGCATTCTTTCTTGTCCATTCATTCATAGGAATCAGGTGAGAATCCTTCATAAGTGTCTTATTGACTGGCAGACAGAAGACATCAGCAAGACCAGCTGCGAGTGCACCTATGGCAACTAAGTTTAATGATGTTGCTGCCATGGACTTGAAACTTTGGCGTCTTGGTGTTTACTTGCTTCATCCGATTGACATGGCTATTCACCGTAGTCTAGCTTCAATCATATACAACTAACTGCCAGGAACCATAATTAAGAGTATTATGAAAATGTGGATTGGGAATGGACTGGGCACACATAAGAAATTCCTGTCTGACAATGGGGGTGAATTCACAAATGCAGAGTACAGAGATATGTATGAGAATCCAAACATAGAATTTACAACTTTCGCAGCTTATAGTCCCTGGCCGAATGGACTATGTGAGCGAAATCATACAGTTGTGGATGATTGCGTCTCAAAGATGCTAGAAGAGAATCGGACATGAAATTGAAAATTGCTTTAGTATAGGCCATTCAAGCAAAAATGCACTTCAGATGGTTATGGGAACAGTCCTTCCCAACTCGTATTTGGTGATAACCGTTATCTACCATCTACAATGGTTGACAAACCCCTTGCCCTAGGTGGTACCACCATAAGTGAATCATTCGTAGAGCATCTGTCAGCATTGCATGCAGGAAGGAAAGCATCTATTGAAGGTGAAACTTCTGGAAAGATTCGCAAAGCTTCCTGTTCCTAAATCCGGGATGTTGGAGGTTAATCTGCATTGGAGTCATTGGAAAGTGTAAAAAGTGTTTCTCCATCAGATAACATTAAAGCAGCCAAGTTTACTGAGTTGCACAACTGGTGTACATTCCAAGTCCATGATGACGTTGAAGATACAGGGCAGATCAGATTGAGTACACGGTGGGCAATCACAGAAAAGTTAGATACAACAATTGATGGACAACAATCTGTTAAAGCCAGGCTGGCTGCTAGAGGATTTGAAGAGCATTCAGTAGTGAGACCGGATTCATCAACCTCCAACAAAGAGTCACTTTGCATATTCTTGGCCATAACAGCAACCATGATTTGGAAAGCTCCAGCAATTGACACAAAAGCTCCATTTCTTCAAGGAGAAGAGATCAATTCCAACAAAGAGTCACTTTGCATATTCTTGGCCATAACAGCAACCATGATTTGGAAAGCTCCAGCAATTGACACAAAAGCTCCATTTCTTCAAGGAGAAGAGATCAATAGAACAATTTTTCTACAGCCCACAAGTGAAGCTGAAACTGACAACAAACTCTGATGCTTAAAGAAATGTGTGTATGGTCTGAATGATGCTTCTAGAAACTGGTATTTTAGTGTTCGCAAATATTTATTGGTCCATGGATACCGGCAAACATCAGCAGGTCCTGGGTTTTCATGTGGCTCTACGTTAAGGTTTGCAAGGTATATTCATAATGCACGTGGATGACTTTCTTTGGTCAGGAACAGATCTATCTGATACAAGAATTATTGCTAATATTTGTTTAACATTTCACTATGACAATGAAAATGTTGAGAGCTTTCAGTACATAGATCTGAATATCAGGCATTCCAATGATGGCATATTACTAAATCAGCACAGATATGCTGCAGAGTTATGCCAGGTAAACATCACTACATCAAGATTGCAAAGACTCAAAGATGAGCTCAATTCAACTGAAAGAAATTCATTGCAAGAAACAGCTGGCCAGTTAAATTGGTTGGCAACTCAGTCTAGGCCAGATGTTTCGTGTGATGTACTTGAATTGACAATGTTTCTAAAGAATGCTGTAGTGGACAATTTGAAGCAAGCATATAAAGTTGCAAAAATGTCAACACATCATTTTCTGATGCATCCTATGTAAACCTAGTTGATGGGGTTTCAAGCAGAGAAGGGTTTGTTATTCTACTTGTTGGTACCAATGGGAGATGCTGTTCCATGTTATGATGTTCCAAGTGAATTTGCAGAGTTGTCAAAAGTAAATTGGCTGCAGAGACTTTTGCACTAGTTCATTGTCTAGACAACACCATTTACATTGCATCAATCATCAAAAAATCTGGTCCCTACAGTTTCTTCCTTTTGAATGCTATATTGAAAACAAATCACTTTAAGAAAACGTATTCCCTACAATGCTTCCTGCAAAGAAACACTTAAGCATAGATATATCACTAATAAAGCAAATGATGGATAGAGATGAAGTGAATTTTATTACTTGCATAACTACTGATAAAAAACTAGCTGATAGACTCATAATGCATGGAGCATCAGTAAAAGTGTTGATTGATGGTATTGAAAATGGACATTTCAACAAAATATTTTAATCCTTCAGTTTTGGATATTTACTGCTTAGGAATTTTTATCCATTTACAAAAACTGATTTCTCAAATCATAACCTACTGCCAAGTTTTTTCTGTTCTATTGTTAGCATTCAGTTAAAGAGAGGGGAGTCTGGTAACCTGTCCCCTGTGATAGTAGCCTTGTATTGAGGTGACATTGGGGCTGTTGAGGCCTAAGTGCAAAGTATGTCTATCTGTGTCTGTGTGAAACATTTCAGAACCTAGCCTTCAGTATGTTTGGAAGTTTCTTTTCAGCGGGAAATGGGAAGTCCAGTGCACTTGTACTGACTGAACATTGCTAAATGTTGATGTTAAAATGCCCTCAATATATCGCTTACCAACATCTAGAACAATAGAAATGTTGAGTAGATCTACTAAACATGTCTCAATTTGCTGAAACTCCATTCAGCATCACTGAACACCATTCAGCATAGTTGAAAACAACTTGACAGGATGCTAAAACACTCTCAACATTTGCCCTCTACAAATGCTGAGTAATGTTCCTTTACATATTGAGAGTGTTTCAATGGGACTTTAGGAAATTCATTATATTACAAAGTTAAGGAAAAGACAGAGCCTCACTTTTTCAAAAACATTTGTAAAAATTTCAATCATGCTGAGAGAAATTATTTCAATGAAGTCACCACCCACATTCTTCAATATTGAATCAAGGAGGTAAAGTGATGGTAACTTGATCTTCATAGTACTCTGAAATAACAATGTCAGTACTGGTATTAAAAGTGAGTAAAGTCTCTTACTACCAGTCAATATAGATCAAAAATAATACTAGAGAAAGTACTACAAAGAATACTTAACTGATGTAGTTTTGAATGTACTGTGAATGAAACTCAACTGTTGAGCATGATTCTAGCACACAATGACCAACATATTGATGGGAAGTGATATTCAATGAAGCAACAGCAAATGGACCAGATTTCAAGAAAATACAGTGATGATAAAGAATGATAAACTTGAGCAAACTTAAATCATGCAAAGAGAACAGATATATTTACATTAAGGGAAAAGACACAAAGTGATGGTAGCAGTAGCAAAACTGTATGAGGGGATGATTGCTTGTTCACAAACAGGCCTGTTTCTATCTATCTATCCATCCATCTATTCATTTATACCATATTTCGTTGAAAGAGTGTCCGGGCACTCACTTAAAAGTCAGCCTTCCAGGGGAGGTGGTCATTTGAGGGGTGCACTCATTTGAGGGGGACACTCATTTATAAGTCTGCTTCTTTGGGGGGGGGGGGTGCTCATTTCATTTTGTAGACATACAGACAATCTTTCCCAATAGTTGTGGGCAGATACATAAACGCAACATATGAAGAGATAGAAAATACATGGAAAAGGGTATCACTTAGAAAACCATATGAAAATGAAAAGCTTACAAAGCAGGTGTGTCATGGAGGGGGCTCAGTTCCCCTTCTTAAAATTTTAGATATTTAGGTCAGCCCCCTTCAAAGATATTGCATGAAAAGACATGACTACAAAAGGAGCACTCTCAGTCAAAAATCTTTTTCACAGTATGTCATGTTTTAACTTATTTCCTACCTATCCAAATATTTAGTAAAGTCTGGCTCAAAGGATTCAAGTCTGGTTCACTCAAAATTGATAATTGTTCCTTGAATATGTCCAGACCGGCATGACCCTCTTTCAGGCAATAGATCAAGCAGTCTTCACATGTTTGACTCGAGTGGCTTGGTTTGTCTTGTTTTCATTCTCTTCCTCATCATTGACAATTTGTTACTAAAGGGGGGTGCTCATTCGAGGGAGGCGCTCATCTAAACATATTTATTTTAGGGGAGGCGCTCATTTGAGGGGGTGCTCTTTTGAGGGGAGGCACTCTTTCGAGGAAATACAGTATATATATATATATATATATATATATATATATATATATATATATATATATATATATATATATATATATATATATATATATATATATATATATATATATATATATATATATATATATATATATATATATATAAGATACACACACAGATACTCACGAGCTACATTCCTTAAGAATTATTTTGGAATAGTACATATTATTCAAGAAAACACCTTCAACTTTTTAAGCTAGTTAAATTTGCAGCTTCATGAGTTGAATGTTTTGACTTGCATATATATATATATATATATATATATATATATATATATATATATATATATATATATATATATATATATATATATATATATATATATATATATATATATATATATATATATACATATATATATATGTATATAAAATGAAAATTACTGTTTATCTATCTGTTGTAAAGTGTTAAATATCATTAAGCAGAGCCAGGTAGATATTAACTGTGGAACAAAACTGCCTATGTTGTGACTCTGAGTTTCACACTGATTGTGATCATCAGAAAATCAAAAGCTGCAATCACTAAGAGATTTTTTAACATAATAAATTGAGTAAATTTGTATTGCTATATACAACTAATTGCTTGGTGCTACATTTAAACTTTGAAATAAAAACTGCTTTATTTGTATTTAATCTCCTCATGCCTATCTTGTATATAACATGAAAATTCAAAACTGACTGATCAATTAAGTGACTAAATGAATAGCATCCCAGTGTTTTCATACTTAATTACTGTTGTGCAGGTGCTGAGAAGCCTCCAATGAAGGCTGAAAAGTTGTGTCTAAAATGAATTGCCTTCTGTATGATAGATGCCTTCTTTCTATGTGGTGAATTTGCAAAATGCCACAGTATAATATGACACGTATTTTAACCACCATGAAACAAGCTCGAACTACAATCATATATCAACCTAAATTATTAAGTTGAGGTATCCTTCATGAAGTTTCCAAATATCACTTAAAAGCTTTCTCTATGTTGCTTTTGTACTCACTCCCAACTCTCGAAATATCTCTCTCCCTAAATCTACCGCCTGAGTCCTAGTAAACATAAATTCAATAGGCAAGCTAATTAACATGACAAAAGAACTTCCACATTCTAGTCAAAGATATGATCTTAAAAATAATCACATAGACAAGGCAACTCCCCAATGCTTGCAATCTACTACCATTAACTATGTAATAAAATGCAGAGATCTAGAAGCTAGGCTGTCTATTATCATTTATCATTATACACTAAAAGTTTTCCTCTCTGGATATGAAGGCAAGGGCTGCCTGGAAGAAATACTAAGCTGTCTTTTTCGATGTACCTTTTGCCAACCTCAAAACACTATCCAATGTGGGTCAATCAAGAGGAATTCTTCATAAAACAAATGAAAATGATAAGAGCTGAGTAAGTAATCACAGAATTACAAAATCTCAAAAAACACTAGGGATATGCCTATGTGGAAATAATTGTGCTGCTTTGGAGATGTTGAATTTCAAAATGGAAAAATCACTTGGTGATTGCTCAAACAAAGAAAAAATTTTTCTGAATTTATAAAACAACGCTTTTCTTCATTTTCAGTTAAATGCTGGTATGGAACTGAGATTATTTAAAATGATGAACTGTAATCAGTATATTTCTACAATATGAGATAGTTATTTTTCCACCTTTCGTATTTGAAGATATGACAGTGGACTACTATCCAGGGTGCATTCCATGTTGATCCTATGCTGGGCATTTTTCTCAACATCCTGTTATTATGCCACAACAGGGTTGACTTATAGCAGGTGTGTTCAGCAGCACACCAGATATCCTTGGTTTCTTTCTGCAAATCATATAGTAAAATGATTAACTAGCAAAATAATTTGCAGCATAAAGTATCACAAAAAGTGTTTTGAGGATCCCAACAAATTCAAACAATGATACCTATGCCAATAGATTTAAAATTTCATTCATCCTTAACAAAGGATTTCTGTTGCCAATTCGTACGCCAAAGCATGCTTCCAAGCCCCCCACGCCGGACATACTCGAGCATGCCTACTACATTGAATGCACCCTGGACTAATATGCCTTTTCAATCTGTTCTGTTTGCTTTGTACAAGAAACTACTAACTGCATCTAAAAAAAATGAGATAAAAACCTCAAGTATTCTTTCTTTTATAATCTTTACAATTCCCCTTGCAAATGATTGATTTTCTTCAGCAAGCATTGTCAATACATTGATCATCGGCTTTGAATTGCAATCTAGGTCATTCAAAGACGATTTGTAATCTGCAAGCACTGCCATTTCTGAATCCGATGATGCCATTTTTTTACTTTTACAATCACCCAGTAACTAAAATGTTTTGAAATACGAACAACACTTTAGTAACGGCATGCAGACAGACAGAAATAGTAATAAGCCTAATCGATCGATAGCAGAACATGCAAGTCATTATCACAGATTTTAAACCTCACCTCTTCAGGCTAATCCAAATATGCACAATTTTTAGCAACAACAGGCATCACATGCCATACCAGTCAACAGTTGAACATATTAGCTAAACAATGAGATCGGTGGGCACTACTACAGTTTTGCTCTTCCACCATTTTTGTATACCAGGATGCAATACTGTCGCCTCGATCCCATAAACCTCATAACGACACAGGGAAAAAGCATGAAAGCAAATGATAATAATGAGCATCTTTACATCAAGTACTCTAAGCAGCTTGTAAAAACTAGGATTGTTTCCGTGTTGTTTGTTACTGCTGCTTACTGCAAGATGATGCGTAGTTTTATCAAACTGCTTGCATGGCTTCCAGTAGTCATTATAAATGCTATAATTGCTTGGTCATACTTTGCCTACATGGTTATTTTTGGGTTTGGTAGGTTTTTTATGTAATAACCTACCTTGCATAATAGCTTTAAAAGTTTTATTAAGTCAAGTTTGGTTGATTTCACTTTAACATCTATTCGACAAGTCTGTATCTAAGTAACTATAGACCTTGGTTCAGTTTCATTGTTTGTTAGATATTTATTTAATAGCTGCTTACTGCAACAGTTGCATTTGTTGGTAGATTGATAACGGTATACACGGTTTGAGTTTTTTGATGTATTTTTTTGGCTTAGTCCTGTAATATTGTTTAGCCTAGTGGAAAATTTCTCAGAGGTCAGATTAGATATTTTTTGATGATATCTAAAGGGTATCAAAATATTGAATGATTTATGTACTTAAACTTGCTTCTTTGTTTGACCATTTGAAATGTGGCAAAAAAACCTAGTGTCTTATCATTTCATGAGAATCCAGATTGTTTGCTATGAAGAGTTATATATATCCAGAAATGCAATGGAGAGCTATGATTTTTCCTTGCTAATGAGCTGTTGAAAATTTTCTTCCAGGCACAGTTTCTAAAGTTCCAGAGCGAAGTATGTCAACATTTTTAGATATTCTCGCAATGATTTATAAATTTTATTGTTCTTCTATGCAATGAAAATGGCCAGATATATATATATATATATATATATATATATATATATATATATATATATATATATATATATATATATATATATATATATATATATATATATATATATATATATATATATATATAGTATATATATATATATATATATATATATAATATATATAATGTATATATGTATGGATGTATATATAATTCTATTTTCACCGATCCTTTTCAGTTGTGTATCTTACCATTTATAACCCAATATTTATCATCTTCATGGTTTCATATTGGAGGACAATATTGTGTAGTCCAGGAAGAGTACCAGACCAGGTATATCACATGTATATGTATTTATTTAGGAGCTATACAAGAAGTCCTACGAGTATATTCACTGTTTTTCTTTTTAACATGAAGAATGTGATAAGAGCTCACATTGCATTTTCACATGGGTTATGCTGTATGGTTGAAGGTCTACAGGTATTGGGCTGTGTCACTCCTTATGATGCCTATTTAGAATCACAAAGAACTTTTTGACATAAATTGTCTGACATTGTATGAAAAAGAAAGATGATGCAAAATCTTCAAATTTAGAGAGATTCAATTGAAAGGGAAAGATAATATGTATTTTTTTGGGTTGTTTCATTGGAAGAATAGAATGCAGTGACAGAAAGAACAATAAGTTTTGGGCGGCAGTATTAGAATCTGAAAACTGGAACTTTTCAAAGGTCATTTGTTGTACAAGGTGCACTTTCCTTTAACATGTATATATATATATGTCTATATATATATATATATATATATATATATATATATATATATATATATATATATATATATATATATATATATATATATATATATATATATATATATATATATATATATATATATATATATATGTCTATATATGTCTATTTATACATTTATGTATATTTTTATATATATAGGAGACTTTTCGTTTTTCTAGTTTTATTTATCTCCAAATGATAAAGAGCAATATGATGGAGCAGTAAGTTACGTTTTATTATCAATAATATAATATAGTATAATATATATGAGGAATTTTTCCAGGTGGAAGGTTGATCTTATAGGTAAAGATATCACTAGTCTATAGTATATATAGGATCACTGTCTTCTGAGCAATCCTGTAATGATAATGCAATGGCAATAGTGATAATGCTCCTTACCCTCAGTGTTTGGTTCAATTGTATAACCAGTAAAATGTTTAATTGTACTGAGTCCAAATATAGGGAAACAAATAAATATCAAAAAACAGTACAAGCTTGCCATGCTTACATCTCAGTGTTTGAATTTGTTATACAATAATTTGCTAGAGACAGGCTTTTTGTTTAGGAAAACCCACAAGCTGTCATTGATGATCTGGCCAAAAACTTGCCCATAGTTACAAAATCTGCAACAGGAGGTAATTAAAGAGATTCTCATATTGAGATTTATGTAGTCATTTCAATGCCAATTTCTAATTAGTTCTCCATGCTATGATGAGGAAAAATCCCAGAAACTGAGATGGTTTATAGTTTATGATGATATATGTCAAGAGGTATATGTTGCTTGGTTCAAAGAGTTTAGTCTTTTGGGCACTAAAAAACTTAAATATTGCCTGGTGAATTAGTATGTCTACTGGTATATTGATACATATATATACTAAACCAATATTAAGTATAGTGAGAGAAATTCTGATTCTTTTTATTTTCTATCTTCATGAGGTATACATGGTGCAATGATGATGATGAAAATAATGATGACAATTAGTGATGATGATTAATGATGATTGTGTTCACTACTTTAATGACAGGTCACAGATTTTGTGAAATATGTCAGCTGATTAAGCCTGATAGATGCCACCATTGCTCTATGTGTGATAGGTATCATGATTTTGCTTCCCAGTTTTCATCACTTTGAAAATTATGATTTCTAGCATATAGTATATAGTGGGAAACAAGTATATCAACTATATACAACTGCTCAAAATTAGAAGTGATCAACCAGTATACAAACATTATTATGAAAAGTCAGGAAATAAATGTGAACTTTAATTTTTGCCAAATCATTACTTCAAGTTAAGAGTGGACTATATTTTGGACCTATATCTTAAAGGAGCAAAGGAATGGAGATACTTAACATTGAAAATAGACAATTCATAATTGCTATGAGAGAACATGATCTGTGAGAGAATTATATATAGGTATATTCTGACTATCAAACATCTTAATTAGACCCAAGAACTTGTCTTAGCTCTAGCACATTGTTGGTTCTCTGCATATCTAAATATTATGGTTCTCTGTGTATCTAACTAACATTATCTTTACATTTGTTTCTATATCCAGCTGTATCCTGAAGATGGATCATCATTGTCCTTGGGTCAACAATTGTGTTGGATATGGAAATTACAAATATTTCTTTTTGTTTCTGTTACATGGTATCATCTATACCATGTTTGTTGCAGTCACAACCTTCAAATATTTTTTAAAATTTTGGGAGGTATGAATGTAACTATGTCCTTTGAAGAATTCAATACATTTATCCAACTTTATTCATTTAGTGATTTAGTTTCTACTTACTGCTTACTTAGCATTGTTACTTTTCATGATAATTGTTAGATTACATTGTTCAATTAGATGCAACAGTTTCTCTTGTTTCACAATTCTAACTAATTTCTTCATTTATTTTGGTAGGCTGGGTCACCAAAGCCAGATAGCAGTTTACATGTATTGTTCCTGTTCTTTATATCTGCTATGTTTTTTGTCAGCCTGTGGTCATTATTTGGCTACCATATTTATTTGCTATTATATAACCGAACAACTTTAGGTGAGTTTCTTTCTATCAGAAATAATAGTCCATTTAATATACTTTTCGAAGTATTTGTCCAAATTTTTGGCATTTATAAATCAAAATAGTAATAGTTTTTGGTTCATCCTTCATGTTACTTTGGTTACCAGATATTAGAATTGGAGATGCAAGATTTAATTTTCATAGTATGCTTAGTATAATGCTCTGCTGACTATTTTGTTGCTTTATCTGCCTTTGAATGTCACATGAGCTTTTTTGAATTGCTATTATTTTTTTATAACTGACCTTTATTAATAAATAAAATGATAGACATATTGCAGAAAAGTCAGAAAAGGAATTTAAACATTACCCTCAGGTAAAAGGTGTCTTTTTCCAGATTTTTTTCAATCATCACAATGTTTATCTTCATTGTGTATGCTCTGTATATCACATGTATATATCCTTAGATGCAGTTTTTTTAAGTCATTGTAGCAAATTGGGCTTCATTTATTCCATAGAATCATTTCGTGCACCTGTGTTTAGTAGTGGTCCAGATAAGGATGGATTCAATCTTGGTAAAATGAACAATTTTCGTCAAGTGTTTGGCACTAATAAGTGGCTATGGTTTATCCCAGCTTACACTACGTAAGGTCATATTTATATTATCTTTTAAATTGTTTCTAAAAACATTGAAATTTTTCATATGACTGCAATATACAGTATACACATGAGTCATAATTTTAAATCAATCATGACACCTTGAAAATGAACCTGTAATTTAGTACATGTCAAAAGAAAGTATATATTCAACTTCTGTTGTTATCATATTGCCCATTATTCAACAAAGTTTCTAACCTATGGTAGGTGTGTCTGATTAGCTCATGGATTTTCTTACAAATAGTACCAGAACGGTAGTCTCTTCTAGAAGGTAGTTTATTTTGAACCAAAATGCTGCTTGAGACAACATATTGAAATCAAATCATACAAAACGTAAAAGTACTTGAGAGCTGAAAATTAGTACAGCCAGCAAGAGGCAATATGTTAAAGTAGGGCAAACTGTTTTGCATTCTAGAATTGGCAATGGATTTGATTTTCCCTGTCCTGTTCAACATGCCCTTGAGGTTTAAACTTGGTAATTAATCATATTTATATGTTGCTAAGCACTATACTTTTATGACCTTGCTTTCATATCTACACAAGCATCAAAGCACCATATGTGCTAAATCAAAATAAGCACTTCATATGTCTAGCTTTTAGTCATTCATTGTGAAATGGTATGCATTAAAAATAGTAGAACATACATTAATGTATTTCACAATCACCCAATATGCTGATCTGTCCACATTGTCATAGAGATAGAGTAACTCTTGTGGCAGTAGAAGTTAATATCAGTATTTTTGAAATCTTCCCTTGCTGGACATCATTTTATGCTGTTTTTCCAATCCAAGTTTCAAAAAGCCAGTAGAGTCCTCAAGATCCGTGAGATACATCAATTATGTGTTTGAAATTATAATTTTTTCAGAAAGGTGCAAGCACATGCCATACACAATACCTTTTTATTCCACACTGACATATTTAAATGGCACAGAGGCATGTACTGTGGTTCTTACACTTGTCCTAGTGTGTGTGTGTGTGTGTGTGTGTGTGTGTGTGTGTGTGTGTGTGTGTGTGTGTGTGTGTGTGTGTGTGTGTGTGTGTGTGTGTGTGTGTGTGTGTGTGTGTGTGTGTGTGTGTGTGTGTGTGTGTGTGTGTGTGTGTGTGTGTGTGTGTGTGTGTGTGTGTGTGTGTGTGTGTGTGTGTGTGTGTGTGTGTGTGTGTGCATACAGTGCAGACATTGTGGGGACATTCATATGTATGCACACCTACGTTGTGGGGACTGTACGCATTGTGGGGACACTCACACAGTCCCCACAAATTTTTTGCTATAAATGAATGCAAAACGCCTTTAAACCATCAAATATGTGATTTACTAGATGTCCCCACAAAAAAAGTGAGTGCAAATTTTGTGAGTATTGTGGGGACGTGTGAGTCTCCCGTGTACCATGCAACCCAGGCTCTGTGGGGACACTACACTCACACTTTACCAAAAATGGCAGAATGCGTAAATTAGAGAGAGTTTGAAGCTTACTACTATCTGCTTTATTTAAAAAGCCTAATATCTGGCAGACTAGGCTTTCTATTAGAATAACAATCTCAACGTAAAAATCCTGTGACTGATGAAAAATCAGTAGCGGCAGTCAATTGGATGAAATATATTATAGAAATAAAACACAGACGTCTGTTTATATAAAAATAAAGGACAACTGTAACAAAAGTCATCATATTTCAAAACATATTTTTCATCATTCAGTGGCAATGAGTTATGATGAAATCAAAGAAGCATTGCAAAAATTGTCTATACATGGCATCATCGATCAAAGGAATTAGTATTGAATGCTCTTAATTTGTGAAAAAAGATATCTGCATAAAATATAACTTCAGTCTGAACCCTTGTGTGTTTAGTTTTTACGCAAACATTTAGATTTGGCACATAGCTTCCCCAGTTCATTTTTGAAGATCAAAAGTGTTTGCAAAACTCTCTTATGGAAGTGATATCAAAAAATATTACAGTCACAGAGAAATTTGCCTAAATACCTTAAAATAATAGTAGGACTACAGCAATTGCTAAAAGTTGACGGTTTTTAGACATAGTTCAATCTCCTATTTAAAAACCTGATAGGAAATAAATGTGAAAAATATAAAAAATTCCAGAGTCTTCGTGTAAATTGGAAAGGTCGTGCCTCAAAGTAAGGCATAGGTTCATGCACTATCATAAAAACTTAAGAATTTTGCTTAAGAATCCTTTTTAGATGAATGCCATGAAATGATACAGAACGAAGCAAAAACCAGTTACTTTCTAAACTGACACTATCAAAAGGAAGTAAACTGCCTGTGGGCCAAAGATATACGTGTTTAGGCATTAGATCTCTGTACTAAATCAGCCAACGTTGACATGGTATAGAGCTATCAGAAGATTACATATGAAGTGGCGAAAGATGTAACATGTTACTGAGATTATGCATGGAATTGTTAATGACACTGAATATAGACTCAATTCAAGCACCCATGAAACAAATGCATTGCTATTTTGACCTTTTCATAATAAGACTAGAATTGATAATTAATTCATAAAACTGTAAGTAGATTTCTTCAGCAAGGATCCTAAGAAACTTCCACTTCATGATCAACAGCCTAAACCACCTTAACAAATATGATGAAAATTCCCCCACTTTTTTAAATATTACTTTTTCGATTACAAGATTGTACTCTACATAAAATGTACCATGCATCATAGCTTACTCTTGTATGTATCTTCACCAATATAAGCTCTACATGCTCTTCAAGCTTCTCTAATATATATAAATTGTATGCTCAAAGAATGAATAGCTCTTAAAAGAAGATCAAGATATCATAAGTATGGAGGTCCAGTAGTAACGAAGTATGCACAATAAATGTTCCCATGGCGAGTAAGTATTTCTTACTACACAGCAAAGTATCATACATATAGGCAATTCCTATGTAACTCAGGGGGTACGTTTAATGTCTCAATACGAGATAAATAGTTCTATGAAAACATAGTCAGAAAAGAGTATAGAAAACCGAAAGTAACTACAGAAAGATATTACGTGTTTCAATAACACGTAACCAACTCTTGGCAGACCAACCAGGCATCATAGGGTCTCACTGGTGCAGACTGCTGTATACTTATTGAATGTTCATACAACGAATGAATATGCCTGGAAAGAATGCTCAGGTTAAAGTGTATACATAGATCCTATTTATGTGTAGCCATTAAATATCCCTATACTTAATGAAATAGAGTCTTTTAACCATTTTGAGCACTCAAAATACACTACACTACTGTACACTTACTAGCTATCCCAGAAAAGTACGAGTGTCCCCCGAAAAGGAGCAAGGTGAAGATAGCAGATGTCCCCACAATAGGTGAGTATGGATAGACGGAATACTCAGGTCAACGTGTGTAATTCCATCGGCCTGGAAGCTTAGACATTACATGTCTTCAAGAAGAATGAAGTATAGTATCCTAAACATATGGAGAGCTTTTACGTATACACTAATGTGTATTTATAAATTTCACTACTATGTGTGAGCGCCTACCTACAAGGAGTAAGGTATTCAACATGCCATGCACTAGATATAGATACAAGACAGTAGATATCAACACAACGAGTGAGTATGTGAGGACAAGATGATACCGTTAACGTGTATACATACATCGGCAGCTTTCATATAGAATGGATACTGAAATAGTTTCTTAACTGTAGCTATAGCTAAAACAAGCAGATTACTCTAATATTAACTTTCTCACAAAGTACAAGTATCTCTCAAAAAACATGAAGGGTAGTCCCAATGAAGTCCACTTGCTATAAAGTGAAGATAGAAGGTGTAAACGCAATGAGCAAGTATATTTCCACAGAATACTAAGGATAACGCGTGGTAGCTAAGGAAATCTATCGCCATGGTAGCATAGTAACAGCATATCTAGAGGAGGAATGACTTAGAGTTTATTACCAATATCAAGCAGTTTTAAGTACATACAAGAGTACAAGTGATCAAGGGTATGTCCCCACAAAGTGCGAGTGTATCCCCACAAACGGTAAGGTATATGACATGACGTAAATCAGGTGTAAACTAACCATAGCAGATGTCCCAAAAAGAGTGAGTATGTATCGAAAAAAAACTCAAGTTACTTAATGTGAAACTTTCGATATGGTGTCATACGCATTATATCTATCGAGAATGAGTGGATTAGAGTTTCTTAACAATATTACTCCCTTTAAGTACAGACTAGGGTATAAGTACTCAATGTCCCTACAAAGTGTGAGTGTCTCCCTACAAAGCGTAAGGTATTTGACATGACGTCTATTACGGATACAGGACCGAAAGCAGATGTCCCTACAGCCAGTGAGTATGTATGGACAGAATACTTAACTTAACATGTGAGAATCCATCGAGATGGTGTCATATGCATTACATGTCCCTAGTTTAAATTAATGAGATTTTCTTAACCATATAAAGCAATTTCACGTACAGATCAGGGAACAGGTATGGATTGTCCCACAAAGTGTGAGCGTCTTCCTAGAACGGGTAACCTATTTCACATGACATCGATTAGCTATAAAGGAAAGATTGCATATATCCCACAGCCAGTAAGTACATATGGACAGAAGACTCATATTAATATTTGTGTGAATCCATTGAGATGGTGTCATTTGTATTATATGCCTGTAACTTGAATAAACTAGAGGTTCTTCAGGACATCACACATTTTTAAGTACAGAAAACGATATCAGTATTGAATATTCCCACCAAGTGTGAGTGTGTCCCTTAACGGGTAGGGTTTCTGATATGACGTCCATTACTTATAAGGGAAGGACTCCAGATGTCCCTACTGCCAGTGAGTATGTATGGACGGAATACTTATGTTAATATTTAACAGATTCGATCGAGATGGTGTCATATTCAGCAAATGCCTCCACTATAAGTGAATTCCAGTGTCATAACATTAATAAGCAGTTTTAAGTACAGACTACAATATAAGTACTGAATGTCCCCACAAAGTGTGAGTATCTCCCTTCAAGGTCTAGGGTAGGGTATTCGACATGACGTCCAGTAGCTATATAGGACGGAATACAGATGTCCCTACTGCCAGTGAGTATGTATAGACGGACTAATTACGTTAATATAAGATAGACTCGATCGAGATGGTGTCATATTCAGTATATGTCTACAGTATACAAGAATTCGAGTTTCATAACATTAATAAGCAGTTGTAAGTACAGACTACGATATAAGTACTGAATGTTGTGACAATGTGCGAGTATCTCCCATCAAGGGGTAGGGTATGGTATTTGATATGACGTCCAGTAGGTATAGGGGACAGACTTCAGATGTCCATACTGCCAGTGAGTATGTATGGACAGAGTACTTATGATAATAATTGAGAGACAAATCCGATCCAGATGATATCATATTCGGGATATATTTCCAGTATAAATGAATTCAAAATTCCTGACATTAATAAGTAGTTTTAAGTACAGACGATGATGTACTTACTGAATGTCTCCACAATATGAGAGTGTCTCCCGTGAATGGGTAGGGTAAGGTATTACATATGATGTTCAGTAGGTATAATAGATGGACTTGACATGTCCCTACTGCCAGTGAATATGTATGGACAGAGTACTTTTAACAATAATTGAGAGACAAATTCGATCCAGAGGATATCATATTCGGGATATATTTCCAATATAAATGAATTCCACATTCCTGACATTAATAAGTAGCTTTAATTACAGACTACGATGTAATTACTGACTGTCCCCACAATGTGTGAGTGTCCCCGTCAAAGGGTAGGGTAGGGTATTGCATATGACGTCCAGTAGATATAAGGGAGGGAGTTGAGAGGCCCCTACTGCCAGTGAGTAAGCAGTTTTAGAGTACTTATCTTAATATTTGACAGAGTCGATCGATATGATATCATATTCGGCATATGTCTACAGTATAAATGACTTCCAGCTTCGTAACATTAATAAGTAGTTGTAAGTACAGATTACTATACAAATACTGAATGTACCCACAAAGTATGAGTGTCTGAAGCCAAGGTGTAGTATAGCGTATTTCATAGGATGTCGAGTAGGTATAATGGAAGGAGTTGACATGTCCCTACTGCCAGTGAGTATGTATGGACAGAGAACTTATAATAATATTTGAGAGTCAGATTCGATCCAGATGATATCATATGTATTCTTGCATTCGTGTGCCACCTATCAACGAACTTGATATACCCTGAGTATTATACTTACAAAAATATTAAGGTGTAAGGCAATGAATGCCTGACAAAGAGGGGGGTTGAGGATAAAATTAGTGGTTGTGACTCAAGGAGTACCTCAATGAAGGCTCTGATGAAGAAATATCAGAATTCCCATTAAAAGGAAGAAAAGTAGGAGGTGCCAACATTGTAATCGTTATGATCGGAGAGATAGTAAGGAGCGCCGGAGCGTTGTTTTGGGAGGGGACTGGGGATGAGCTGCAAGTCCATACATGAGTGTGTGGCGTTAGTGGAGAGGGAGTAGGATGTCAGGGGCGCCCCCCTAAAAAAATTTTAGAATCACAGCCTACAATTCAGCAGGAGTCGCCCTGTATGACTGTTGATATGCATCCGGTTTAGGTAGAAATTGGCAGATACATTCGTTGAAATGTGTATGAGAAAAATGAATAGAGCTCTTTGCTACTCTATAATGATTGTTGCCAGATCAGGTAAAATGATAGAAAAACGTTGTCAGAGGAATGATATTATGTTACCCTCTATGTGACCAAAAACACAGTCCCCAGAAGGTGTGTGTATATATCACTACAATATATAGTAAGTCCCATATCTACTGTCGACCCCGAGAGTGTCTAATTATCAGTGTCTGAACTCTATGTTATATAACTTAAATGTCCCCACAACGTGTGTGTACATATCACTACAATATATAGTAAGTCCTATATCTACTGTGGACCCCGAGAGTGTCTAATTATCAGTGTCTGAACTCTATGTTATATAACTTAAATGTCCCCACAACGTATGTCTATATATCACTACAATATATAGTAAGTCCTATATCTACTGTGGACCCCAAGAGTGTCTAATTATCAGTGTCTGAACTCTATGTTATATAACTTAAATGTCCCCACAACGTGTGTGTATATATCACTACAATATATAGTAAGTCCTATATCTACTGTGGACCCCAAGAGTGTCTAATTATCAGTGTCTGAACTCTATGTTATATAACTTAAATGTCCCCACAACGTATGTGTATATATCACTACAATATATAGTAAATCCTATATCTACTGTGGACCCTGAGAGTGTCTAATTATCAGTATCTGAACTCTATGTTATATAACTTAAATGTCCCCACAACGTGTGTGTATATATCACTACAATATATAGTAAGTCCTATATCTACTGTGGACCCCAAGAGTGTCTAATTATCAGTGTCTGAACTCTATGTTATATAACTTAAATGTCCCCACAACGTGTGAGTATATATCACTACAATATATAGTAAGTCCCATATCTACTGTGGACCCCGAGAGTGTCTAATTATCAGTGTCTGAACTCTATGTTATATAACTTAAATGTCCCCACAACGTATGTCTATATATCACTACAATATATAGTAAGTCCTATATCTACTGTGGACCCCAAGAGTGTCTAATTATCAGTATCTGAACTCTATGTTATATAACTTAAATGTCCCCACAACGTGTGTGTATATATCACTACAATATATAGTAAGTCCTATATCTACTGTGGACCCCAAGAGTGTCTAATTATCAGTGTCTGAACTCTATGTTATATAACTTAAATGTCCCCACAACGTGTGTGTATATATCACTACAATATATAGTAAGTCCTATATCTACTGTGGACCCCAAGAGTGTCTAATTATCAGTGTCTGAACTCTATGTTATATAACTTAAATGTCCCCACAACGTGTGAGTATATATCACTACAATATATAGTAAGTCCCATATCTACTGTGGACCCCGAGAGTGTCTAATTATCAGTGTCTGCACTCTATGTTATATAACTTAAATGTCCCCACAACGTGTGTGTACATATCACTACAATATATAGTAAGTCCTATATCTACTGTGGACCCCGAGAGTATCTAATTATCAGTGTCTGCACTCTATGTTATATAACTTAAATGTCCCCACAACGTATGTGTATATATCACTACAATATATAGTAAATCCTATATCTACTGTGGACCCCGAGAGTGTCTAATTATCAGTGTCTGAACTCTATGTTATATAACTTAAATGTCCCCACAACGTGTGTGTATATATCACTACAATATATAGTAAGTCCTATATCTACTGTGGACCCCGAGAGTGTCTAATTATCAGTGTCTGCACTCTATGTTATATAACTTAAATGTCCCCACAACGTGTGTGTATATATCACTACAATATATAGTAAGTCCTATATCTACTGTGGACCCCGAGAGTGTCTAATTATCAGTGTCTGAACTCTATGTTATATAACTTAAATGTCCCCACAACGTGTGTGTATATATCACTACAATATATAGTAAGTCCTATATCTACTGTGGACCCCGAGAGTGTCTAATTATCAGTGTCTGAACTCTATGTTATATAACTTAAATGTCCCCACAACGTGTGTGTATATATCACTACAATATATAGTAAGTCCTATATCTACTGTGGACCCCGAGAGTGTCTAATTGTCAGTGTCTGAACTTTATGTTATATAAGCTATATGTCCCAAAAGGTGTGCGTATATATCGCTGCAATATTGTAAGTGCTGTATCTACTGTGGACCCAGACAGTTTCTAATTATTAGTGTCAGATCATATTTGAAACCCAAATATCAGTCATGATCCCTGATTATTTATTACTAAAGAGTAGCTATATTGCTTATCTCAGAGTTATTCTATAGCACTGAGCTCGTCCAATTCTGTGTTGTGTTGCTAGTAACATGGGGAACATCTATTCTAAAATTTGCTCTCTCTTGCGAACCCCCTGCATCCCCCACAAAACAGCGACAATTTTACCGATTCGATCAGTTTATCCGCTATGTTTCATGTTTCTTTCTATTTGTCACTCTGTCAAAGGTTTTCACTTTAATGGTTATGGCCACCATATATTCTTATGCTGATGACTGTAGGTTTAACTGGTACAGAAGCTGAAACACATTGAAAAGCGCGAGCGACAGAATTTAACACACAATCGTCATAACGCACCTGACATAAGTCATCATCATCATCATTATCAGTATCATCATCATCCCCATTATCTTCATATTTATATTCAGTTGAATCATCTATACCTCCTTAATTCTACTGTACTCTGTAAGTCCCTGGTATTGCTTTTCCTAGTCGTGGAAATATCTCTCGAAAGTCTAGAAGTTGCTCTTTAACATGATGATACCCAGCACGATGTTTTGCATGCAACTTTAGAAGCCACTTGGGCAAGCTTTGTCCTTTAAATTCTTTGAAATTGCGTGGGTCTAAACAAGAAAGATCTTGATAGTGTTCTTTCTGGTCGGAACACTGACTTCTTGTTCATCTCATAACCTGATCCATTACTACATTGAAGATCTCAACTGCTCAAATTGTCCATTTGTACTAGTATTGTCATCAGGGTTTACAATAATAGAGGCTTTCACTGTCTTACTCTTTCTCAGGGACAGAGCAGCCCTTTGGTTCAAGAGTAGGTCTAGAAGCTATTATAAATGTGCTCTTTTTAATTCTGATGAAAAACAACCGATGCAAAGATACGACAGCACTTCCAATGAACAATATACGATGCAGCTCCTGTCAAACACACAATACCAAGGGCAGTCAGGGGTGTTTTGAACGAGGACCATGAGGACCCAAGGCAATTCCAGACACGTTCCTGTTCCCTTCCGTTGCTCCCTACCTCTACAATTCCAAGATGATATTTTGCAATACATATTTTTCTTCCCAAACATAAGATGGTGTAACTCCTTTCATGCATGACATGCATTTTCTTGTTGTTTACACTGAAGTTAGCTGTTTCAATCCTCAAGGACTGGAGTTGTACCTTCTATCTCACTTCACTTAAATTTTGCATGATAAAATTTTGCATTTGGATAGTATGCTGACTTTTCAGAGTCTATGCAGGAAATAAATTTTTTTAAACCTTTGCTGGGGCATATTATATTTAAAAAGGAATCTTTTGAAAAGAAACTTCGGACAAGTATAGTCTAGCTATCTGGTAAAGCAAAAGCTCAAAATTTCCCTCCTCTCCGCGAACCATGGTGGCGCCTTTCGAAGAGAGCTCCAAATAAGTAGCAACATTCACCATCACTAAGCTTAATAGATATGCCTGGTCATAGCCCTCAGACATGTTTGATGGCAAACTGTAAGTATACAGTTCAGTATTTTTCTTGAAAGCACTAGATTGAGACTAGGAACAAAACTGTGTTTCCCAGATAACTCTGACTAGAGTAGCCAATAGGCAAAGATTCAAAACTTGTTCCCACCGCTCTTCGTCTGAATTCGTTTCCCTTTCAGCCCCCCCCCCCACAAACCACTTTTAAAAATGCTGTACAGTATACATGAATTCGAGTTTGATAATATTAATAGGCAGATCTAAGTACAGACTACAATATAAGTACTGAATGTCCTCACAATGTGTGAGTGTCTCCCTTCAAGGGGTAGGGTGGGGTATTTGATATGACGTCCAATAGATATAAGAGAAGTACTTCAGATGTCCCTACTGCCAGTGTGTATGTATGGACAGAGTACTTAGGATAATATTTGACAGACAGATTCTATCGAGCTGATATCATATTTGGACTATGTCTCCAGTATAAATGAATTCGAGTTTCATAACATTAATAAGCAGTTGCAGGTACAGATTACGATATAAGTACTGAATGTCCCCACAAGGATTGAGCGTCTCATTTTAAGGGGTAGGGCAGGGTATTTGATATTACATCCAGTAGATTTAACAGAAGTACTTCAGATGTCCCTACTGCCAGTCAGTATGACTGGACAGAGTACTTAGGATAATATTTGACAGACAGATTCTATCGAGGTGATATCATAGTCGGCATATCTCTCCAGTATAAATGAATTCAAGATTCCTGACATTAATAAGCAGTTTTAAGTACAGACTACGATGTAATTACTGAATGTGCCAACAATGTGTGAGTGTCTCCCTTCAAGGGGTAGGGTGGGGTATTTGATATGACGTCCAATAGATATAAGAGAAGTACTTCAGATGTCCCTACTGCCAGTGTGTATGTATGGACAGAGTACTTAGGATAATATTTGACAGACAGATTCTATCGAGCTGATATCATATTTGGACTATGTCTCCAGTATAAATGAATTCGAGTTTCATAACATTAATAAGCAGTTGCAGGTACAGATTACGATATAAGTACTGAATGTCCCCACAAGGATTGAGCGTCTCATTTTAAGGGGTAGGGCAGGGTATTTGATATTACATCCAGTAGATTTAACAGAAGTACTTCAGATGTCCCTACTGCCAGTCAGTATGACTGGACAGAGTACTTAGGATAATATTTGACAGACAGATTCTATCGAGGTGATATCATAGTCGGCATATCTCTCCAGTATAAATGAATTCAAGATTCCTGACATTAATAAGCAGTTTTAAGTACAGACTACGATGTAATTACTGAATGTGCCAACAATGTGTGAGTGTCTCCCTTCAAGAGGTAAGGTAGGGTGCTTCATATGACGTCCACTAGGTATAAGGGAAGGTCTTCAGATGTCCCTTCTGCCAGTGAATATGTATGGACAGAGTACTTAGGGTAATATTTGACAGACAGATTCGATCGACATGATATCATAGTCCGCATATGTCTCCAGTATAAATGAATTCAGGTTTCCTGGCATTAATAAGCAGTTTTAACTACAGATTACGATGTAATTACTGACTGTCCCCACAATGTGTGAGTGTCTCCCGTGAATGAGTAGGGTAGGGTATTACATATGACGTCCAGTAGGTATAATGGAAAGACGTGACATGTCCCTACTGCTAGTGAGTATGTATGCACAGAGTACTTATGATAATATTTGAGAGACAGATTCGATCGATATGATATCATATTCGGCATATGTCTCAAGTATAATTGAATTCAAATTTCGTGACATTAATAAGCAGTGTTAGGTACAGGCTACGATGTAATTACTGACTGTCCCCACAATGTGTGAGTGTCTCCCGTAAATGGGTAGTGTAGGGTATTACATATGACGTCCAGTAGGTATAATGGAAGGACTTCAGATGTCCCTACTGAGAGTGAGTATGTATGGACTGAGTACATATGATAATAATTGAGAGACAAATTCGATCCAGATGATATCATATTCGGGATATATTTCCAGTAGAAATAAATTCAAAATTCCTGACATTAATAATTAGTTTTAAGTACAGACGATTATGTAATTATTGAATGTCCCCACAATTTGTGAGTGTCCCCATTCATAGGATAGGGTAGCGTATTTCATATGAGCTCCAGTAGGTACAAGGGACGGACGTCAGATATCCCTACTACTAGTTAGTGTGTATGTATAGAGTACTTATGATAATACTTGAGAGACAAATTCGATCCAGATGATATCATATGCGGGATATATTTCCAGAATACATGAATTCCACATTTCTGACATTAATAAGCAGGTTTAGTTACAGACTGCGATGTAATTACTGACTGTCCCCACAATGTGTGAGTGTCTCCCGTGAATGGGTAGGGTAGGGTATTACATATGACGTCCAGTAGGTATAAAGGATGGAGTTGAGAAGTCTCTGCTGCCAGTGAGTATGCAGTTTTAGAGTATTTACCTTAATATTTGACAGATTCGATCCAGATGATATCATATTCGGCATATGTTTCCAGTATGAATGACTTCCAGTTTCGTAACATTAATAAGCAGTTGTAAGTACAGACTACTATATAAATACTGAATGTGCCCACAAAGTGTGAGTGTCTCCAGTCAAGATGTAGGATAGGGTATTTGATATGGCGTCCAGTAGGTATAATGGAAGGACTTCAGATGTCCTTACTGCCAGAGAGCAGTGAGTATGTATGGACAGAGTACACATGATAATATTTGACAGACAGATTCGATCGATATGATATGATTTTCAGCATATTTCTCGAGTATAAATGACTTCCAGTGTACTGACATTAATAAGTAGTTTTAAGTACAGACGATTATGTACTTACTAAATTTTCCCACAAGGTGTGAGTGTCCCCCTTCTAGGGGTAGGGTTGCGTAGTTCATATGAGGTCCAGTAGGTACAAGGGAAGGACTTCAGATGTCCATACTACTAGTCAGTATGTATGGACAGAGTACTTATGATAATATTTGAGAGACAGATTCCATCCAGATGATATCATATTCGCCATATCTCTCAAGTATAAATGACTTGAAATGTCTTGACATTAAAAAGCAATGTTAGGTACAGACTACGATGTAATTACTGACTGTCCCCACAATATGTGAGTGTCTCCCGTGAATGAGTAGGGTAGGGTATTACATATGACGTCCAGTATGTATAATGGAAGGACTTCAGATGTCCCTGCTGAGAGTGAGTATGTATGGACAGAGTACTTATGGTAATAGTTGAGAGACAGATTCGATCGACATGATATCATATTCCGGATATGTTTCCAGTATAAATGACTTCCAAATTCCTGACATTAATAAGTAGTTTTAAGTACAGACGGTGATGTAATTAGTGAATATCCCCCACAATGTGTAAGTGTCCCCCGTCAATGGGTTGGCTAGGGAATTTCATATGAGGTCCAGTAGATACAAGGGAAGGACTTCAGATATCCCTACTACTAGTCAGTATGTATGGACAGAGTACTTATGATAATATTTGAGAGACAAATTCGATCGATATGATATCATATTCGGCATATGTCTCAAGTTTAATTGAATTCAAATTTCGTGACATTAATAAGCAGTGTTAGGTACAGATTACGATGTAATTACTGACTGTCCCCACAATGTGTGAGTGTCTCCCGTGAATGAGTAGTGTAGGGTATTACATATGACGTCCAGTAGGTATAATGGAAGGACTTCAGATGTCCCTACTGAGAGTGAGTATGTATGGACTGAGTACATATGATAATAATTGAGAGACAAATTCGATCCAGATGATATCATATTCGGGATATATTTCCAGTATAAATCAAGTCCAAATTCCTGACATTAATAAGTAGTTTTAAGTACAGACGATGATGTAATTATTGAATGTCTCCACACTGTGTGAGTGTCCCCATTCATAGGATAGGGTAGCGTATGTCAAATGAGGTCCAGTAGGTACAAGGGAAGGACTTCAGATATCCCTACTACTAGTTAGTGTGTATGTATAGAGTACTTATGATAATACTTGAGAGACAAATTCGATCCAGATGATATCATATGCGGGATATATTTCCAGTATAAATGAATTCCACATTCTTGACATTAATATGCAGTTTTAGTTACAGACTGCGATGTAATTACTGACCGTCCCCACAATGTGTGAGTGTCTCCCGTGAATGGGTAGGGTAGGGTATTACATATGACGTCCAGTAGGTATAAAGGATGGAGTTGAGAAGTCTCTGCTGTCAGTGAGTATGCAATTTTAGAGTATTTATCTTAATATTTGACAGATTCGATCCAGATGATATCATATCCGGCATATGTCTCCAGTATGAATGACTTCCAGTTTCGTAACATTAATAAGCAGTTGTAAGTACAGACTACTATATAAATACTGAATGTGCCCACAAAGTGTGAGTGTCTCCAGTCAAGATGTAGGATAGGGTATTTGATATGGCGTCCAGTAGGTATAATGGAAGGACTTCAGATGTCCCTACTGCCAGAGAGTAGTGAGTATGTATGGACAGAGTACACATGATAATATTTGACAGACAGATTCGATCGATATGATATGATTTTCAGCATATGTCTCGAGTATAAATGACTTCCAGTGTACTGACATTAATAAGTAGGTGTAAGTACAGACGATTATGTACTTACTAAATTGTCCCACAAGTGTGAGTGTCCCCCTTCTAGGGGTAGGGTTGCGTAGTTCATATGAGGTCCAGTAGGTACAAGGGAAGGACTTCAGATGTCCATACTACTAGTCAGTATGTATGGACAGAGTACTTATGATAATATTTGAGAGACAGATTCGATCCAGATTATATCATATTCGGGATATATTTCCAGTATAAATGAAGTCCAAATTCCTGACATTAATAAGTAGTTTTAAGTACAGACGATTACGTACTTACTAAATGTTCCCACAATGTGTGCGTGTCCCCCTTCTTGGGGTAGGGTTGCGTATTTCATGAGAGTTCCAGTTAGTACAAGGGAAGGACTTCCGATATCCCTACTACTAGTCAGTATGTATGGACAGAGTAAAAGATAAAGGTAATGGTGAGTCCCGTGTATGATTCCGTACGTTGGGGGAGTGCCCGATAGAGTGACACTTATCCTGAGCCATCGTCATAGTGAGGTAGGGTGGACAGTTCCTTTCCTCGCCCCCTTTAACTTCCCCAGTGTTGCCACCAGGTACCCATGTGCTGCTGGGTGAACAGTGAGCGAGCATCCCAACTATGATCCGAGGGTTCGGCTCGAACGACAGATGTTTCGCACAGCTGTCAAGCGCTCTAACCGCTTGGCCACTCGCCCATGGACAGAGTGCTTATGGTAATATTTGAGAGACAGATTCGATCGACATGATATCATATTCGAAATATGTCTCTAATATAAATGAAGTCAAATTTCCTGATATTAATAAGCAGGGTTAGGTACAGACTACGATGTATTTCGTGAATGTCCCCTACACTGTGTAAAAGTCCCCCGTCAATGGGTTGGGTAGGGTATTACATATGACGTCCAGTAGGTATAAAGGAAGGACTTCAGATGTCCATACTACTAGTCAGTATGTATGGACAGAGTACTTATGATAATATTTGAGAGACAGATTCGATCGATATGATATCATATTCGGCATATATCTCAAGTATAATTGAATTCAAATTTTCCGACATTAATAAGCAATTTTAGGTATAGACTACGATGTAATTACTGACTGTCATCACAATGTGTGAGTGTCCCCCTTCAAGGGGTAGGGTAGGGTATTCCATATGATGTCCAGTAGGTATAATGGAAGGACTTGACATGTCCCTGCTGAGAGTGAGTATGTATGGACAGAGTACTTATGATAAGATTTGAGAGACAGATTCGATCCAGATGATATCATATTTGGCATATGTCTCACGTATAACTGAATTCAAATGTCTTGACATTAATAAGCAGTGTTAGGTACAGACTACGATGTAATTACTGACTGTCCCCACAATGTGTGAGTGTCTCCCATGAATGATTAGGGTAGGGTATTACATATGACGTCCAGTAGGTATAATGAAAGGACTTGACATGTCCCTGCTGAGAGTGAGTATGTATGGACAGAGTACTTATGGTAATAATTGAGAGACAGATTCGATCGACATGATATCATAGTCGGCTTAAGTCTCTAGTAATAATGAAGTCAACTTTCCTAATATTAATAGTGAATTCCAAATGTCGTCACATTAATATGCAGTGTTAGGTACAGACTACGATGTAATTACTGACTGTCCCCACAGTGTGTGAGTATCTCCCGTGAATGGGTAGGGTAGGATATTACATATGACGTCCAGTAGGTATAATGGAAGGACGTGACATGTCCCTACTGCTAGTGAGTATGTATGGACAGAGTGCTTATGTTAATAATTGAGAGACAGATTCGATCCAGATGATATCATATTCGCGATAATATTTCCATTATAAATGAATTCCAAATGTCTTGACATTAATAAGCAGTGTTAGGTACAGACTACGATGTACTTACTGACTGTCCCCACAATCTGTGAGTGTCTCCCGTAAATGATTAGGGTAGGGTATTACATATGACGTCCAGTAGGTATAATGGAAGGACTTGACATGTCCCTGCTGAGAGTGAATATATATGGACAGAGTACTTATGGTAATAATTGAGAGACAGATTCGATCGACATGATATCATAGTCGGCTTAAGTCTCTAGTAATAATGAAGTCAACTTTCCTAATATTAATAAGCAGTTTTAGGTACAGATTACGATGTAATTACTGACTGTCCCCACAATGTGTGAGTGTCTCCCGTGAATAGGTAGGGTAGGATATTACATATGACGTCCAGTAGGTATAATTATATTAGGAAAGTTGACTTCATTATTAATAGATATTATACAAGTGTGAGTGTCCCCCTTCTAGGGGTAGGGTTGCGTATGTCATAAGAGGTCCAGTAGGTACAAGGGAAGGACTTCAGATATCCCCACTACTAGTCAGTATGTATGGACGGAGTATTTATGGTAATAGTTGAGAGACAGATTCGATCGACATGATATCATAGTCGGCTTAAGTCTCTAGTAATAATGAAGTCAACTTTCCTAATATTAATAAGCAGTTTTAGGTACAGATTACGTTGTAATTACTGACTGTCCCCACAATGTGTGAGTGTCTCCCGTGAATAGGTAGGGTAGGATATTACATATGACGTCCAGTAGGTATAATGGAAGGACGTGACATGTCCCTACTGCTAGTGAGTATGTATGGACAGAGTACTTATGGTAATAATTGAGAGACAGATTCGATCCAGATGATATCATATTCGGGATATCTCTCACGTATAAATGAATTCCAAATTCCTGACATTAATAAGTAGTTTTAAATACAGTCGATTATGTACTTACTACATTTTCCCACAAAGTGTGAGTGTCCCGTTCTAGGGGTAGGGTTGCGTATGTCATAAGAGGTCCAGTAGGTACAAGGGAATGACTTCCGATATCCCTACTACTATTCAGTATTTATGGACAGAGTACTTATGGTAATATTTGAGAGACAGATTCGATCGACATGATATCATAGTCGGCATATGTCTCTAATATAAATGAAGTCAAATTTCCTGATAGTAATAAGCAGTTTCAGGTGCAAGCCACGATGTAAGTACTGGCTGTCCCCACAATGTGTGAGTGTCTCCCGTGAATGGGTAGGGTAGGGTGTTACATTTGACATCCAGTAGGTATAAAGGAAAGACATGACATGTCCCTACTGCTAGTGAGTATGTATGGACAGAGTACTTATGATAATATTTGAGAGACAGATTCGATCCAGATAATATCATATTTGGCATATGTCTCACGTATAAATGAAATCAAATGTCTTGACATTAATAAGCAGTGTTAGGTACAGACTACTATGTAATTACTGACTGTCCCCACAATGTGTGAGTGTCTCCCGTGAATGATTAGGGTAGGGTATTACATATGACGTCCAGTAGGTATAATGGAAGGACTTGACATGTCCCTGCTGAGAGTGAGTATGTATGGACAGAGTACTTATGGTAATAATTGAGAGACAAATTCGATCCAGATGATATCATATTCGGGATACATTTCTGGTATAAATGAATTCCAAATTCCTGAGATTAATAATTAGTTTTAAGTACAGACGATTATGTACTTACTAAAGTGTCCCACAATGTGTGAGTGTCCCCCTTGTAGGGGTAGGGTTGCGTATGTCATAAGAGGTCCAGTAGGTACAAGGGAAGGACTTCAGATGTCTCTACTACTAGTCAGTATGTATGGACAGAGTAGGTATGGTAATAGTTGAGAGACAGATTCGATCGACATGATATCATATTCGGCGTATGTCTCTAGTATAAATGAAGTCAAATGTCCTATTATTAATAAGCAGTTGTAGGTACAGACTACGATGTAATTACTGGCTGTCCCCACAATGTGTGAGTGTCTCCCGTGAATGATTAGGGTAGGGTATTAAATATGACGTCTAGTAGGTATAATGGAAGGACGTGACATGTCCCTACTGCTAGTGAGTATGTATGGACAGAGTACTTATGGTAGTTATTGAGAGACAGATTCGATCCAGATGATATCATATTCGGGATAATATTTCCGGTATAAATGAATTCAAATTTCCTGACATTAATAAGTAGTGTTAAGTACAGACTACGATGTAATTACTGAATGTCCCCACAATATGTGAGTCTCTCTCTTCAAGGGGTAGGGTAAGGTATTTCGTATGACGTGTAGTAGGTATAGTAGAAGGACATCAGATATCCATTCTGCCAGGTAGTATGTATCGACAGAGTACTTATGAGAATACGTGAGGGACAGATTCGATCCAGATGATATCATACTCGGCATATGTCTCTAGTATAAATATAATCGAGTTTCATTGCATTAATGAGCAGTTTTAAGTACAGACTACGATATAAGTACTGAATGTCCCCACAAAGTATGAGTGTCTCCCTTTAAGGGGTAGGTTAGGGTATTTGATATGAGGTCCAGTATGTATACAGGACGCACTCCAGATGTCCCTACTGCCAGTGAGTATGTATGGACAGAGTACTTATGGTAATAATTGAGAGACAGATTCGATCCAGATGATATCATATTCGGCATATGTCTCCAGTATAAATGAATTCCAGTGTCGTAACATTAATAAGCAGTTGTAAGTACAGACTGCTATATAAATACTGGCTGGTCCCACAAAGTGTGAGTGTCTCCCGTCAAGAGGTAGGTTAGGGTATTTCAAATAACGTCCAGTAGGTATGCATGGGGGACTCCAGATGTCCCTACTACCAGTGAGTATATTTGGACAGAATACTCATTTTAATACTTGTGAGAATCCATTGAGATGGTGTCATAGTCAGTATATGTCTCCAGTATAAAGGAAATAGAGGGTCGTAGCCATATTAAGCACTGTTAGGTGGAGACTACGATATAAGTACTGAATTCCAACAAAAAGTGTGAGTGTCTCTGTACAAGGGTACGACATTTGACATGGCGTCTATTATGTATAAGGGAACTTTTACAGATGTCCCAACAATCAGTGAGTATGTAGGGACAATATACTAATGTTAATATAATTGACAATAAATTGAGATGGTGTAATATTAACTATATTCCACAAGTATGACTGAAATAGAAGTTCTTACCAAACCACGCACTTTTAAGTATAGACTAGGGTATGAGTACTGAACGTCCCCACAAAGTGTGAGTGTCTCCCTACGAAGGGTAAGGTATTTGACATGAGATCTATTAGGTATAAAGGAACGATAGTAGATGTCCCTACAGCCAGTGAGTATGTATCGACAGAATACTTAACTTAACTTGATAGACTCCATTGAGATGGTGTCATAGGCATTATATGTCTCCAGTGTGAATAAATCAGAGGTTCTTAGCCGTATCAAGCACTTTCAGTGTGGGTGTCTGCCGTCAAGGGGTACGGCATTTGACATGACGTCCAATAGGTATAAGGGAATCATTGCAGACGTTCCTACAGCCAGTTAGTATATGTGGACAAAATACTCATGTTAATATTTGTGAGAATCGATTGAGATGGTGCCATACGCTTTCCATGTCTCCAGTGTGAATAAGTTAGAGCTTTTTCACCTTCTTAAACATCTTTAAGTACAGACTACGGTATAAGTACTGAATGTTCCAACCAATTGTAAGTGTCTGCCTTAAGGGGTAGGGTATTTGATATGACGTTCAGTAGGTTTAAGGGGAGGGCTGCAGATGCCCCTACTGCCAGTGAGTATGTAAGGGCAGAATACTCTTGTAACTATTTGTTAGAATCCATTGAGATAAAGTCATTTGCATTATATGTCTCTAATATGAATGAATTAAAGATTCTTAAATATATGAAGCACTTCTAAGTACAGTCTACTATAAGTACCGGATTTCGCCACAAAGTTTTAGTGTCCCAATAGAAGGGGTAAGGTATTTGACATGTCGTCCATTAGGTATAAGGAAGGGATTGCAGATGTACCTTCAGCTAGTGTCTTTGTATGCATAGAACACTCATGCTAATATTTGTGAGAATCCATTGAGATGGTGCCATAGGCATTATATGTATACAGTATGAATGAATTCGAGTTTCTAAACCAGAATACTTACTATTAATTACAGACTACGATATCAGTACTGAATGGCCTCACATAGTGTGGGTGTCTCCCTTCAAGGGGTACCGCATTTGACATGATGTCAATTAGGTTCAAGGTAAAGAAAACAGATGGTCCTACAGTCAGTAAGTATGAAAGGATAGAGTACGCTTGATAATATTTGTGGGAATGCATTGAGATGGTGTCATACGCATTATATATCTCCAGTATGAATGAATTAGAGGTTTGTAGCCATATCCAGTACTTTTAAGTACAGACTACGGAATAGGTATTGAATGACGCCACAATTTGTTAGTGTCTCCCTACAAGGGGTAATGTATATAATATGACGTCCATTAAGTATAAGGGAACGATTGCAGATGCCCCTACAGCTAGTGAGGATGTATGTACAGAATACTCCAGGTACTTTTTGTTAATCCTTCGAGATGGTGCCATGCGAACTATATGTCTATTGTATGAATGCACTAGAGTTTCATAACCATATGAAGGACTTTTATGTACAGACTGCGATATAAGTACTGAAAATCTTCACCAAGTGTGTGTCTCCCTACAAGGTGTAAGGTGTTTGACATGCCGTCCATTAGGTATAAGGGAACGGCTGCAGATGTCCCTACTGCTAGTGTGTATTTATGGACAGAATGCTCTTGTTACTATTTGTTAGAATACATTGAGATGGCGTCATACTCATGTCTCTCCTGTATGAATGAATTAGAGATTTTTAACCATATCAAGTGCTTTTAAGTACAGACTATGGTATAAGTACTGAATGTCCCTATAAAGTATGAGTGTCTCTACAAGATGAGTAAGGTATTTAACATGACGTCCAGTAGGTATAGAGTAAAATGTGCAGATGTCCCACAGGGAATGAGTATCAATCGAAAGAATACTAAAGTTATTTGAAGTGAAGCCATTGAGATAGAGATATATGCATTATATGTCTACAGTATGAATGAATTATAGTTTCCTACTGATATCAGGCACGCTTAATACAAACTACGGTAAAAGCACTAAGTGTCCCCACAAAGTGTGAGTATTTTCTTACAAGGTGCACGGTATTCGACACAAGGTCCGTTAGATACAAAGTAAAAATTGTAGATGTCCTGACAACTAGTGAGTTTGTATGAACATATTGCTCAAGTGGACTTGTGTGAATCCATCGAGATGGTGTCATACGCATTATATGTCTCCAGTATGAATGAATTAGATTTTCATAACCATATAATGCACTTTTAGGTGCATACTATCGTATAAATACTGAGTGTCCCCAGAAAGTGTGAATGTCCCTATACAAGGTGCAACGTATGTGACATGATGTCTCATAGGCATAAGGTGAAATGGCAGATGTCCCTTCAACGAGTGGGTATATATAGAATGGACTACTCAGGTTGATAGATATATATCCATCACGATGTTAGCATAGGCATTACATTTCTCCAAGATAAATGAGGTAGAGTTTCTTACCCATTTGAAGCATTGGTAAGTACGACAACAGTATAAGTACTGAATGTCCCTAAAACGTCTGTGTGTCTCCATGTAAGGGGTAAGTTATTTGAAATGACATCCCATAGGTATACAGTTACGATGGGAAATTTCCCCAAAATTAATGAACATGTATCAAGAGATGACTCCGGTAAATGTGTTCAAATCTATTGCAATAGTAGCATAGGCATTACATGTCTCGAAGTTGAATGAAGTAGAGTGCTTACCAATATCAAGCATTTTTAAGTACAGACTATGGTATAAGTACTGAATGTCCCCACAAACTGTGAGTGCTTCCCTATAGGGAATAAGTTATTTGAAATGAGGTGCATTAGGTATAAAGTAAAGATGGCAGATGTCCCCACAACGCGTGAGTAGGTATGTACAGAATACTCAGGGTAATATGTATAAATCCATCGCTATGTTAGCAAAGGCATTACATGTCTCCAGGATAAATGAATTAGATTTTTTTAGGTATATCAAGTAATTTTAAATACAGACTGCGGTATATACGTAAAAATATTAGATGTCCCCACAACGAGTGAGCATGCATGGCCAGATACATCTTATCTTCAAATGCCTTTGCGGGCTTCTGTTGCAGAGATATGCACCTATCATTAATTCTTGTAAAATTTGTTGTGGTAAATTTGCATTTGCAAGCATTGATCTTACAGTTTCTGAAGAACTTCGGTTCATCCTTTCTATCACATAAAGCTTGTCACCTGCTTTTTTCAATCAGCTGATAGAGAACATTCTCTTTCTTCAGGTAGTTTTCAAACTGTATGAATGAGTATTCTTCTCCAATGTCTGTATGTAAGACTTTCAATTTCCCTCTAGTATTCATCTTACTACATACATCACTTTACTAAACCAAATGGTTCCCTTCACCGTCAACCGCATTCAGCTGAACACTGGTTTCGACGAACTGTCCTTTGGTGTATTGTTTACAGAAATACTTCCTATTGGAAAACTCACAAAGCAAATTATTATTGTTTTTAAGTGTCTGTGTTGTCGATTCCATTTGTCTGTTACTGCGTTTGCATGTGGGTTGCTATTTTGACAGTTCAGGTAGAAGAGGCTTCCAAAATTTTCACAGGTCCAGTTAACCTCTGATTTTCGTCAAGAAGCTCACATCAAACACCACTAATCTTTACTGCCTTTCCAGGCTTAGCCACACTGAATACACTAGGTGGATTGTACACTAAGTTTTAAACAAACTATACATCACTCAACCTAACTCTCTTGGATTTTCCGTCTTTTTTGAGATTTCCAGCTTGACTACTTCATATCTAATAGCTTCTAATGCTTATCCGTCACCAAACATGACATTTTCTGGCTTCTTCAAATCCTTATAAAGTTCACAAACCAGCATTTTATTATCACACATATGACAGTTTGGTCCTGGGTCCCCAATCAATCCATCCTTTCCTTTCACAGAGTTTTGCAGATATCACGTGACAAACAAACACGCCAATGCCTTTTCGTTCATAATTGCTGTGGTCTCTTTGTTTCACCCTAGTTCAATTTTCTTTGTGCTTTCTTTTTATGTGAACTATCAGGTACTCCGAAACCGGGGGTTGGGGGCTGCAGCCCATCCACTTTTCTGCTAATGTATGAAATCAAGATTGTGCAATAGAAAGCAGATCTCCAAATGGAGATAAATACCTCAAGTTTTTTCAAAACTTCCTGCTATGGACTGGTCCAAAAGTCTCATAGACATGTAAAATCAGAGAAGGGTCTGTGTGTTTGATCACATAGAGCGTAACATATTCTCATTCCTCTGAAAACGTTTTTTCTATCATTTTACCTGATCTGGCAACAATCATTATAGAGTAGCAAAGAGCTCTATTCATTTTTCTCATACACATTTCAACGATTTTATCTGCCATTTTCTATTTAAACAGGGTGCATATCAAACGTCATACAGGGCAATTCCTGCTGAATTGTAGGCTGTGATTCTAAAATTTTGTTAGGGGGCTGCCCCTGCTTCCTACCCCCTCTCCACTACCACCACACACTCATGTATGGACTTGCAGCTCATCCCCAGCCCCCACCCAAACCAACGCTCCGGCGCCCATGACTATCTTTCTGATCTACATCGCGGCTCCTATCAGCTCTCTACAGTTTTGCATCATGTTACCATAACGATTACAATGTTGGCACCTCCTACTTTTCTTCCTTTTAATAGGAATTCCGATATGTTTTCGTCAGAGCCTTCGTTGAGGTACTCCTTGAGTCACAACCACTAATTTTATCCTCCACCCTCCCCTCTTTGCCAGGCAATCCTTGCCTGACAACTTAATATTTTTGTAAGTACGATACTCAGGGTATCTCAAGTTGGTTTATAGGTGGCACACGAATGCAAGAATAAACCATTATTGTATAGAAGTTCAGATTTGAGCGTTGTATGAAACTGGATAATTTTGGAAGCAATAATAATAAAGGGAATGGAGTGAGATTGTACTCCAATTCTTCTGGACAAAAGGGATACCCCAACTTCCCCTTGAACTTTCTAATTGCTCTTTCTTTCTCTCTTCTGTCACCACGTTTTTAAATGTAGGAACCACACAGGTAATGCGTTGCAAATCTCCCCTTTCTCATAAACTAACTTGCAGTTTCTCACATAAGGATGAATGGAGGAGATTGGTTGTAGAGATACATTAGTAAAATGATTTATAGACAAATAACTACTAATTAAAATTCAATAAATATTTGATCATCCATGAAGCTTTTCATCAGAACATAGATGCAAAATCATGTGTCCTCGGAAAGTGTGAGTATAAAGAAAAATTTTGGTTTAATAATGAAGAGAATGAATGAATGAGTGAATTCAACTTACTCAAAATCGGTTCATGTGAAAAGTATTGAATTTTGCTTTCATTTATATAAAGTGTCCCCATAACGTAAGTCCAAAATTATATGTCCCCACAAAGTGTGAGCGTCAAAATCAAAATGACTTTTATGGTATCAAAATAATGCGACACCTAACTGTCATTAAATCCCCCTTGATGGACATCTAATTCAAAAAACAAATAATAGATTATTCAGATATTATTGGTGTCCCCACAACGTATGCCATGGATCATAGTCCCCACAAGGTATGTCATGTAAGTATAGGTGTGTGTGTGTGTGCGTGCGTGTGTGTGTGTGTATGCTTGTGCGTGCGTGTATGTTTTGTTTTTGTGTGTATCCCTGAAAACTTAGAAGCATAGCAGGTTGCTTAATGCAAGAGAAGGTTATTTGAAACTTTATGCCAAAGTAGGACTTAGTCAAGAGGAGAGCTATGTAGAATTATTATGACTGCACAGTGTATTGAAGAATTAAGACTGTTATGTAGGTAATGATAGACAAATATACTGTGTATGACCATACCATATGAAACAATGCTGATCTTGCATTGGAACTTAGTACTTACTTATTAATTGAGCCTTTCTCCTAACAATTATATGATTTTCCTCTCAAGTATGGGAAATGGCCATATGTATCCTGTTGGGACATCACAATGCCCAGAATCCGAGGGACTTTTGAATGGACAAGCATTTGATAGAAACCTGCATATATGCTCAGAACAGGAACATCTTCTTGGAGGTGAAGGCAATAGCTTGATTCTTCGCTATAACATGTCACATGACGAGGAAGAGGGCATAGAAGAAAGCTGTGGAGGTGGCCTGGAAAGTGACAGTGAACTTAATTTCGAAAGTCAGAAGTCAAATGACCATGTTGCATTAGGCATAATCTCAGAAGCATCTAAGGTGCCAATGCATCCTCTGTGATAATGTTGAGATGTGGGAAGCAAACAGTATTTATGTATGTGAAGTATATAATTCAGTTATGCAGGCAGCTTGATATCCAAAACCCATGCATTACAGTTTGGACATCATAGTATGGTAGAAGAATCTAGTACATATTACAAGTCAGACCTGGATGGGGAGAGAAGTGGGGTGGGTAGGCTTGTGAGACTTGACATGGTCTTAAATCAATGGTCTCCCAGAAATATCTCAGGTTTGTAAGTGCACATTTTTCTGAAATGAATCTATTGGAATTAAATAATGCAGTTCTGGTATAAATTAACTCTTTCTGCAAGCTCACATCATTACTTTGTTTGTCAGACAAAATAGATTGGATGTTTTGTCCAGCAAGGCTTACATAAGGCCCACCTTTCGATGATTGTTGCAATCATTTCTTCCAAATTTTCTAACCCCCTGGATTTTCTAACGGGAAAAAAGATGCTGATCAAAGTGTTCCATTCTGTGTAATAATGTGCCAGATATCAGAAAGTTTCTGATGCCTGGTCAAGTTGATTATTTTGCAAACAAATAATAATGAGAAGAGTCATAAAATAGCCAGTTCAGTTCTGGTACAAGATATCATTATAGTCTTTCCTTTAACATCAAAATTGATTTTTTCTCCAATTTCTCTGGGACTTCTATTGTGTATCAGCATCAAACTACAAAGTGATGCCACAATTTTTAAAGAGTTTTGCAGTTCTTTGTCACACTATGTAATGCCAATCTTAATATGAAGGGATGCAAGTTTTGTTGAATTCTGGGCCATTTGCCACATTAACATTTTTAAGTTGTATTTACTTGTTTTTCTAATAATGTAATTTTGATACAGTAATTCCCTATATTATCATTTAGCTATACTACATTGTATCAGTGATGCTAGACTTGGTAACCATTAGCACCTTACTTGTAAAATAAACTTGTTGAGGTGACCTTGTGCTATAGGCATTTATTAAAATAAATATACAAGGCGATTAACAACCAACTGAAATTCAAAGTTGTTTGAAGCAGTCAGTCAGAGATAGCTGTATGTCTATTCAAAGAATTATGATTGTTGCTGAAATGGTTTTAAAAGTATGTTATCTTGTCTAAGCACTTATACGAACTTCAATCAATAACATTACCTATATTTCTAACTCTGTACATTAAACTTCCTTTGATTTTAGTACTGATTAGATATTTGTATGCAGTTACTTCAATCCTATGTTTAAACAGAACACAAACAGTTTCTACAATGCATGTAGTGTCTACTGGTGGAACCCATTGTAGTGTGTTAGGCTGTTGTTATAGAAACCCAATCTGCAGTTAGATATAGGAGATTCAAGATGTAATTCTTGGCATTCCAAATGAACTATGTAAAAGAGTGGATAACAATTCATATTAAGGGTAAAAATGCATTGCAAAGTTTATTACTACACCAGGTGTTTCCTTTCAAATTGCCCAAGTACATATATATTTTAATGGTTGTCTAGTCTCCTTGAAATAAACAGGCCTTTCAAAGAGTAAATTAGACATGCTCTGCCAATTGCCAGTATGGGATCATTTGTGTGTGCAATACATTCAATTTCGAGAGCTGTCCTTAGTAATGGGGTGATACTTTTCATAAAGCTGGCATGAGCGACAAATTGAGTGTGTGGACTGAGTTTTACACTTGAGTATACTTGCATGTGTCATATTGAAAGGCCTGTATAACCTGAGTATTTACGGATGCATTATGGTGTACTTGAATTACCTACAGTATTTCAATGTTACCTGTTATGAGAGTAGATTAATATTTATGTTATCTTAAAAAATTAGAACTTGCCTTGATATAACTTCTAAAATGATTTCTGCATAGTTCATTGACACTTTATTGTAATGTGTTTTCCCAGTTCAACATTTCTTTTACAGAAAAAAGAAACAAATTTAAGCTCAAGAAAAGTGGGTTTGATCAGGGTTAAACCTGGGTTAGTTGTGTCTACTTGTAGTTCAAAAAAACAAAGTGGGGTTAACTCGAGTCATCTGTTTCTATTTGTTGGGTAAACACATAGTGGTGTGAACTCATATTGGTATTGACCAAGCACTTGTGTAGTGCCGCAAAATCAGTCTCAGAAACAGTGTTCACACCTCATTCAACCTTCTGTCAATTATAGATAAATCTATCATTGGTAGAAGGCTGAATGAGGTGTGAAAACTGTTTCTTTGACTGATTTATAAATCTGATAAATATAGATAAATATATAGATAAATCTGATTTTATGGCATTATAAAGAGAACTGAGCAGAGCATTTACAAGAATGAGTGGAGAAAACAGAGGATGAAGATCAACTTGGGCTGACAAAGAAATACTCCATTTTTAGGTACTTGTGTGGGGGGGGGGGAAGTGAGGAAAGCCCAAAAGAAAAGTAAAACAGTTCATAAAAGGCCTGCTTTTGAGAAGATGGCAAACAGGGTTCTCAGCAGTCTGAAAAAGCAGGAACACCTGGAAAAGTCAGGAAATTAAGTTTGAGGTGAGGGGAAACCTGGAATAGTCGGGGAGTCTTAGTCTGATCAAGGAATGCTTTGAGCTCTGATTGTTTTCACTCCTTCATTATTGACAAGAATGCTAAATCATTTTCTTGGGTTGTTGAAAACTTGTGGAAATGTGAAAAAGTCAGAGTGTTTTTTAAAAATAGTCCTGATAACCCTGGGTAAAGTACCTGGTGGAGCAAGGATACCAATGAACATGCAAACATCCTTTTCAAATTACAAATCTTGCTTGTAATTCACATTCTTAAAATGTGGGAGCCCATATTGGAGAAAAATTCCAGAAAAAGTTTTCTCATGAGGTCCCAACCTGCCAAGTGAAAAGGTGCTTCTCCCCCTCCACTGGCCATCTTGTCACTTGACTTTTGATTGAAGCAGTGCCCAATTTGCATGTGCACTGCAACTGAACCCTGTAAGGTTGAATCCCGATTTATGTCTACATGTCTACACTACAATTAAACCAAAAATGACCAAAGCTACTTTAACCAAGGTTAGACCCCATGTAAATTGTAGTGTTAACAACACTTATGATGCAATCTAGACCAAGTGAAAAAGATCAAGGATCTCTAATGTGGATACTAGATATAAACATACTGTATTCCTGCAAAAATGGATTTCCAGTCACCAAAATGAAAGCAACTGTTCTGCTGGGAGGAACAGGAAATATTCCACCATAGTTGAAGCCCTTTGACAAACAAGGTATCAAAACTGGTTTATTCAGAACATATGAGCACTCTGAAATTAGGCTATTGTGCAATCTACTTTGATGATATGCTGATTACAACAGTGATATGTGATTTACCCTGATTCTTGATCCATAACCAGTGACGTGATTGGACACGTGAAAAAATGAGAAAAGTACCTTCAAGTTGGGCTACTATATCAAGAAAATTCAAAATCCTGGCAAGTTACCAAAGTAACATTACATTCAGTGTGTGCTACCTATCAAGTTGTTTCATTACCCAAAGTCCATCATTTAAGAAGTGAATATTATCAACACCAATGCCTTTGTTCTTTGCTAATCTGAAATAGGGAATGACATCATAAAAAGAGTTACGCTCTGGCAGAAACTAGATACTTACTAGATTGAATTAAAACTATAAAAAGTCACTGAAAGCACAGATAGCTAACAATATATATATATATATATATATATATATATATATATATATATATATATATATATATATATATATATATATATATATATATATATATATATATATATATATAGAGAATTCAAAAATATACTTTCTTCTGTTGTAAACGTTTCGATATATTATCTTCATCAGTACTGATGAAGATAATATATCGAAACGTTTACAACAGAAGAAAGTATATTTTTGAATTCTCTATGTTTTATTTATATACTAAGTTAGTGCGGCTTTGACTTTGATTATATATATATATATATATATATATATATATATATATATATATATATATATATATATATATATATATATATATATATATATATATATATATATATATATATATATATATATATATATATATATATATATATATATATATATATGACCTCAGTAGCTTGCGAGTAACCAGGATTTCTCCTTTTTCAGTGCAGACAGAAACATTATTATTCTCAGAAAAATCAGGAGAAAGCTAAAACTTGCCACCACCGGGAATCGAACCACGGATCTCTTGCTTTCCGGGCAAGCGTTTTAACCACTAGACCACAGTGGCTTGTTTTAACTCTCCTGATTTTAGCACCTTTGGGTTACTTTCGGCTTTCGCCTTTTTCAAGCAGCTCTACATATGAATTCAGTAGCTTGCGAGTAACCAGGATTTCTCCTTTTTCAGTGCAGACAGAAACATTATTAGTCTCAGAAACATCAGGAGAAAGTTAAAACTTGCCACCACCGGGAATCGAACCACGGATCTCTTGCTTTCCGGATATCATATATATATATATATATATATATATATATATATATATATATATATATATATATATATATATATTGTTAGCTATCTGTGCTTTCAGTGACTCATCTTAACAGAACGTGTGATTGAAATTCGCTTTGATGTAGTATCAACTCTATGCTATAAAAGCAGAATGCAACACATCTTCATCATTCTCCTGAGGAAGACTCGATTTGCCAAAACGCATCCAGAAAATAAACAAAATCCAATTCGTCTCTCTTTTTTTGTTCTTCTATATAGATATATATATATATATATATATATATATATATATATATATATATATATATATATATATATATATATATATATATATATATATATATATATATATATATATATATATATATATATATATATATATATATATATATATATATATATATATATATATATATAAACTAATCCTAAGCCACATCCACAACGTATATAAATTACATACAAAGAATAAACCACAAATATACTATCCTTTAAGTAAACATTTCGATTAGAATCTTCATCAGTACTCATGAGTATTATTCTTTATATATATATATATATATATATATATATATATATATATATATATATATATATATATATATATATATATATATATATATATATATATATATATATATAGGCCACAGCAGCTTGTCTTAACTCTCCTGATTTTGAGCACCTTATGGTTACTTTCGGTTTTCGCCTTTCTCAAGCAGCACTAATATATGAAATCAGTAGCTAGTGAGTAACCAGGATTTCTTCTTTTTCGGTGCAAACAGAAAGATTTGAGGTTATGCTGAGAAATATACCCTTCATGCCTTATCTATCCTAGTAAGGAAGGGTAGCTATGAAATTGAAAATAATACAAAAACTGAAGTACAAAACTTACATTTCCTCAGACGACATTTTTGTCAGGCCAATGCAAACTGCATGTGCTTTACCTTCTGCCATAATAGCCTGATGAAATTTAGCTAAGGATTTTATACTCAGCTGGACAAAATGTAAAAGATCTCAACCAATTATGCAAGAATCCAAGCAAATTACATTCAGCTCTGCCTTGCAATTATAGTATAATCAAACATATAACCTTGGATACAGATGGTTTTTAACTGGTTAGTTCACATACCTAATATCATAAAAAAGCATAAACAGTAAATTATCTTCAAGGATACAACTATTGTGTTTGCTTCTGCTGGGTTTAATTTTGCACCAGGCGAAGTGAGGCCAGGACACATAATATTTGCACCACTAAGAATAAACTTGATTGCACCACTGTCAACTTGCTGATGTGGTAACATAAATGGATCTAAAAAAAACATACAACAATAAGAAACCTTTCTATATGAAGATCATTTCCCTGAAATTCAATAGGATCCATTGCTTCACACATTGGTAATCATGTATAAAATGAAAAACATGCCAAATACATTTATGGTACAAACTGAATCATATTTTCAAATCATTAAAATTGGCTCATTCCATTTGAAGCATTCATGAATGTTCTCTAGTAAAGCCTGGTTTCCAATGTGCCGTAACAGCCAGCGACTATCACCGGCAAATGTGCCTGTGGCAGTTCAGGTATATTGGAAACACACTGCCTGCGATAGTCACCGGCAGTAAAGGTACATTGGAAACACACTGCCTGCGGTACTGTGAGGGAAATGTCACGTGATCTCGTACTCCAATCAGAATCAAGCTTCTATGCGCCCCCTTTTGCGCTTTTTCCACACACGTTTTTAGAGGCACCAGCTATGGAAGCAAATCAAGAAACTGAAAATGAAACGTTGATGAACTGCATCTGAAATTACCGGGCAATTTATGATAAGAGTTCCACTGATACAAAGTGCCATTATGTATGATACTGCCCATATTATTGTCTCAGCTGCAAAACATCCCTCACCCATAACTTATGTCTTCTTTTGCCATTTCTTCGTTCTCTCTGCCTGTTTCTCCAATATTGGTAAGACACCAAAACCAACTGACATTGCAATATAAGTTTTCTATTTACTGCAGGAGCCATTTTCAAAAAGTCAAATCGCTTTGTTGGCTTCAAAGGAGAGCTTCTTCATTGGTTCATCTGTATCACATGACAAAATATAGATAATAGACTGCCACCGGCTGCCGCAGATAGTGTTTCCAATGTGCCTGCGACTGCCTGCGACTGCCTGCGGCACCTTGAAAAGTCGAACATGTTTCAACTTTTTCCCAGTACCACCAGCAGCTGCAGACAGCCACAGGCAGTGTGTTTCCAATGTACCTTTACTACCGGCGACTATCGCAGGCAGTGTGTTTCCAATGTACCTGAACTACTGTACCTTTACTACCGGCGACTATCGCAGGCAGTGTGTTTCCAATGTACCTGAACTGCTGTACCTTTACTACCGGCGACTATCGCAGGCAGTGTGTTTTCAATGTACCTGAACTGCCGCAGGCACATTTACCAGCGATAGTCGCCGGCTGTTATGGCACATTGGAAACCAGGCCTAATAAATTCAATAAACCAATCATCTAAAATTCTGTACAAAAATTTTTTGCGACTAATATTTAGGAGACAGAAAAGTGAGATTTAGGTTTAACATGAGAACAATAAAAGCAAAATCTATAAAATAATCAGTGGTATACATTTATGAACAAGCCTCAATGTAGGAATCCATGGACCATCTCTTTGTCTGAAGAAAAGCAGCTCTTGCTTCACAGATATGATTTCAATGTGATCATGACTAACACAAATAAAATGTTAATCACAAATTTAAATGATTTCATTAATAACTGTGAATGTAGCTTATCAAATGCATTATACTATGCAGCAAAGTGGTGATCTCAAAAATCTAAACATCTTGTAAATTAAGTTTAGGGAACATGCCAGGAAAACATAGCTGCCACATTTCTATAAACTGGATTTGTTTTCAAACTGTGTAAAAATATTGTAAATTTCAATTCACTTTCAATTTTATTCTAACTGCATGCATGTTTTTCAGGAGAATCACCTAGAAACAACAACATCAGGTTTTTATAAACGATCTGTAGCAGGCTTTAAGCCTATATTACAGTAGTTTGTTATTGCTATTGTTGTTGTTGTTGTTTTTGTTGCTATTGTGGTTACTATCTGGTGCTTATCTTATACATACTTTATAAGTTTGTTGATATCCTGAGCTAGCATAAGCCCTCTCACGTTTTGAAAAAACAAATAAATATATGCTGAACTAAAATCAATGAAATATAAAAAGGAATAAAAGTATTGCGACAACCTGCTTAAAATGGTGGCTGTCTGGGGCCAACAGCCTAATCTTTAAAATATATATACATGCCAAACTCATCACAATGATAGGGGCTTCTCCCATCCTAATTTAGGTTGGAAAATATTTGTCATTCATTGAATTTTGAATCAAAATAAACTTATTATACTATTGAAAATTATTGACACAAAAATTAATGAAAGTGTTGAAGGAGTGCCAATAAATGTTTAGGTAGCGATTATAGGAAGATGGTAGAAGAAACAAAAAATAAAATATGCACTTTCTGACAAAAGAATATGGTATTTCATCACTTTGAAAGACAAAATATATTACACTGACAGTTTGTACAAAATGCTTGATGTGGCAGTTCTCTTATATTTGTTATCACTGTGGCATGGAGCAGTTTCAGGTGAGACATATGTTATAATGGCAATAAGCATGTTATCTTTCATACTTCCTCTCTTGCAGTTTCTTCAAAAGCAGGGGCTCTGCTGTTATTGTTGTATCAACAAAATGTGTGGGATAATACTGACAAAGCTTTAAAACAATGCTATTTTCAGTTTCCTACAAGCCTACCTTTCTGCATGTATACTCTACATGCTCTACATGCTTACATTTCATATACATAAGGAGGACCTCCAAACATGATTCACTTGACATTGCTTTACAAACTAGAATCTTTTTCTTCTAAATCACAAGAGATAGCTTACCAAACAATTCACAGCCTATTATAGGCCTGAACTATACTGGCCTTGCAACACTAAAATATCATACTCTTGCTTTCAGATATATCTGTTGCTACATTAATTTCTCCTACTACCTTCCTAAAATCATTGCCTAAACACTTAATGGCACTCCTTCAACACTTTCATTAATTTTCCAATAGTGGTAAAAAAGTTGTTTTGATTCGAAACTGAATGAATGAAGAATATTTTCCAGCCTAAAGTAAGATGGGAGAAGGAAATACATTGTGATAATGTTGGTATGTAAATTTCAAAGATTAGGCTGTTGGCCCAAAGAAAGCCACCAATTTTTGCAGAGGGTTGCAACACATCTGTCCCTCTAGTGTATACATAAGCAATATCTATCATCATTTTAATACAGCAAAATTAAACTAATATCAACTTGATGTCTGACAAGCAAGCAATGCAAAATACTGCTGACTTCCTTTTCAGGGTAATAATTCCTTTTCTCAATAGTAATTACATTATTTTTGATGACAAACCTAACATTACTTAATAAATCAATCAACACTGCAGAAAAAACATCAAAGAAATTGATCAAAAAGTGTACAAACCAACCATTTTATCAGAACTATGCTTTCCTTCTTAGGCATTATGTCATTTACACAGTTTCCAAGAGCTGGATATTGCTCGGTTACCTTTGTCCTTATACCTCTTTGGACTGATGCTTTTAACTGTGTAACCCCCGTGACATCATCTTTGGCAATAAACCTTAAAAAGATAAAAAAATGTAGCAGCAACAATTACTATGCAATATCATAAGACAGACATGACTTTGGGTTAAAAAAGCAAAAGGCCAAAATACCAAATACCAGCGCAGCAGCTAAATACCAAATTTCAAATGTGCATTATCAAACAAAGCAGGAAATCTAACTTGGTCACCTATTAACTGAACAAAATCAGTAAGAAATGAGACTATTTCTAGCGGCTAGGGAACACTCACTTCTTAAACATGATCCTTCTACTACTTCTTAGATGTATGGTAAAAGGTAGGTGTCCGGTTAGGCCATGGGTTAGGCTCTTTGATTACTTGTTTGCAAGAGAGGCTGTATCGATCACGAGGTGCCAAAGACATTTCAACCATCATCGTGAGGAAATGGCAGCACATTTTGTACAACAACAAGGCCGCCTACTGAAAAATGTCACAATGGGAAATACGGTTTCGGCAGATTTTAAGATTGGCGACCACATATTGTGCTATGAGCCAGACACCTCAAAAGCAAAGATGTTGTATGAAGCAAAGGTAATTTAATGTTTAGAGAATAGTGATTAATTTTGATTTAGCATTTAGTCACGCTTTCATAAAATATCCTTTGTAGATTGCATTACGCTTGCTCAATCAGCCACAAATTTATTTTACTTGCAGGTTCTTGAGATTGATGTTACAAAAGATGATAAGGGTAGAAAGGTTCCAGAATATTTTATCCATTTTATTGGATGGAACAAAAGGTACATGCCCCTTCATTCCTTTCTTTACAATTATCTGTAACACATTCATTTATATTACTCCCTGTATTAAATATACGGGCATGGCCCATTAAGGGTTGCCCTCGTTTTTGTTAGTCTTTGGATCAATGTCCTGTTTGATTTTGTTCACAGTTGGGATAGATGGGTACTAGGGGAGAGTGTCTTGGAAGATAGTGATGTAAACAGGCAGTTACAGAAAACATTATATGAAAAAGCCATGGGGTATGTTTCTATGTCAGTTGTCAATTTTTTACATGAATATGTTGTCATTGCACATTGTCTTTTAACAATTTTTCTTTCTTTTATAACCATATTTTGATACATTTTGAAACCTTTGGTTATGAGAACAGTTTGCTCTGTATACCTCACATCAACACAAATGGAGTCAGAGACACTAACAAGTTTGTCCTTCATTGTTTTGGCATTGACTAGCTTTGCTTATTGCTGTCTGATTCAGTTCTAATGTGCTATGTTGAGAGTTTGTTGTGTTCTGTGTTATTGTTGTCCATTTTTCTGACAAGGTGTGTATTGTTTCGGAACTAGTATGGCACAGGAGTCAGTTCTAGTATGATCTGCATTAGCAACAGAAGCTTTCCAACAGATGTTTTGGCAGCTTAGAGGAAGACTACTCTCAATGTGATGTTCATTCCATTTGTCACCAACTTCATTTTATTTAAGTCCACATATCTCTGTTTTGAAGTTTTACTATCCATGCTTATGGTTTTCCAACATAATGTTCCAGAAAGAAAAAGAAATGGAAATTTCAGAGACAGAAGCAAGATATAGACATTGAATCTATCGAGACCATCAGCCAATCAAATCAAAGCACAGCTAACAGCTCACATGCTGAGGTTAGTTTATGTTACATGTTAGAACCCTTGCACACAAGCAACCTTAGTGCATTCTTTTAGGTATTGTGCTTGTTATCACATGTTTTATCCTTTTGCTTCATCTCTCTTCAGAACTTTGCTTGGGTTATTAACAAATAAGGATGAAAGGCACCAAAAAGCAGCTCTTTAGCACTCCCTTAGTGTACTTATTGCTTTGTTCTTGTATCACGACCAATCAGGGTCTACATTACCAATGCGAGACCAATCAGGGTCTACATTACCAATGCGAGACCAATCAGGGTCTACATTACCAATGTGAGACCAATCAGGGTCTACATTACCAATGCCACAATTATTGAATTTCTATTTCACTTATTACTGTTGTGATTTCTTGCAATATAGACACAAATGTATCCTTGTCTGACAAAATTAGTGACAGGTGTTATGAGGAATGTTAGATAGAGACACTCTGGAATTCACAAGTATTCTACATCCACCCTACTGCCAGTTGAGGATATAATAGTGACTTTGAAATGCTGGTTGATGTTGTTGGCATTTCCCATTGAGTGACTATATCACTGCTTCTGGAAATATATTTCGTGTAGTGTTTGTATGCATCAGTGGCATGCTGACTGGGAGGTAGGGGCTTCACAGGAACCTTTGATAGATGAGGGAAACTGCACTTTGAGGGCACACTAAAAGGATGAAAACATACTTCCATTGTGATTATGTGATTCAAATGGTTAGGGGTTAATCTAAATAAAAAAAGGGATAGATAGTATATTATTGTGTATTTTGGTATAGAAATTAAGTGTATGGGGTCATTCAAAAAGTACATAAAAGTAGGGGGTGGGTGGGTATGTGGCAATTTTGTGACAAACGTTTATGAAAATTATAGGGGGTGGGGTGTCAAATTACGTTTGTTATGCAACACCAAATTTAGGGCAGTGTTTTCATTTTTTGATGAATGCTTTCTAAAAATACTCAAATAAAGAAAGAGTTTAAGACCTTATGGAGCTTGAGTCTTGCATTGTCTATAATCATTCTGAAATTTCAGTGATTTTTGAGACTTAAAATGTTGAAATTTATATATTTTCCTTTACATAGGGTGACCAGTCACAAGATTTACCATTTGTTTCAATCAATATTCCAAATATCTTAAAAAATAAATTGGAAGATGATTGTTATTACATTAAGAGGAAGAAAAAGGTTTAGTTCTGTTTTGTACTTATGCTATAACAGAAGGGTCATTAGGAAAGATAGTTATTAGTATCCATCAACTGAATACATAGTTCTCTACATATTTTCAAGTTTAGGTTGTACCATATTATTGTTAATTGTGCAATATAATAGCTACTCCACTTCTTACCATTTGTTAGCAGTATTTGTAACAATGGAACTGTCCTCATAGAGATCAGCACTCCATAGTTTAGAAGTTGATTACCTACTGTAACACAGCAAGAGATAGAAAGCACAACCACATGTGTCCCTTGTAATAGATAGCAGGAGGTATTGTGAAAGGCTAACAATTACTAAGTAGCAACAATAACACACAAGGAAGCTAGCATTTTACATTACACCTACATGGGTATAACTTATGATATTTGGGTAAATGGAAAACTTACATTTTCTTGAATATTATATTGGTTTTGCTTGCTCCCTTTGCCATTTCATTTGCATTTGTCAATTAGCTGCTCAAACTGCCCAGAAAGCCAAATGCTGTTGACATATTCAATGATTATTTGAAACACTGTGAAATGGTTGAGCTTGGTGATAACCAAGGACCATCCCAAAGTGGAAAGATCATCAAGTATGTATCACATTGTCTATGCAACTTGACCCATGCAACTGCACCCATTGTGATTTGAGGGTATTTGATCCTTCTTGACATCCCATGGTAAAATTTCTCTCCCACATTTGCCTCTGGTAGTATTTATAATCCGTTGTTAAAAAGCATATTTTCATTACTTGGAACTGTGTGAAAAGGCTATTAGTACTATAGAACTTCACTATTGCTCAAAAAAGTAGGAACATTCATCATACCATGTGTATCTGCATGTCGCTATATGTTTCAGTTCACCTTTCAGGCATTACCGACATTTTATATTGTGACAATTGTCAGACAGGAAAAAAGCTTTACAGTATGATTAAAGAATGATCCTTATTTTTTGAGCTATAGTTTAAAAGAATTGCTTGTTTCACAGTTGTTCAAATATTACTAGAAGCTCTGTTTTCACAAAAAGATGACTTTGCTGCATGATAAATTGCTTTGATTCTAAATTTTATTGTCTCTTGTTATCGCATAATAGTATAGAAGTTGTTCGAGAAGTGATGGAAGGGCTGCTGACTTATTTAAACTTCACACTTTCTACACTGCTGCTTTACAATTTTGAAAAAGAGCAATATGATGCTTTGTTTGCAAAAGCAAGACTACCTGAAAAAGAGAGTTTCCTGAAGAGGGAATTAAAAGAAGTTGATGGAGAACCCCCTCAAAATGATAAAGAGCTAGATTTAAAGAAGCCTGCTAATAAAAGAAAGATAACAAGACGTAATCAAATACAAGATACCAAAAAGGATGTTTCCAAGAGCACATTATCAAATCAGGTCTTTGAAGTTTTAAAACCAGCAATAAGTAGTTGTAGCCCAAACATGACACAGCCAACACAAAGGAAAAGAGGAAGACCAAGTGGAAAGCGCAAGGCTGGAGGATTGCCATCAAGTGGCCCAAGGCTTGTTCCATGTAGAGAAACAAGAGCCACAACACAGGTATTATGGTAGCAGTGTTGATATTGTTATAAATACTAACTAGTACCATCTCCAAAGAAGGTTAAAGTGGGACTAGTCATAAAGTCCTAATTATTGTTAGGGAAATATATTTCTTTGGAATTCTTTTTTGATTCAAATGTATGTCTGGATTTTATATACATTTAAGAGTTAGAAAGTACCATGTGTTATATAGTTTCAAGCAGATTATAGTATTTGGAGTAAAGTTGTGAAGCAGAGGAGTTTATGTATTATGTCATACCAAAAAGCTCATTTCCTTAGAGAGACAATCAATTCCTGTTTCCTCTTTGCTTTATGTACTGATAATTTTTGAGATAAAACTTTGTCTGTTTACAAATTGAAAGGTAAATCTGCACCTTCTATTTATTGTGAATTTTAATTTCTAGGATTTTGCTAGGCGTGAAGAAAATCAATTGAGTGCTGATATTATTGGTCATGAAGGGCAAGTAGTGAAACGTATTTGTGTTGACCATAAATTGGCTGAAAGTCAACTGGAAGTGACAGGACAAAAATCTGAAAACACACCTTTTGAGGCAATTAGCAGCAATGAAATTGCAAGGGACAATCTAAAGGGAGAAAAAAACTTGAAAGTTGAGATAGAAGACAACTTGAATGCAAATACTGCATTTGAGAAAGGTCTGTAACCCGGCAGTATGTTTTTGTCCAATGAATAAATTTATGATGGAAGTAACTGCATGTTCTTTGAGAACTTTTGGCATATCCATACAATCAAAGTGGACTGTACATAGTGAATAGACTAAACCTTAGTATTGTGTCATGAATTTCTGTGATCTGAAATAACATTGAAGATGTAATGCTGATAGTTTATATCTTTTTGCAGAAAGTGGCTCCTTTGTCCGATCCCTGAGACCAAGAAGGCCTATTTCTGTACAAACCTCTACTCGGATGCCACCTTATGACTACATACATGAACAATACACTTTACCTATTGGTGCTTCAGCATGTTCCATGGAAAAGTCAAATTTTTCTGATACAAAAATGGTAAGTATTTTGTCACACTTTAATCAATATGATGGATGATAGTAGATGGTGACCATGCGTAAGGCTCTCAGATTGCCTGTGAATAATATTTCTCCAGCATTCATACTGGATGCACCAGCAATAGTAAATTACTGTCAAATTCATAATACTCACCTTATTAATATGGTGTGGTATCTACAGATCTTGATTTCTTGGATTATAATGAGTGCTCTTCTAAACAAATCTCTAAAGCAGTGGTTCCCAAACTATTCGAATTCTTTTGAATGGGTGTCCCCTACAGTATAATGTTTCAATTCGTGGTCTCCCTGGAGGGACAAATAGATGGTATGGTTGATATACTTTCACAGGAAAACAATATCAACAGTAATATTGGCTAATGAACAAATGAGAAAGCAATGTCTTGGATCCCAGTATGGCAGCCACTGCTCTATAGTACATATCAAAAGGGTTGATTGTTATCACCATAGTAGGAATAGCAATTTGAGAGTATTATCTTTCCTATGGTAAATAAAATTAGGTATGGTAATTCCCTATGATAGAATGGGTTTTTAATACATTGTAATTATCTTTCCATCCTTGAGAGTTGACCCTATAGATATATTATTATGGAATCACTATCATGCAAGTTGAATTGTATTAATTTCATCAAAATAGATTTTTGGTGTCTTGCTGCATAGCTAGTTTTGAAATTGTATTGTGTTTTTTCAGAAGGATCAGCAAAGGCATATCTCAGAAACAAAGGAATCTATCTTCATGTCCTTTCCAGTAACATCTACTAATTCTAGGAGCCCAGCCGAGGTCTATGGTGTAGAACATCTTTTGAGACTTTTTGGTACGTGATTCTAGAAATCAAGTATGGCACTGATGCATGCATCTGTTTTACACTTTTGCTTGTAACTAAGCAATATTGCACATGCACACATGCAGAGAGTATATGTTCTTTTTCTTTCTTGTAACTAACAGTATAAACACAATACAATTAATTGTCATTTTGTACAGTATATATAATGTATTGTGTTAATGGAATTTTTGAATACTATGAAATGAATAAAATGAATGAATGATAAAAAATTCTTAAATGAATAAAGGGATTCTAGACAAACTTTGTTGGAGATTGAAACAAATGAGAAAAAGCATTGTCATTAAATTATGCTAACATGCCACTGGGAACCATATTAAACAGTTAACTGCCAGAAAGGTCAATTGCATGTGCAGATTTCCAATTGAGTTTCATAGATGCTAAACTTTGATTTAAGGCAGGAGTCTACAGAAATCATAATTGTTGAAAACGATGTTCCATGACAATTGGATATACAATCTGATACAACTTTCCAAACCTGTATAGAAATATTTGAAGCATAACCAAGCCATCTTCCAACCTTTCTGTTATGACCTATAATGAGAGTGAAAAATGAACAAAGAGACACAAATGTATAAGAAGTACATTCGTGGCTTTATCCAGCAACACTACAACTCACTAGTTTGGTGTAGATAAGTTTGCCTAGGCATAAAACTTGTGCTGACATGCATTGGGGTATACCTATGCAAATAACGCAAATAAAACTATTGAATTGTCACATTTGTCCTTTATTAAAATTGATTTACCTTAATAGATGCATGAATTAGTTGTTGCCATAAATCCAAAATGAAGCACTAGAAATTTGAACTTTTTTAACTTGTGTTGCTTCTAATGATTTCTGTTTATCCAAAATGAACTCAAGTAATGTTTTTCTACTGGTATTCTAGTTAAGCTTCCATCAATACTCTCTCGATCAGAACTTGATGCAAGGAAGCGAGTGGTTTTGATTGACTATTTGGAAATGTTTCTAAGGTACTAATTTTGTGTTGATTTTATTTTCATGTCATCTTTACCTCTTTGTTTCTTGGATGCATGATCTAGCTTCTAACTTCCTTTCACAGGGAATCGCAGTCTTGCCAGTTTGTTTGAAGCACTTATACATTACATAACAAGTTGCCTTGATATATGCCTTATCATGAAATTCATTAATGATCATTGTCTAAAAATATGAACAATACTTACATTAGCATATCGACTTGTGCATAATTTTCATGAGGTAGTTTGTCTACTGGATACCTGCCATTTTCCAACAAGACATGTGGCTCTTCATCCTGAAGTTCACTCTGATTGCTGCTTGATCACTACAACTATCTAGTACTTTTCGCACTTATCCATAATCCTCTTAACCTACTCATATTTCTAATGCACTATATCTGCACATTGTAACAGGAAGGTTCTTCTTTTTCAATAGTATCTTTACCTAAAGGGAAAACATCGTCTACTTCTTCTTACACACATACACAATAGTTGCAAAAACGGTTTGTTTGATTGCTTTATGACTAATAATAACAGATTTTTCATTTTTCTAGATATATAGCAGAGCGTGCAAATGGACTTTTTGATAAGGAGCATTATTCAGAACCAGTTATTTGAAAGACAATTTATTATTCCTTCTGTGTAAATTCTCTCTTCTTCATTGTTTTTGTATGTTTTTTACATCTCCTGTAGTAAGTTTCTGTCAATGTAATCAGCCAAGGTTTTTCTATTATATACTTTTATTATATAATATATATATATATATATATATATATATATATGTAATATACACACATGTCTTTGTATATGTATATATTTGATTGATTTGGCAGTTTGCATATTTGATGAATCATTTTTGATTTTCAAACTGAAGTCTAATTGGTTTCAGTTTATTCAATTTATTTGTCATGCAAAAAGAGTTGGGTGACAACAGCAGGTAAATCATGACAACATTTGATATGCAAATTGTTACAATAATGAAAATATATGTTGTGTTTGTCTTTTTAAATAACAGGATATAATTTTATAACACTTCTTATTATCCGCATCTATTTATCTGCTAGATAAGGAAAACCTAATATAAATTTTAGCAGCTTGGCTTTGGCTAACTCTTCTTAAATCTACTTCAAGATAACATAAATGGTACACATATAACAAAGAGCATAAAGTACATAATGGTGAAACCAAAGTAGAAGAAATGGTAGATTGGATAGGGAATATTTCAGATGCTGCTTTCAACTGATGAAATTATACTGCATACCCTAAAAGTAGATAACTTATATATGAAAGTATATAATTGAAATAGGTTTACTTGAAATATTCCACCATGGGCAAATGGTTACACAAGTATGATTGCTAACATTTGCCCTGCATTTCAAAGCCTATGTTTTGAGACCCTATATTTGAAAAATTCACCAATTTGGAAACACATATGCTGTTTGGACTTGGCAGTATATGGATTATTAAGTTGATGTCTCAAGACAAAAACAAAAAACTACATCTCCAGTTATCCAATTCATTTTCCCTTTTTCTTCATGGCTGCCTTTGCTTGAAGAGCTGCAAATTCTTGCTTTTTGTGGTCAAAATCAGCCATATCTTCTTCCTAGGGGCAACACTCCACTTAGAAACTGCTTACAAAATACAAGTACGCTATAACTAACTACCAATATCATAAAAACAACCTATAGCCTAACAGCTGTCGCTGATATAAGATAAATGAACAAAAAGTACACCTATAAAGAGCAAAAGAATATATTGCAAAGAAAACTTAATCAATCTCATAATTCTAGGGCATAATGTGCTTTAAATATAATATAATTACATACACTTGACAATAAATCGAAACAAATGTATGTAGCAGTTTTGCAAAATAGTCATAACTTACCAACTGTTTTCGCATAGCTTCTATCTGCTTTTTCTCTTCTGCTTGAGCAACTCTCATCTCTTCAAACTTTGATTTCAGCTGAAAGGTAGAGAATTTTCAAAAATAAATAAAGCACAGAAATAAGTTGAAAAATTTGATAGTTGCTAATACCAGTAAACTGCAGCAGGTTTTGAAGTAAAAAAATCTTTGGGAAATTATCAAAGGCAATAATAACCAAAATTTTACAGACTGATGAAATGATGGAATGTAATAAGGTCTTTCTTTGATTTAGTATGATTTGTAAAATTAAATATCTGTAAAATCAAATCAAAGCACTGAACTATGCAGAGTAAATCATTTGTTTCAGGACATTCCTAATGATGTTTAAACACTACAAACTGACCAGTACAAGAAACAGACCAAATACTGGGCCTATCCCACAAAAACAACATGCCACAAGGCTCCAAGCTATGATACACTATATTACCTCCTGTTCTGCTACGGTCAATTCACTCTCTTTCTCCTTCACTTTCTGGACAAATGCTTGTCTGATTGACTCCTCTTTTTTCTGTAGAACTTGCATATATTCATCTCTCTTGTGTTTATAAGATTCTTGTATACTTCATATGAGAAAAAAGCATACTTTTTCATACAAACCAAATACACACATTACACGATTACACACACATTCATGCATAAGTATATTATTAAACAAAACTAAGATTGAAACAAGGAAGGATATACGAAATAACTGACAGACGACAAGAAGGCTGCAATTCTGTAACCTGTCAAGTTAAGCACGAGTGTCTTAAACATGTGACCTTCGAAGATATATGATAACTTTAATGTAGCAAGGAAAATATGTCATCATGTATATAACCTGTGTAACTTATAGGCCCTATTTACACTGCTACTGATCACGTTTTGATCCGTGGATCGCTAGTGCTAGGATCTGTCTTCCATTTACACCATTCCCAGCAATCTGTAGCAAAACTGGTACGTTAGCCGCATCACTGTTGATCCTCCTAGCAAAAGGATCAAAAGAGATCCGGACTCTTGTTAAAATATGGCACCACTCAACTAAACTTGTGAAAAGATGAATGAAATCAGGAAACGTAGGCTTGTATGTTGGCTGCTATCTGTCATTAAATCGTTAGCAGCAACATCATAACCCAAAGAAGGTAGATATCACAATCGTATTTGGTGTTTTCGGCACGGCAGCTTTAGTGATTGTGAAGGAAGTATGTCATGCAATATCTTTACACCCGGGACCCAAATACATCAAGACGCCAGAAATAGAGGAGGATGTTCTAAAAGCTGTAGAAGAGTTTGAAAAGAAATTTGGTTTCACGCGGTGTCTTGGAGCTTTGGATGGTATACACGTATTTATCAAAGACCATCAAAGAATCCAACTGATTAAGAATGATATTGAGAGAATACCTATTCTTCCATTTTTCAAACATAAAGAAGTAAGAGAACAAAGCAACAATCACTGATCAGCGTCTGCAAATTTTGCCGCGATCTCAGATTCCTCACATGTGCATCAACTGATTTACTAGCCTCTTTTACAGTGTATAGGCTTCCATTTCGCTATGAATCCGTACTGGTGATTCCTCACTTGTGCCTAAACTCAATAACTAGCTTCTTTTACACTGTATAGGCTTCTTTTACATCGTATTCGCTATGAATTCGTACTGATGTAAACAGAAATGCTATCAGTAACAAAAGTGATCCTGCGCAGAGTAAACACGACCTATCCGTATACCTTTCATCCGCATGAAAAGTCGTCCGTAGCAGTGACAACAGGGTCTTGGATACTTCATTGATTGAAATTACATACATACCTATATACACACATACATAAATACATACATGCAAACTTACATACATAGGTGTAAGCAAAGTTTAAAGAACTTACTAAAATGTGCATCAACTGCAAAATTTAAAAGAGGAAAGGAAGATACAAAAAAGAAATGTGCACACCCACGCATGCACACGCGCACACACGCACACACGCACACACACACGCACACACACATAGATATATAAATATAGTTTTGCATACCTGTCTTGACCATCATCAAAACCTTTCTCTTCTAACTTTTGCTTTCGATAAAGTTCATAATGTTTACGATGTGTTGTTTCAATTAAATCCTCCATGTTTGTTCTGTTATGTCGACAACAATATAAAAAGTATCATTATCTCAGAATGAGAGCTCAAGTGCCAAATGATGAACAATGTTCTATTTTTCAGTGCATGAGCAATTCAAATAGGTTGCATTTAGAATGCAAAGCAATTAACGAAAAGATAACAGATCAGTAATCAAGGAAGTGACTTAGATAAAATTCTAACCTTAGTACCGGCGATGCAAGATATGGTAGCTACTATACGGTAGCAGAGGCGAAACGGATTAGTGTGGGGTCCTTAGTGAAAGCGATGGTTGGGGGCTCCTATACTAAATTATATTTGGGTCATATTTTATAGCTAAAGTGCTTGGTGACTGGGTGCTTTTTCTAGAAATCGAAGGAAATCAATTACAAAAACATATTCTACACCTAACTATATTTGGGCTAAAATTACAGCATTTCTGATAATTAACAAACTATATACATTGTTCATAACTAATTTGTAGCTACTCAAATATCAAATTTCAATCCTATGCTCATTTTAATGCGGCTTTGAATTGAATGCAAAAATATCCTTTCATAGAAAAATAAGATTCTTTACGAAGTTTCGTGGGGACCATTAGGTCTATGCTTAAAGGTGTACATACCGTGCACTGCATCACTGTCTGGTGGACAGCAAATTTATCAGCTTGTTAAAAGTTATTACATACACATTGCATTTTCGATATCAATCATGATTCAGGGTTTTAATCAAAGACCAAAGCAGACTTACCTGAGAATCATTTCCCGAAGTTTCACGAAATCGCAATGATTTTCATTCTCAACTAAAATGATCAAAGTTTATTACTGGAATAACGGATAAGACAACAGGTGCTGAAGCAAACTGTAAAAAGATAGACTTTGGCTGGATGTGGATAATATGTAATGTATACTGTATGTGATCCCATTGTCAGAAATAATGGTTGTAATAACGAAGTGATCAATTCATTTAAACTTACAGAACAGACAAGAGTAAAGAAAGAGAAAAAGTACAGAAAAAGAGACAAGGCACAAAAATACAGACAGGGCAGCACGCAACCAAACAAGAGGATACTCTTAGGTTCCTAATAAACGGGGGGTCATAATAGTAGGGGGGGTCGGAAAATTTTCGAAAATTTAATAAACGGGGGGGGGGTCGGAATTTCGAAAGAATGTCAAATCTCTAAAAAGCACGATTCCATAGAGGATATCTTTTCAAATACCCAAGAATAAGAAATATAAGCCAAATACAGCATGAAAATCTATATATATATACTGTAAGCATAAAAAATATCTCTGACATATTAATGGAACACACAAAGACAAACAATTTGTAAAAGTTGAAGAAAAAAGGACAACCTCATCTGTCAAATACTTGAAAATTAATAAACGGGGGTCCTAATAAGGTCCGGGGGGTCGGACAAAAATCGAAAAATTAATAAGCGTCCCGGGACGTTTATTAGGAACCTAAGAGTACGGAAGTAGAGATATGTATATATGAAAACAGACAAGATACATACATGAAAAAATGGGCAGAGAAAACGAACAAATGGCAAGGGAGCAAAGAAGAGGGTATCGAAGTCGGGACTTGGGTGCAGAAGTGAGTTGCTGGCCCTTAAATACCCAATAATTTTAACTCTAATTAACTACCTACAATGTCAACGTGAAACTAGACCAAGTGACTATGCATAAATACATACACAAAATACCTCAACTGAAATGTAACTTAATAACCGCTAAAACACATGAATGAAAACTCTTTTGCATGACCCTTCCTCCGACTCAAAACCACAATGTAAGGATGTGGGTCAACTGAACTCGGAATACGCATAGCAGAGGCATAAGATTTGGAACAACATCAGCTTCTATATGCATACTCTTAGGCTCCTAATAAACGTCCCGGGACGCTTATTAATTTTTCGATTTTTTTCCGACCCCCCCGGACCTTATTAGTACCCCCCGTTTATTAATTTTCAAACATTTGACAGATGAAGTTGTCCTTTTTTTCTTCAACTTTTACAAATTGTTTGTCTTTGTGTGTTCCATTAATATGTCAGAGATATTTTTGATGCTTACAGTATATACATAGATTTTCATGGTGTATTTGGCTTATATTTCTTATTCTTGGGTTATCTTAAAAACTGTTCTTATTAGTTTCTCTTGTTTTTGAAAAGGTATCCTCTATGGAATTGTATTTTTTTAGAGATTTTGACATTTTGTCGAATTTCTGACCCCCCGTTTAATAAGACCCCCCGTTTATTAAATTTTCGAAAATTTTCCGACCCCCCTACTATTATGACCCCCCCGTTTATTAGGAACCTAAGAGTATAGCTTTTATGTGTATTAAGAACAATGTAAAACTGTTAGCTTGTTATGTTGCGGTTGTTGAGTAGATACGTAGGGTGTGGTGTAGGGGATAGGAACGATGATCTCTCTTTTACATGATCTTCCGGTTACTACTAATACTTTCTCTCCTCTCAATTAGCTGAAGAAGGAAACAGTTCATTTTGAAACTTTCCAATTAAATATTATGGAAATCTAAGTAGGAAAGATCTAATTAAATATGGTATAGTTTCAATCTAAGTAGGAAAGATCTAATTAAATATGGTATAGTTTCAATCTAAGTAGGAAAGATCTAATTAAATATGGTATAGTTTCAATCTAAGTAGGAAAGATCTAATTAAATATGGTATAGTTTCAATCTAAGTAGGAAAGATCTAATGAAATATGGCATAGTTTCATTATAGTTTGGATTGTCCATGAATGATATACACATTCTCATACTCTAGTTTCTAATCAAGCTACTCTGTCCAACAAACATTGAAAAGCATTAAGATCAGAAAACTTCCAGCTACCATCAACTAATGGTCAGAGAATACCAAACACTTACCAAGAACAGTTCCCCAAGGATACTGTCGGGCTCTGAATTTCTCACCATTTATGACAACCTCTTCCCGACTTCCCACGACAGCAAATGGAAGCTGATGCTACAAAACAGAGATAATAAGTATGACATGATAAAGATGATAATTTGATTATGATGATGATGATGATGATGATAATGACAACGATGAGTATGATGACGATGATTATGATAAGGATGGTGGTAGTGGTGATGATAATAAGGACAATGAAAATGATGTACTATTTTATCAGGCACTCAAAAGATCAGGTAACATAAAACAAATGAATGATAGAATGGGATATGAGATACACCATTAGCATCAGTTATAGCGACTGATTAAAAATTTTTTTACATTCATTTGATTGTTGATATCAGCTACAGTTTCATCATCAGTTGGAAATCTGTAAATTTCAACACCATTTTTGTTCAGCTCTTCCATAATCTGCAATTAGGAGGCCTAATATCAGATCCAAGCATAAAAAAGGAGTCTAAACTGGACAACAATGATCACTAAATCTTAAAATCCTCTCTCCCTAGCAGACAGGTCGTAATGTATCATCACATAGGTTGTAGCTTATTATCACACTGGTTGTAGTGTATCAGCACACAGGTTGTAGCTTATTATCACACTGGTTGTAGTGTATCAGCACACAGGTTGTAGCTTATTATCACACTGGTTGTAGTGTATCAGCATACAGGTTGTATTGCAATGCATTTCTTTATTATACACCAAGGAACCCTCCGATCAAACATTTTAATTGCAAATGACATTTCAAGGTAAGACACTTTACTGTGCATAAGAAGAATTGTTGTACATGGCACAGCTATCTACATCCTAAAGTCCCGTCCGAGAGCTCTCCATTTGTGACTGTACGTACATCACTTGACTTATTGTATAGTAAAATATCAACAGCGCTTAACCACCACGTCGAGCAACGCATATTAGTGAATAGACTTGTAAAGACATTTATAGTGGAGTTTGATCACAGTCAAAAATGTGGAGTTTGCTCATGAGCAGTTCTTTCACAACAAACTTAAAGTCAAAATCAAGAAAAATAACCCCAATAAAATTTCATGTGGAATTGCAAGATGTGGATTTACTTGTCACAATTTTGTGATTGAGGCCAATTGTACTCCTATCTGATGGTGTAATCTGTCATTTATTCTCCATTTTCCAATAAAATATCCCAAAAGTTGGAAGAAGCAAAATTCCTCTTTAGAGATTTGTCTATTAATATAGAATTTGCTAATTTTTGCGAAATTTACAGGCTAAAAGCGGATATTCAAATTTTAAGAAACATGATTTAGTTCCCTTCTAAACCAGCGAGCACGCTAATGATAACACATGACTGTTTATTGAGGATAAATTAATTTGAGACTAGGCACTCCAAATATTGCAATACTTCTCTAGGATACAACAAGCTGCTTTACACAAGAATTCGAAGGAAAACTATTGCCACTATGTATCAGAATCATCCTTAAAAGAAACATAATATTTCGAAAAAAGACTTCTCTCAACACACTGTGAAATGTAATGTTCATTAATCTATTCGCTAAGCAATTCAATTTAGAGTTATTAATTACCATTGTTTAATAATCACGTGTTCACTTCTTAATTATAGACAATTTGCTAATATACAAAGCTAACTTAAAATATGTAAATTTTCTGACTCCTACAGCGTCTTCAGCTATCTCTAAACATTCAAATTCCATTCAGTCTTGCAAAATACAAAAAAATTAAAGTACATACTTCGTGAAATCTCACTATTGCTAATGGCCAACATAAAACCATCAAGGATTGCAACAAGAAATCAGGTTTTCAATAAAAGCCTTACTCTTTGTTTGAATGTCTGCAATTCATTCTTAGAGATTGTATCTGCTTTAGCAATGATTGGGATAATATTTACCTGCGAAAGCAACATGACCACACAAAATTAAAAGTAGAATGCATTATAATCAACAATTATTATTCATACAACAACACCAGTAGAAATAATACAGCATTCCATATCATAGTGATTTCAGATCTTTAACTTCAAGAGTATTATCTCACGGCTGTAACTCAAAAAGGGATTAATAATGATTTGTTATAAGCATATTGTAAAGATAAGTACCCGTAAAGGTAAAAAAATCTTAACTTTCGATTTAACTAACAAGGCCATAAATGTTAAAAATGGCAAGCTTTCCTCAAAGCAGAATGAAAGCATTGCCGCCTTGGCATTAATATACTGGTAGCTCATAAGTAAACCAAGTTTTCTGGATTAAACACCAGATTAACATTACACAAAAGATAAAACATTAGATTACTTTTCTGTCAAGTTTCTTCATGCAAACTAAGTCAAGTGACTTCAATCTAGAAATCAAACAAATCAACAAATTATGTTAAGTACTTTGAATCATATCAGTCTTGACCAGAGGATTATCATAGGACCTTGCCAACATAACTTCAAATGTCAGTGTATCATAGATTAATTTATCTAAGGGAATTTTCTACAAAGGGAATTTTCTACAAAGGGAAATATACCAAAAAAATAAAATCGAAGATGATCCCACTAACGAAAATCTGCTACATAAAAATAAAACATTCATATATATATATATATATATATATATATATATGAATGATTAAATAAATGATTTTACTTACGAATGACCAGTTGGTGCAATGAAATAGAGACAAACATGGACTCGTGTGTCATGATAAGAGCCTAATGACCTCTTAATCATCATTTCTTCTTGAAGATACGCCTCGAAGTTCTTATCAATGTATTGCAAAACAGCATTTGTACTGAAAACATTAAACAGCAATATTTCAACTGGTATAAAGTGTCATGGATTATTACAATGAAGGAAAGATAGAGAAATGACTTAAAACAGTTCAGTGAATATATGACTCAATCAGTTACCATAATTATCTGAAAGAACACTCGGGTGCTAGTTTACTTCCTAATCCGTCAGAAAAGGATATTATTCTTGGAAATGCCTACGCAGCCTAGGTATCTATCGGATTCATTTCACTGTTCTGTTTCTTTTTAGTATGCTATGCTGTTGAAAGGGCCTTCAGAAAATCCACAAAGAAACGAAGAACGAGAAAGGATAAGTAGAGAGGGAGATAAGGTCAATTTTGTGAATTTTATATTTGAAGGAAGAAAGGTTTTACGGCATAGGAAGGTAAAAAGCTCCATAGTTTACTAGTTCATAGACTGAATGATAATTTCTAGAATAGATTTCGTTGATTTGGTAGTGGAACTTGGAAAGGGTGTGAGTTGGTAGCTTCCGGTCGTTCTGACACGCCTCAGCGGATCGAGAACAATAGTCCTTATTTCCAGAGAGCAACGTCCTTGAAAATACCTCTAAAAGATAGAAAGATCTGCACTAATCAAACACCGATTACAAAAATACTAGAGGGAATTGGTGAAGTGTAGACTGTTGATGAGAAGAATGACTGTGGAATTGACTTTGTAAAGAAGACAGGGAAGAGATTTAAGAGCACCGCCCCAGATGGGCACGAGGGTAATACCCTACAAAAAAGGGTGAATTTGGGAATTGTGAATAGACAATGGATGAGATGGTGAGGGAAAGCCATAGCCTCTGAAAAGGAAACCAAAATTTTGAGATGCATGTCTAGAGATGAAATGGAATGAAAACCTGGATCATTGCAATTTGTAGCACCCCTGTGTACGTTCCGTCCACTGATTGAAGTTAAGGTAATCTCAATACCGCTGAGCTGTAGAACAGGATGGGTACTATTGATGCTTCACAGAAGTCTATCTTCAGATTTAAAGCATGGGAGGACTGGTTCCCAGTGGTGCTCAGACTTAAGCTACCAAAGGCAGCTTGAAACTATTCCTTTGCATATTGATGCCTCTCTATCTAGTTATTATTATGACTACTGCTTATTTGATTAGGAATATGAGCCATATATACATCAAGATATATAGAATTTGTTGTCTTTGTCAGTGATCAACACAGGAGCCTCTAAAGTAATAGCTTGCATGCTTTCAAATGGGTATGGCTCTAGCTTATTTTATGCAGAAGTCAAAACCAACAAAACTCACACCAAACTTAATACACTGGGAAAACTTTGTACTCTAAATTACAAAAAAGATACATATAATCTTCTTAATGCATACATAATTAAAATAAGTGTGATTTAAAAATATCCTGCTTTAGGAAACAATGAATAATTGACAGACACTCCAATACTCAATTCCAGTAACCCACTTCAGGACTGAGGTGGCATTTTACAGTAACCTATTGAGATTGCCCAAATTGAGGGAGGGTGCAGATACTATTTGCAAAACTCAACATTTAAACTCATTATAACTTTGGATCTGCAAAAAGCACAGAGATAAACTTTTTTGCTCAACCAAAATGTTATATTCTTGATTTTCCAACAAGTTCAGGTGATAAAGTAAAACATCAACTGCTGGAACTATTGGCTCCTCAACCAACTCTGCATCCAGTCAAGGAATCCTCTCACATAGGTCTAGACCCTTCAGAAGGAGAATGTATTCCAGAGAAGACTATGTTCACACCATGGTGTTCTTGCAGATAAGTACTCCTAAGGTATCATCAACTGTTTCTATGAAATGTATGCAATCACACGCAAACAAGATTACACATGCCACTCTCGACAGAGTTGGTGTGTAAAAGTATTATAGCTTTGGAACACCACAACTTAAGTATTGCACATGAAAAACATGTGTTTCCATCTCAAAATTACATATATGCTTCCCTCAGTGCTCAACACTGCAGGACTGCCTAATTCTTTCTTCATAATTCAATTAAATACTTGCTGATGTAAAGTAATTTGAATGTAAAGTAAATAGGATACATGGGGCCAAATTCTCAAGAAGTTTCTAAAGTTCTATGCTTCAAGGTTCTTAACATGGGACAAAAAGGTAAAGGTAAAGGTGAGTCCCATGCACGATTCCCTATGTTGGGGGAGTGCCCGCTAGAGGGACACTTATCCTGAGCCGCCAGTATAGTGAGGTAGTGTGGCCAGTTCCTTTCCTCGCCGCCTTTAACTTCCCCAGTGTTGTCACCAGGTACCCATTTGCTGCTGGGTGGACAGTGGGCGAACATCCCAACTATGACCTGAGGGTTCAGCTCAAACCATTGATGTTTCGCACAGCAGTCAAGTGCTCTAACCACTTGGCCACTCACCCATAACATGGGATAATTTTCCTTAATGTCAAAATCTGCATAAACTACAGGGGATGGTTTTGAAAATAAACTCCAATATTCAATAGTGTTTATTCAATATATACCGTGTACTGAGCTGTGACTGATGAAAGGAAAATATTAGAATGAAGAAGGCTGTATCATACTAACTATCAATTAGATATATCATACATCTGTTCAAATTTAGTACCTGCATGGCTGATGGCAACACCATACAAACTATGCATGGGATATCAATTCACAAAATATTTGCAACTTATCCATCTGCTCATGTGACAACATCCAATATAGATTATCAATAATGCATTACCGAGCATACACATTATACATAATGCAATTGAAAGTAAGCTTATAACCAAAATTGGCAGCAGAATATTGGTTCAGATAACCAATCTGCAGCTACCTTTATAGGCTTCTGGCCATGTACAAAAAATATTAGTCAATACTCCATGCAGACTACCCATACTATAAGAATGTGGAATTATTGCACCAACATACATACCTATCCTCCTTGTTAATTTGATCTCCAAAACCAATTGTCTCAACAATGGTTAACTTCAAGGAAACATTACTCTCCTTCAAATCTATGAAATGAAAAATATTTCAATACTTTACCTTACAGGGGATGAATGTGAGCTTAAGAAAAACTAATAAAAAGGTCCAATAAAGTACAAAAAATAAATAGCAAGTATATATGGCATTGGCCAATTCTATTATCAAGAGAATTGAAGGTGATCACTGAGAAGACACAGAAATATTTACACCAAAAGCATTGCTGATCGTTCATTAATCAAATTTTAATTTCATATTTATATATATATATATATATATATATATATATATATATATATATATATATATATATATATATATATATATATATATATATATATATATATATATATATATATATATATATATATATATATATATATATACATTTCAAATGCTATCCATTGTAAATCCAGTTTCATTGTGTAAAGTGCTCTATTGTCGTAAGTTAATTAGATATTGTTCCTTTGTTTTTATCGTTATATATGCGCTGTATGTACCGGGAATGTTATAACTGATGAAGGCTTATGCCGAAACGTTTTAAAAGTTGGAATTTTTTCTTGAGGGTCTATATATATATATATATATATAAATATATATATATATATATATATATATATATATATATATATATATATATATATATATATATATATATATATATATATATATATATATATATATATATATATATATATATGTATATATATATATGTATATATATATATATATATTAAACTAGTAGTACCCAACAAATCCAAAGATATTACAGTGCACTATTTCAAGTGAATAATCTTACCATAGGTGACATCTTGAATTTGAACATTTGGATTATCATGGTTGTGAGGTTCACCTAAAATTGGTGTATTTGTAGATAGTTTACTATGAATAGAACACAAAGGCCAAGACTAGATGTGTCCAATAATTCATAGATGCATATGTAGCCTTCCATCGATAAAAGATGCAAATAGCATACCACCAACATCAATTATCTTCCACATAATAAACAGACTTCATAATGCAAACATGAATATTAATAAGCATTACACTGTCCTATATTGAACAGTATTATATCTAGCAATGAATTAATTTGACGAGAAAGTTTTGCATTTAGGGCATATCTGCTCTTCTTGTCTCAGTAAGTCAAAACTTTCTATAAAATGAAGTGGCTCTCTATTCTTTCTTTCATCAGCATATTTTAACATAGTACTTGCCTTCAAAACTCCTTTTGAATAATGAATCAATTAGTGTTGATTTTCCAACTCCAGTCTCACCTTAAAAATACTTCAACATTAATGCACATACTGTAAGCAGCAAATTTTTCCTTATTTGCAAATTGCCTACTTCTAGTTTTCTATGCTACACAGAGGCTTAAGTCTCTAATGTCATGTATACAAGTTTGAAGAAGAGTGTCCAGAATATGATGAGGATAACATCTGAATCATGCAAAAAGTTCAGAGAAAAATGGATTAAACTATTAAATGGAAGCAAAAAACTTTATCAATTCAAATATTTTCTATCAATCTTGAAAACATACATAAACAAAGGTAATAGTTTAAATGTGGCTTTGTGATTACAACAGAGAAAAGTCTTCCATGGACAAAATCAACAATGTCAAGATACTTCAATCCTTCTAGATATATACAGATGAAATATTTGATACACATACCAATGCAAAGGATATTAAAAGAGAATCCCTTGTTGACTGACTTATTTACCAATTGATCAGGAAGACTATCAAATCCTACATGGCCAGTAAGTTTCACAGACCTTCCATGTGGTCCCTTAACAAATAAAACAATACTTTTACAGCTTTAAATGGAACTTCTCCTAATCATACCATATTTCTAGTTGATATATATATAATTTACTAACAGACACTATTTTGTAGCAAACAATTAGCCAAAGCTGGTAGTCAAAAATGGTATGAATGGAAAACAAATACAAGCACACAGCAGTATCAGGTATTTGTTGAGGTGTTTGAGATGCAGATGAACAGATTAATTATACAACTTCAAAATAGCAGTATAAAGTTATAATTGATTATATGCTTCCTTCTTAAAAAAACAGAAATAACAGATATATGGAGCAAGATATCACCTTAGTTATCATTGGACTACATAGCAAGCATTTTGTAGAATGTGCATATCAAAAGGGGTCTAAATATCTCACTTCCTTTAAAAATTTACTCTTCCACCTTCCTGAAAATTCTGGTGGCTTTCCTCCCTCCTCCAACTCCTTTCCTTTGTAAAATGCTGGTAATCATCCCTTCCCCCTTTACAGTACAACTCTCCTGAAGATATGACCTGCACTCTGGTTCTCTTTCATATTTCATTCATGAAAACAAACATATTTACAAAAAAGGATAATTAGCTATGTGCCATCCATAGTGGGAGAGGACCTATTGCTTGCAAGCCCTTACTATATATGCAATGTACAATTCAACATAATAATAGTTGTAACAGAGGGATAGCCTGGGAGCAAACAATGTACCATTTGTGCTTTGGGGGAGCACATCAGTTTCTACAGATTCAAATACTCTATAGCATTTTGTGATTAAAATTTGCGACTAGCATTATACCAAAAACACAAAATACTTTTGATATAATAATGGTAGTTAGCTACTTCCTCGTCTCAAAGCAGATATTAGTTCATAAACCATGGCAGTACATATAAAATCGCATTATACATGCCATGAATGCCATAACTACATTTACGTGGTACAAACAATAAAAAATTTTTACGAGTTACCTAATCTCCCTTTGGATTAACAACGCATATTTAGTGGAAGGTCAATTGGAAAAGTAAAACATACACAATCTTACAATACACCACTATACAAGGCTTATATAAATAAAGCTAGAGCTAGCATTTGTCCGCAAAAATGCGAGCCCACGAAGGTTAACTTTACAGCTTTGAATTTATTGAATTCAAAAATAGCATACTTAGGCCAAGTTTGGAAAACAAAAGTATGTTGTGTAACCTTTCCCTTATAGAAACGGTAAACATACAGTTGAAATAAAAAGTATTGCGAATAACCATAATTACCAGAGATCTGAAGCTGTCCACTTCACCAACCATCCTTGAACACTAAGTATAACCGAACTTTAACAAACGACCCTTCACGCTATCGACTCATTCACTTGTCCCACAGCTGTTTCTTTGCTACACACCTTAAGTACAATGCGCATGCTCGTTAATGCTGACCGGAAAGTGCGGCAGGAACTGGGACGTGAGAAGTTTTTCACTGCAACAACGTTATTTTCACTTACTAGTTTGCTTTCAAATCAGATGCCTGCCATGTTATACCCGATACATTGCTACTTCTCTCTTACTTTATGTTTGATTTATCATATCTGGATCGTCCGTATGCCAGAAGGAGATATTACGTACTTTTTCAACAGTTCAGTGCATGGTACCAATGATGGACGCATGAAGGAAATCACTCTGTTACCTCTCTGGAATTAGACAGGCAAGTTGAATGCTTCAAGCACAAAGATTCATACTTGTCAAGAAAATTGTCAGTGGACACTGTTCAAAGGCTGATTTGTATCTCAAAGATAATCGGTGAGACACTGAAATAGGCTTCGTCTACGCGGAACGCAACTATCGTCTATGATTCTCAAAAAACCAATGTTCGCGTGCTTCAAGCTTCTGGGATGTTGTAATAAAAGATTTTTCTTCCTTTTTCCCCATATGATCCAATATAATATTCCTTTTTATATTTAGAACTAGGGCTAGACATATTTGTATCAACACAATTATTCATAGACATTGTTATAGACGTGAACATGGCAGCGGAAACTCTACAGTATTGAAGATTGCCAAAAGTTCATTTCTATACACAACAAACTTCATTATAGCTCGAAGAAGCGGGAACATTCATTAAGCATACGGAAAAAAAATTTTCGTTCGAACTCGTTAGAGTATGAAATGCAGAAAATAAATTTATTTGTTTACACAAGACTGAGTTTTGAATCAAAAATGAATCGTGATTCGGTCATAGGGCAACATCTTATTACAAATCCATAATGCACCAAACACAAACAGACGATAATTTTCGGATCATTGGGCGAGCAAGATCGTCCTTTCATTTAAGTGTTTTGGAATCAGTTTAAATAAAGACTCAAAACCCAGTCTTGTATAATCAACAAAACTTCATTTTCACACTTGGATTCTTCAAGTAAACAATGGTGAATAGGTGCTTGTTGGCAAATCATAGGGCAAACTGGACGTATTATTCATTATATCACGTGTATTCATCCGCATCTGGCCATATATTTCAGCTCACCTTTCGGTCGTTATCGGACATTACATGCTCTGAAGAGTGTCGGAGGAAAAACATTTTTCAATATGCTTTCAAAATTTTCCTGCTTGTTCAAGCATTATTGAAGTTCTGTAGTACCAACAGACTATTCACACATCAAACTCCCATGAATCAAGTCGTCCATTGAAAATGGTGAGTCTTCCAGGTTTTAAGAACTACTATAGACAATTGTTTACATTTAAAACAATAATTTGATGTTATTTGACATAGCAAATAGATTTTAATAACGGTCTAGGAGAAACTTGCACTTGACTTTAATTTGGCAGTAATAATTAAATATACCTTAATTGATTCATAGCAAAATAAAAGCTCTCCGATAAGAGCAAAAGATTTCTACATTATACCAATTAAAGTAATAATTGGCTTTGCTCTTAAAACCAGATGTTAATGGCCAGTTGAAATATCTACATTCTAATCTTTGCATAGCTGGGGCATGATTTCCTAATCTTCAATTAAACACTGAACACGACTATTAGCACGTTTGCAATAGGGGGATTGTCAAACAATATCTGTTCCAATCATTTTGTGCTGATCTTGGCTAAGCTTGAAAGCAATCAGATGGAATCAAGACTAACATTATCAATGAACTTCGGAAACTGGCATGATATCCATAAAATTATATAAATAAATTAACCTCAACAACTGTTTTATATCTAAAAAGTCTTTTCAGTTCTAATTTTATTTGAAATCCTTAACAATGAACATCTCTTCAGATATATAATATTTACTAGATGCCATAGAAGGAAAATTACAAATAGCAAACTTTAACTCTAAAAACAACAAATACTAGAATTATTGGCTTCAAGCAATAAGAAAAATCAAATCATTAATGGAAATTCTGTGGAAATGTTAAGTAGACAAAAAACATCTTGTTATGAGAACTGTGAGAGGAATACAATAGAACAGGTGAGGAAAAGGTGAGCTTGTAGGAAATTTCAGGATAATAATTCAAGAATGGTTGTATCTAGAAGAAGAAATTAAGCATAGTCTAGATTTAGTGAGATCTCATATAACTAACAGTCACGTTTGGGAACTTTGATCATTACGTTACAGAACTGTTAGAAATGAATTAGAAAACGCAGAAGCATTGCCATTTCTTACTTGTTCCTTCGATATGCATGAAGGCCTTTATAAATGCCAATAATGCACCTTAAAGATTCGATGTCCGCGTGCAGCAAACTTGTCCATACATAATTCTAGTTAATCGGTGATGGCACTTAGAAATCTACCCGCCAAAGAACTTCTTCTCCCAGCACGTGGCGTTGTAGGATTACTCCCAGTTAGCTTTGCACTTTCTATTTTGTCACTCTCATTTGCTTTCACATTAATGACTTCTTGACTCGTTGCTTTTCTGATTGGTCCTCCATTTGTTGATCGATTGTCTCGAATTATTGGATCTGCTGTGGCTGGACGATTGGGATTGACCTTATTTGGTGAAGCAGCCCCTCCAACAATGTTCATTGCACCTACAAGTGAAATAGAGGGGAAATTATTTATTAAACCAAACTACAGAAATGTTATAAGCATAATGCAGCTGTGAAGGCCTCCTGCTCTAGACGTATTCTGCAACACCATCCTAGCCGATAGCAGAAGGAAACTTGATAATCAGTGAAAGACTATAGCTGTGTATTTTGACGTCTGTCTATGATGAAGAATTGCAGATTTTATACCTGATAATACAGCAGTTGTTGCAGTTGATGCATCTCTGTCAAAATGAGGGTGGTAAATCGTTTCCATCTTCTTTATTACAAGATCACCAATCAATTTCATAACTTCCTTAACCTGATCTGAGCTACCAGTCATCCCTGTATCTGTGGCCTAGAAAAATAATCTTGTACCTAGAAAAAACTCCCTTAAACACTATGCTCCAGTACCAAACCCAATGGATCTTTCCATACTATTTCAACAACAGTATTTAACAAACGCACTGAATTATCTAGAGAAAAGAAAAGCTGCAAAAGTACAAGCTAAGCAAAATGAAAGAGAGCAAAATTCAAGACATTTTTAAAGAAGTGTGAGGGAATCATTGATTAGGAATCAATATATTTAATTTGCATGGGCTCAAATGAAGCTGAAAAAGACTAAAATTTTCCAAAACACTTTTGACAGAATATTTGAAAGCCAGCAAGCTAATATGATTAATAAAATCACGTCCTATTCTGGTTCTTATTCTGGTTTTCATGTTTGTATCCTTGAATAAATGACAGATTCGTTAGAAGCATTTTAAAATACTGTAAAATTCTGATGAATAAGCAAACGAGTACCTGCTAATCACATGTTAAAAGAAATGCTGAAACAATTCGATAATTTTGCATCGTTTTGGTTTTAAAGTGAGTTATATGTTTGGAAGTATTATCCTTGAAATACTTAACCAACACTTTAGCTACCCGCAAGAACCTCTTTAAATGGTCTATTGGACAGTCATCTGCATGCTCCTTTTGTCTTCAATCAGAAACACTACAACATGTCGTCTCCAGCTGTAAATCGTACCTCGATCAAGGTAGATATACTTGGGGACATGATTCGGTTCTTAACTTTATAGCTAATACGCTATCAGCGCTTCCAAGTTGCTCCATATACGCTGATCTTCCTGCTTTTCTGTCCCCTTCTCTGGTTACTGGTGATTCTCTCCGACCTGACCTTCTTTTAATCACTAAAAACAATACTCTGCACATCCTTGAACTTACCATAGGATTTGAAACGAACATAAAGGTCAACAGCGATGGCAAAGCTCTGAAATACAATCCTCTTCATCAAGATTTACGTTCAAAATATATTCAAATAAAGTTCATTAATTTATCCTTAGGTGCTCTTGGCACTGTAGGATCCTCCTCAGACTCTTTCACTGAACTACTTAAGGCAGTTGATTTTGACAGCAAAATGCAAAAGGCTATTCTGTCCAGGATCATGAATATTACCATAAGATGCACATATTACATATTCTGTTGCCGCAATAAGCCATGGACAAGTCCCAAACTACACGGCACATAAAAAATTGACGTACTCAGTAACTAATCAGACATCTCTTTTCTAATACGCTTGAACTTTGTTTTTTTTCTTTAATTTTTTGTTATTCTTTGTACCACTGACAGCCAATTGTACATTGCCTTAAATAGTGAGATGTATGATTGTAATTAGTTGATATATTGTTGAAATGAAAGTTTGACAAAAAAATACAAAAATGGTAAGTGTATTTTTGTGTGGGGTAATTTTTAAGTACTTTGCTATCACATATTATATATGTTATTAGTGTCGAAGGCTTATCAAAAGAGAAAGTAGCAGCTGAAAAGGAGCAAAACCTTCTATTTGAATATATCAAAATAAATATTGTCGAGGATTAAATTGAAGCTTGTTGGTAAAATGAAAATTTATTTGCTAGCTTTGTAAAAGTAAAATAGTTCAGAAAATGGTCTACCAAACACTCAAAGAAAATCAGCTGAATTTTCACAATATTCTAACTTACTTATCGCATCTTAAGTCAAAGGTCGATCTCGATCTCTACTCAGGTATTTTTAAATCACCAACTTTGGTGGTCGGCTCTTTGCCAATACCAAATTACCCCACCAAAACTCTCACATTAGTGGCAAAGAGAGCTGTAAAGAAATACTTTTGAATCAGAAAAACATATTTTACAAGACATTCAAACATATATAAACACACATTAAACATTCCAGGTGTTACAATAAAGAATCTGGGCCACTTTCTAGCTTCCATGAATATTAGACAGAATTATACCTCGATGATTTTCTCCGTATTGTTTTTTGTATGGATAGCTTCAACGCATAGAATTTCGATACCATCGAACAACTTACTGCACTCGTCTGCCCAAATTTTGTACCTAAAATCAATATCAATATTTACCAATCATAAATTCAAACCCAATGATCCGAAAATTATCGTCTGTACATGTTTTGGCGCATTCTGGATTTGTAATAAGATGTTGTCCTATGGCCGAATCACTTTTCATTTTAGAATATAAGAAAGTGATTCGGCCATAGGACAACATCTTATTACAGATCCAGAATGCGCCAAAAAATGTACAGACGATAGTTTTCGGATCATTGGGCAAGCAAGATCGTCCTTTCATTTAAGTGTTTTGGAATCAGTTTACATTAAGACTCTAAACCCAGTCTTGTGTAAACAAAAAGAGTTCGTTTTCTCATTTGGACTCTTCCAGTAAACAATGGTGAATGGGTGCTAATTGGCCAATCATAGGGCCAAATAGACGCATTATTCATCATATCACGTGCACCCGCACCTGGCTATATACTTCGGTTCGCCTTTCGGTCGTTATCCGACGTTTCATACTCTGACGAGTGTCGGACGAGAAAAGCTTTCAGTATGCTAAAAGAATGTTCCCGCTTTTTCGTGCTGTAGTGAAGTTCTGTAGTACCAACAGACTTTTCAAGAATTAGAAAAGTCTGCTTTATTTTTGAACAAAGAAAACATTCATACCTGTCTGTTAAAGCAATTTCCTCTACAACAGAAGTGCCTGTGTTTGCTTTCCATGAATCAGAAAGTGATCGACGCCTAGAGAATTTAATGCATGTCACAAAATGACATAATTTCTGATGAAGGGAAATGCTAAACTTATTATAGAAATATTGAATAACTAAAAGAGATTGTTCACAAAAGTAAAGATATAGGGGCATCATGTATTTCAATTGGAAGTCAATTTGAATGAGGATTGGGAAAGATATATAAGGCACTTGTTAAATTAGAACGAGCCATCAATGGTTTTGTTTGGCATTCTTTAGCAAAGTTTTTACGGGCTGCGAATTTGATATTCAATTTTCTGACAGTGAAATGGACGATGTTACCGGCATTTATACCATACCACTTATAGAAGTCAAACAGAAAAAATAGCAATGCTTGATGAATGTTGGATAAAACCGTTGGATTGTTTCGCCGGTGCATTAATGTTCTCCTTGAACGGGTATGTAGACTTTCCTGATTGTCCTATATAAATCCCGATGAATGTTCGACCCCTCACTGATGATCTTCTATAGGCATCTGGTGTTTTCAAATGGAGAAGACTCAAAAATGCTACGCTAGACAGCTTGGTATCCAAGAAATTACATTGAAAAGTTGATCCAGATTAGCTTGTGGAGATAATTGTGCCAATCAATGCTGCACTAATCGGGAGTTTGAGCCAATCACAAACATAGCAAGAAACTAGATTATCAAGGTGTTGTATAACCCAGGTTGAGTGATTGCTACAGGAGCAGTTTATTCTGATAAAGAATTGGTCAAGAATCCATCTTAGAAGCAATACCGGAAAAATACTATTTCAGAGAAGATATGCGTTCATAACTGTCCATTTCAAGGTTTAAATGATGGTCAAAATATCTCAAGGAGACTACTTTCTGGAGAATGGCGACAATTTCATTATCTATTAAAGATCTTCGGTTGGAAATGGCGTGAAAAATTTTATATACCAAATGTAGGGCAATTGTCCACTTTATCATCAGGTATACTGACACCATCTCGTGATGTAGTGAAGTATAACTTATATTCCTTTTCAGAACTAGAATTAGCAGGGCAGTATCTGTCAACTGAAACCAAGGAACCACAATCAAACGATGACTCGTTTTTAGAAACTAAGTTACTACAGTTGTTCAGCTTTTATGAATTTAATGAATGCATTCAAGCACGTGTTGAAGAGCAATGGGCTTAAGCAGTCACCTTGTAGAGCACAACGGTGAACAAGATGGCAGGAGCACCAAAAGGGGGTATGATGATTGACGAGTTGAAACCATGAAATAGTAGCTATCAGCAATTGAAAATCATCAGGAATGTGATAAGAAAGAAGAAAAAAGTTTGTGATGAGCTTTGTTAAAGGTATTTCTGAGGGCAAGCAGCTTCACAATACTTGAATGTTGTTTTCTGTGGTCTTATTAACATTGCGCTTGAACAAAGAGATATATTGCAAAATGAAAAAAAAATGTATGTAATATTTATTTCGACCCAAGATTCGATGCAATTCTAATTAAGATAATTCCACAAAGAGTTATGTCGTCAGGTACTACAAAGAAGTCTATGTTTGGAACAGCAAAGGGAACAAGAACGATTCTGGATACTAAAGATAAGCAATCTTCATCTGCTGCCCTGAAAAAACCGTTAAACAACAACAAGCAATAAAGAAAAGACAAAGCTAAGATAATAGCCAATCGCCAAACTTATTTGGTGAATGTAATATCTACGAAATTGCCCTTGATGAAGGATACTTCAACATGTTGGCACTTTCACAGTATTACGCTCACTAGATATATAGCTCAACAAATTTATTGTTCAACATTGTTCTAAACTATATAGTTTGAATCTGGGGTCTGAAATGCATGAATTTTGATTTTTGCTTTCATTTATTTCCTTCATTTTTGATAATGTTTCGCATCCTTGCGCATATTGAAAGTACTTCAATTGATTAAACCATGCAAATATATGTGGTATTTTTACACTGATCCTTTGGTCCCCTATGGAATAAAAAGCTCTATCAGTTTGATAGCTTTCCACATTCCAGTTCGTGCTAAGAGATGAAATAAGAAATCAAAGAAGAAAGTCCACATTGATTTCTAAAATAACTTACTTGAAAACTTTGTAATGACGTCCAATCTTTTGAACTCGGATATCATATTTGCCATCTAGAAAAGGTTCTGTTGTTGCAAATGTATCAGCAACAGCAACCAAACTCGCAACGTCTTGGAACCCGCGAGGACTTGCAACGCATACCTAACGGAAAATATTTAACACGATGAAAGAGTAGTTTCTGCACTGCAGAAAAAGCAAATGATTTAGGAACCTTTTTTTATCTAGTAAGCCATTTGTTTTAAAATGCAACTTTTCTCACTATAGCTAAACCAATAGAAAAATACATAAAAACTATAATGTTTGCAATTCATAGACATTTTCAAGAAAATACTAAAATTTATTAATTTATTACTTCTATTTTAGGGAGAGTTTTACAAATGAAAGAAGACAATGATTATATTAAACATGTATTATCAAAGAGTTTTTGCTTGACATGATGTGCACATCAATTGGACTTGACATTATTTGCTAAAGTACTGCAATTTACTGAGAAATTAATACAGGCAGAAAATTGGCAGAAACGCTGTCTCTCCTATGGTCTGTAAATCATGAATTTTCTATCTTTTAAATAAATCTACCTTTCCATATCCACTGTTTGCACTGCCAACTTTTACAACCACTGGTAGTGAAGGCGGTAGCATCTACAATGCATTGTAGAATTGACGAAGGTCCTCATATTATAGGGATATATTACGTAATAAAAACTATAAAAGATTTTCTAAATATGCCCTGAAGAATTCGTTGTTGAAATTAGTGTGACAAGAGTTATTCTAACATGATAGTGATGGATTTCTTCGTCAAACTGGAAATTTTTTGACACCTTTAAACAGTACAATGACAAAATTTTTACAAAGGATGATACCATTGGGAGTACGATAGGCATGATTACCCAGATGGCCTTTCAACACAAAGAAATACCAATAGGCCTGGGAAAGGAGATTGTTAAATAGTATTTCACAACTCCAGTCATATTCAAGATGGCATCATCTGATGAGGACCGAAAGGTCGAAATATGTTTTTAACACGCTTTTTAGTGTGTTGAAAAGAGTACAGCTGGAAATTTAGTGCCTCATATAGTTTTAAGATATACATATTTTTTATTATGCACAATTCCAGTCGTACTTTACGAAACAATTTGGACACGCTGATGTTACCTTGTTCCATGGATTTTCCAAAGTCATTTATGTAATTTTCTTTTTGCATTCAAATCTATTCACTTTGACAATATTTATTTAACTATTACTGGTGTTTATTATTGTTAAAAAGTACATACAGTATACAAATGCAATAGATCTATGGGGAATCAAAATTGTCCAATGAGAGGAACTTAGTGATGATCTGTAAACGGCAGTAAAATAACTGAAAATGGACTGTCTGGACGGTACAAAACAAGTCTGGTAAAAATCTAAGCTGCCTGTTCTTTTCAACCTTGAGAAAATAGAACAGCAAATACCATTTCATTGAAACTTTGATAATACGTCTGCTCAATCAGTGGAAAATCATCTTTTCCCAGCCTCTTCTGGATCCTTAGCATCTGAGAATACTGGTAAAAGTAAGTAAATAATAAAAAATAAGTTTAATTGGTTAGAAAGTAATGTTGAAGCCAATTTTTCTGACTCAGTTGTATCTACAGAGTTGAAGTTTCCCAAAGGAATGAAGTATGAATAGAATGAATACATTTGCGCTCGTACGTCATCAGTGTTTCCGCTAAAAACATTTTGAACTAACATAAATAAAGATCAAGGAAGAAAGACATTGAAAAGTAATATCCAATAAATATAACTAAATCTCATAGGTAGAAGTCACCATTAGAGGCTTTTCCATGAAACCAAGAGTAGCTTCAAGTGAATTTAATGAGGGCACATCTCCATGCATCAAACCAAATAGAAATGTTTTTGCATCAGCTTTCGGTTCAACTCCGCGGATCCTTTCTCTTACCAGTACAAAATCTGGCCTAAATGACCTAAAACCATTGATACATGAATATATGTAAACGTGTTTAAACAAATATACGTCATAGAAACTGTTCATTGAATTGTAATTCGTGTTAGCATGTTTGCAAGCTAACGAACGGTTTGCACTCTGCTGTAGAATATGATTTCTAAAGTTTTGATAGTGTTTAAAACAAGGTTTATCAAGTCCTAGTTTATAATTCTGAAAATGAATGCAAAAGTTCATAGGCTATAGAAGTTATTGACTTATAATATACAAAAACATTTAAATCGTGCGCTTCGGTGCGCTCCCGGTCGCTCATTAGAGAGAACATGGTACATGAACGTTCATTAGTAAAGTAATTTTATTTTATTTTTATTTATTTTATTTTATTTTTTTTAAGTAAATTTTAAATTGCTGCAAGGTTGCTATGTATTTCCATGCTCCCTGTGGTGTTGTCTTGTATTCCGTAATGTTGTGTCTCTATATCGTTGAATGTAATTGTAATTTTTTTATGAGCATTAAAAAAAATATACAATATCTTTCATCGATTGACAAAGTTACTCAGTTTATCTCAATTTAGTGCTCTGGTTTGAATGAAATTGAAAATTGATTTCATTGATAATATCAAATTGATAATAATTTTGCTTACCTCGAAACTATACCACCATTTCGTAAAACTCGCATGCTAACGGTAACACCTTTTTCACATGACGACACCACGCTGAGCTCAGAGAATGTAGCCTTCAATAAAGTCATAAATAAGTACGTATCACTTAAGATTCTTTCAGATATTTTTGTTACACAATGATAGGAATATGAGAATTCATTGAATGACAGTAAACATCCTCTGCATAAATCTCTTGAAATTACGGACTCTTCACTCGTTATTTTGAGCACAACAATGCTATCTTCTTTTCTACTATTATTTCCTTCACAAAACCCCAAAATTCTCAGTGAAGGTACATTCACACTGCTCGGTAAGAGTTCAAGGAATAAATCACAAAATTAGCTTCTGATGCTTTCACGTGTTATTTGGTACTGAATATGAACGAATGAAACACGCTTATTTTATAAAAAAATTGGCTTATAAGAAAGTAGTAATCATCTGTTCAACAGTTAAGAAAGTTCAGTACTGGACAATCGCGGGCCTAAGAAAGTTGGCAAGTTGATACACTTGAAAGGTCAATATTTGCGCAAGCCCATCATCGCCTTGACTTTATTTGCATAGATTTCAAACGAAAATCTAGATAGTTAAGTGTAATATGTTGTGTAGTGCCTGTCTGCCTGTGTAACACTTTAGTGGCACTTAAACGCAAATATTCTCGTTAAGAAAATCTTAAGAAAATTTCAATACTTAATTCATGAAAAGTCCAGAAAGTTTCAGTGCTGGGGGAAAAGCTCTCTTATTGAAAAAACCTGTATTGACAAGATCCTTAGTACTTGTAAACTCTCACAATTGTTGCAAACTTAGCATTCTCTTGATATACCTGTTCAACTCGAATATCATATACATTGCCATGTAGGGTTCTTCCTTTCAAAAGCTTTACCCTATGATAGGAAAACATAAAAAATTTCTAATTTGCAATATAATTGCTTCTTGTAAATATCATGATACATGTGCGCTTAAAATATTAAACAGTTAACAGTGCAAACAATCAATGCAATCTTCAATAGTGGCTAAGAGCCACGAGATTTTGATTAGTTACATAATCTATCCTCAATTGAATGATAAGAGGTAAAGTGATAAACAAGACCTAAATGCTGTAAAAATTTATAGCAGGTTGTTATACTTTTTCATGATATTCAGGCTAAAATGTGAACATAGATAACGAGTTCTATTTTGAATCTATAAAATATAGATAAATGCATCACCAAAAAAGTTTTTATGTTAGGCCACTTTTGCTACCATCGTATTGATGTATGTGAGTACTTCAGGCTGACTTTTTCTTGACTGTTCGATTGCGTCTTGCTTGAACATGATTAAGTTTGATTTTATGGTCATTACGAGCAAAACGTTATGATGCTGCTCAAATTCAAAAGTAGGGTTTAAACAGTAAAAGTTACAAAGTAGTAGGGTAGAACATGGTGGTGCACTAAAGTGACTGAAACGTTCTGAGATTGGTATAGGTATGTCTTCTTAGGGCCTACTCAAAGCACACTGATGTTGACAAACTGTCTATAATGCTCAGAAAAATATATGGTGTAAAAGATCACTTTACCAGTCGTTATCTCGAGAATCCACAACGAGAAGTGTCTTATGCCTCCTTTCCGGTTCCTTTTCTCTAGAATTTGACACTCCAAATTTGGAAAGCAAGGAGAATGCACTGGATTTTGAAGGAGGATGATTTGTTTCTTCTCTGTTTTCTTCATCGCTTGACAAGGCTTTAGACAAATTTCGGAATTTGTCCATCATACCCGACATTGTTCACGAAATGCTTTTCTGCACACCCACCTCAGAAATCCACTTTGTTTGACAGTGTAATTCTTTCCAGTGAATAGGTGATATATTGATAAATCTATTTGAATACACCTCCTTGTTCAGTGATTGCATACGTAAGTTGGTGGCCTTCAACCAAACCAAACTTACTCACCCTTTTCTCGATATAACACCAAAAGTACTGCATAACATGTTTCTTATCGAATTAGGTTACAATCTGAAATCCAACTCATGACGGATGCACTGAGAACATTGCAGAACTTGCCTTAGTTTCTAACAAGCCAAGGTATCTGCATATCAACAATCCCCAATACGAAGCAAGTACCGCCCTAGATTTACGCACCTGCTTAAAGCAAAACTGCGCATGATCAAAAGAATTTCAGAAACCCATTGTTTCCTTTCTGATTTGAAGTCCTTTCACCTGATTTGACGTTTTCTATGTAAATAATTCCACGAAGGACCAGACGTATTTGCCAATGGATTTTAGATTATTGAAGTGAATATTGGTGATTTTAAAAGACCTACGAGTTCAAGAACAAATCTATTTGGTCGTGAATAACGACACAACGGTCACCAATATTCTCAAGGGGCTGTGAAGTAACATTTGTTGTCAACCCAGCAAACTTGTTGATTTACGAAAGTTCTTCGGGTAATTTCTTTCAGAGAGCACAGAACAAAAAAAACAAAGCTGGAAACAGGTGGCAATTCTAATAGCTATAACTTGCTATTGCAGCTGTGAAGCTTTTGTTATAAAGCCTAAGGGTGATTAATCTAATGAGAAATAATTCATAAAAGCTTTCAGAAACATGAATGGAAAAATGCTTCTATCATCGGCTGTCTTTCTCTTGTTCACTATGCTTCTTATTTGATGTAGCATTAATACATCAAAGAATTCTTTAACCACTTAAAATTCAATTCAATATAGTCTAGCTACAATAATGTTGTTCTCTAAACTGAAATTCCTAAAGACTATACTCTAATTTTATACGATAGATAAGCAACAGAGTAAAATAAAACATATGAAAACTAAAAACTTAAAAAGTTAAAAACAAAGAAAAGCTCTTCACTCAAATATGATTATGGCTGATGAATCTAGCCGAGTAATCATTGGATATTACAACAAACAACACTTCAACTTAAAATTACACAAAACTTATATGGTTTAAATCTGTAAGTTTGAGGCTCCGATTACTTCTCGTCTTTGTTCACAATACACTTGTATCAATAATGCAACTGAATACCGGGGAAGCCCTCCTTACTCACTAATTAGAGAACGTCAGTCTCAGTAGAAATTTAGTGGTTGTTGTATATGAGAGTATTGCTAGTTTGAACAAGTGGTAAGGGGGCATACTGGCACTAGTGAAAAACCTCGCACTGTTCCCGTGGTTAGAAGTTTGCATTAATGTTTCGTTTTACTTCCGTAGCTAATCATATTTAGTTTGTCACAAAAACTGTAGGCAACTACAGTTTTACCAGTCAAAAAGAGCCTTGAGTCATCAGGAGAGGTAATGGAAATCAGGTGAGAATCTTCTTCAAAGAAAAGATTTACAGCAAAGTCAGCTACACCCTTTTGTTTGTTAGATTTTCGTTTTCATACTCAAACCTCTTAACTACAAGTGTATAAAGATAGATAAGACCCAATAAAAAATACTTCAGTAAAGAGTATCACAGAAGACAAGTATTCATCAGTACATCGATCAGAGTTTGAATCTAAAAATCAGAGCTGTCTATATTGCATTAACTTGATTCAAGAGACTCTCTTGAGAGTGGTCCGATGGTGTATAACCACCGAGCTGTTAAGGCTGCCACACTTAGCAAGCGTTGTGCATTAAACTTGAACTTTACTGGTGACCTTACATCATTTGATATTAGCAATATAAAGCGTACTGGTCATAGGATATGCAGAGAACGCTCCTTGAATTAATTGCGACCTATGATGCTGTCGAAGCTTGACTCGAATACAGGACATACTAAGATTCCATAAATTTTCAAATAATAAATTTTCGGATTTTTCCACTTGTAACCAACATAGAAAACTATAGGAACATTGTAAAAAATAACAGGAACTATTTAAGAGATGCTTAATTGTAAATGCTATATTGTAACCAGTACACTGTCTTTGAGTTTCATGGCGCAGGTATCGACACAATGAGGACCAATATATTAGGATGGGATGGATTTCAATCAGCAACTTACTGAAATAGAAGTATGATGGTCAGGAAATGTTATAGAAAATGAAGAATATGATCACAATTTCAAGTGCCTTTATCTATCGTAAATACATACATACATACATACATACATACATACATACATACATACATACATACATACATACATACATACATACATACATACATACATACATACATACATACATACATACATACATACATACATACATACATACATACATACATACATACATACATACATACATACATACATACATACATACATACATACATACATACAAACACACACACACGCACACACACACACACACACACACACACACACACACACACACACACACACACACACACACACACACACACACACACACACACACACACACACACACACACACACACATATATATATATATTTCTTTCGTTTTCTTACTTGTTTCATTCAATTTACTTATTGTATATATGTACGCTCTGTACGTAAACAAAAGTTATTCCGATGAAGCTGTTAGCGAAACGTCAACGAATGCTATAGTACACCCACATAGAATTCTCAAACTACCAAAGTAGCGGATAATGTATATATATATATATATAAATATATATATATATATATATATATATATATATATATATATATATATATATATATATATATATATATATATATATATATATATATATATATATATATACAAACTAAACCTAAGCCGCATCCACAACGTATATAAATTACATAAATAGAATAAACCACAAATATACTATCCTTTCAGTAAACGTTTCGATCAGAATCTTTATCATGAGGTGTTAATAGGTAGGTCCCCCTTAGGTAATATCAATTGTGACCCCATTGTTATGTAGGTAATTTAAGCAGGCCCAATGTCATTGTAAGTTTAGTACTGATGAAGATTCTGATCGAAACGTTTACTGAAAGGATAGTATATTTGTGGTTTATTCTATATATATATATATATATATATATATATATATATATATATATATATATATATATATATATATATATATATATATATATATATATATATATATATATATATATATATATATATATATATATATATATATATATATATATATCTTTAAAGCTGAAAAGACAACTCTCTGTGCATCTGTTGACAAAAAATTGACACTATCATCAGCAGCCACCTGTATGATGTAAAGGAATTTTCAGAGATGGTTTCAGAGTGAAATAAAAACTAGTCTAGAGTAAAATGAACCTCGCGATGTAGAAGCCTTGGTGTAAAGGACACGTCTGTTGTCAAACCAAATAAATCTTCTGCCATGTCATGCAAGCATGCTAGGAGAGCATTTTAGTAAAATGGTCGTCGAATCGACAATTGAAGTGTTTATAAGATTCTTAAACTCTAAAAATTGCTGTGACTTAGAACGGTTAATAAAGGAGCCATATCGCAGACACTCCATTTCTGTGGTAGAAACAAAGGCAGCGCTTAGATTGACTCAATAACCTGCGTAGAAAAATTAAAATTCATTTTAAACTACCTATGGTAGCGTAACGGAAAACTAAAAGATATGGAAAGGAAATGAATTAACTAACGATTGCCCATTAAGTCACTTTTAGCTGATTAAAGACACCACAAGAACCATCTCTTGTGACATTCAAGACGGCTTATCGGCAAAATGGCTTTTCTAACTAAAGATTATTATCAACCACAGCATAGGAAAGGCTGTGGTGCGACATAAAGGGGTCATTCGCAATTCATTTGATAAAAGTGATGTCTGGATAAGCATCACTGATTGCAAACAAATACAGTGGAACTGATACAACAGCCTACTGAAAGTGCACTTGTAATCGTAGTTTTGTAAAGAAGCAAATAAACCAGAGAAGTAAATGCGCAAACATTAAGCAGAGCAAAACAAGGACAAAAATCACCATGTCGCTGATCAAGTGCATCTTCCTTGCTATTGTGTTGCTCTCCATATCTTCGAAAATATCTGATTCATGCAGCTGCTTTCCAAGTCATACTCAAGAAATTTTCTGCTCCAGTTATACAGACTTCGGTAAGGCAATGCGGCAATTGATTACTGTCTTTTTGAACATAGATTTTATCATACCATGAGTAAAATTATCCTGTTCTTAAATGTGAAAAGGGAAAGCAATGGGCATTTCAGACGGATCTGACTGTAATGTACTCACTATCAAGCAAAAATAAACAAAGCAATGACTTGCTTGGCAAGAATGACAAATGACAATGTCAACATACAATGCCATAGTGCTGCCAGTTCAGAACGTATTTGGCTAAAAAGAGGACATGATATCACCACCCTAGGGGGATCTTCCCTAACAACAACGAAACCAGTGCTACAAACATAAATTCCCTGAAATATCGTGTTGCAATACAAAACCGTAAATAATAAAAATTTAGATGAAGGCAGCATAACAATGTGCTTACAAAGTAATCGGATGAGTCAGCATAAAATTTTGAAATCAATGTATTCAAAATACCTAAAGGAAGACTGCAATATGAGTATTGATTGTGCTATATTCTACAATAAAACGTAATGATATTCTTTAAAAATCATTGCAAAAGGTAAATGAAGTAGAGATTCTTCCTTCGATTCTAGAATTATGTAAAGATGTAAAGAAATATATAAAGAAATATATAAAGAAATATATAAAGAAATATATAAAGAAATATACGATTTTTATTATAAGAAAGGGGCTTATAAGAAACTAGTACACGACGCCTCAAAGAGTTCATATGAAAGTTCAGTGTTGGATTTCTGAGACATAAAAAAGTTGGTAAGCCATATACCTTTAAAATTCCGGTATTCACGCAAGATAGTCATCGATTTTACTTTATTTGCATAGACTTCTTGTTGTAAACAATGTATTTGAGTGTAATATTTGCGCAGTGCTCGTTTGTTTGTCCAACACCGCAGTGTTACGAAACTCGGCTATCCTTGCGAAGAAATTCTTAAGACAGTTTCAGTGCTAAAATCACGAAAAAGTTAACACAATTTCAGTACTGGACGAAAAAACATTTTTTTATAAAAAAGCGTGAAGTGGACATTTTTCCAGGACTACGCAGTCTCATAAGGTTAGTCGGATCTGCTTTCAACAACGAGATATCTGGCTTGAAACTAAGTTACCTTCACTGTCAAAAGCACCTGTTAATTATTTTTCACCAGTCACATCCATTGCATAAAAGGAAAGATACAATCGTTGTAGAATGCAAGAGTCTTTTATATTAAGAATCAGTCACCCATGGCACACATGAAACGACAATCGCTATAAATCTATGCTCGTCTCTCTATCTCTTTTCAGTGGTCAAAGCAGTTATACTTTCAGAAAAGCGTCAATTTAAACAAAACATGAGTCGAGAAGATGAGCACATTTTTGGACTGAATTACTACAACAGCTACATAACAAAAATATACAAAGGGGAAAAGCTCTTAAGGAAGATTCTTGCTCCTGAGAATCAAACATCCAGTTTCAACCCTCGACACCAGAAAGCTAAGCTGTTTACTGCATCATCATCTGGAACATGTGGGGTAACACTCAAGAGAGACACAAAATACTTGCTAACAGGTAGTGTCACTAGGGGGAGAATTGAAATAAGTATATGCGACTGGATCGCACCATTCTACAGGTTATCAAGACAGCAAAAATTTGGAATCAAAGGTGGATATGATTGCAGCTGCAAACTTGATGAATGCCCAAACGGGAAGCCATTATGTGAGATGCCGTCAAACAAATGCGAATGGAATAAAAGATTTGGAACAAATCTAACAGAAATGGCATGTGACTTGGAGCATAGAATGTGTAAATCTATCAAAGGAAAATGTTTATGGTTTGAAGATGCTTATTACGAGCCATGTATAATGAAACATGCATTTAACATAACGCCTAACTTTGGTATAAGGTATCGCCAGTCTAGAGGGTTTATACATCAAGGCCTTGTCTAGACGTAATAGAGGCTATCTAGCATTTGGATACCATGGCAAATAGAACTGTTAAAGCCAACGCTATGTATTTTGTGATTACTAATTTTTGGTGAATATACATTCTTCAAGTGACTGGTTGGAATCTTCTGCTAATCTACGATAGATCTCTTAGCTAGTATAAAAATTTCCTCAAATGACAAAAAAACCAAATTCTACGTTATACAGGAGAATTTCAGTTCTATGGTTGTTATGCACCGCAAATACCATACGGACAGAAACCTACCAGTTATTTAAATCTACATCTTTTTACTCTGAAATGATATCAACCCTCATATATCTACAACTGTATGTTCAGCTATTGCAAATTTATCCCTTATTGTCAATGCATTATTACGAAGTAATAAAATAAACAGAAATGATAAAAATAACAAACATTTAACGTGGGTAGCCTATAATGATCAATATGGGATGTACTGTCAAAGTAATTTGAAACGAAGATACCGCATAACGAATTTGCAAAATCTTTGATACGATATAAGAAATGTCTGCAAATCAATTCGTATAAATAAGATTTAAATAAAAAGAGTAAAGGGTTTATTTCATCATGCAGTTTAATCCATACTTGAGTTGCTCTGCCCCTAGATGCTTAAAGAGATCAATCGACTTCTTAAACTTTTAGCACATATCTACATAATCTTGTGGATTTCTCATGACAAGATACAATGTTAATTCGAATTTCCCTTAGAGATTTCATAGCGTTAATTAAGTGATTTAAGCATTTAAAAGTTAATATTGCTAGGTTTTCATCTTGCAATGGTACTCTCATTAGACGTAAACCTTATTTCCTTGTTACAAAGTCTCTTTAAGCTAGTAATGCTAACTGAAGACATTGTTGAAAGATCTAAACCAAACAGACCACCGCATTGGTGAACACAGATCGAATAGTAAGGAAGGTTAGAGCTCTAACAGAGGCTCATAGCTAATGAAACTTCTAAAGTACAGCGTGAGGTGATTTAAAGATAACAACGCTAACGATGAAACGATAAATACATAATAGCAATTTCTCTCTGAAACTTTATTCGTGAAATAAATATAAATTTCATACACCGTACATAGCTAGGCAGTATATAATTGGCGAACTTGGCACAGCATATGCAAGAGAAAAAATAAAGACAAAATAAGAAAAAGAAAAAAGAGAAAAAACCGGAACACAAAAGATATAGATCAACACGGAAGTCTGTCAGGAGAGTTCTAGAGTCTAATTCAACTACACAATATCAAATATGCTGCCTGGATAGCAATATTAGTTGCGAGTTTAGAAGCAACGTAGTTTTTATGACGATTATCTCTCGGATTATCTAATGCCAGATCAGAAAAGATATCTAAATTCTACGAGTGTGGAACATCGAAAATACCTAAGCAGCTCAATGACAGATTTACGACCTTACAATAACTATAAGAACAAAAATGAGAATGTTAAATATTCCAAAATATAGAAAAAATAATAACAACAAAAATATAGAATCTAAAAATAGAAAGAGCAGCAATGATCTATCATAAAAATTTTGAGCTAAATTCAATTGTCTATAATTTTCACAAAATACAGAATACATATTAAAAATTATAATAATAATGTCCATACAAACTGAAAAATTAAAATACTTATGAGGGAAGATTGATGAGCCAAACGTTATTATGACAATGTAGCAACGCTCATTGAAGCAGGCAGCATATGGCTTGAATCTTGACTGGCTGTCAGCGCGATCTCCAATTGGGCAATCTTCTGCCTTTTTGACCAGTCAAGATTTGAGCCCAAAGCTGATACAGATAGCATTTCAATGCCCTACCATAACCATCAAGTTCCATATTAGTCTCAAAATCTGATTTCAAGAAGATATGAGATGAAGTAACTAAAAGCCTTTTACTACACATCCCAGAATAATAAAAGTTCAAATCACACAATCATATGTAGTTTTCAACAACGCTAAGTTTAGAGAGGAAAATTAGAAATTCTAGTTCAGACATAACAAATAATGAAGGCGAATAAAGAGACAACAGAATTCCATTTCTATAGTGCCAGGAACAGTTTCATACCTGAAGAAAAATTTAAAATTTGTAGAACACCAGAGCCCAGGGCATCTAAAGCGTTAGGGCTTACAGCGTCTAGGGCGTTAGGGCTTACAGCATCTAGACCGTTAAGGCCTACAGCGTCTAGAGCGTTAGGGCATACAGCGTGTAGAGCGCTAGGGCCTACATCATATAGACCGTTAAGGCCTACAGCATCTAGACCGTTAAGGCCTACAGCGTCTAGAGCGTTAAGGCCTACAGCGTCTAGAGCGCTAGGGCCTACATCATATAGACCGTTAAGGCCTACAGCATCTAGACCGTTAAGGCCTACAGCGTCTAGAGCGTTAGGGCTTACAGCGTCTAGAGCGCTAGGGCCTACAGCGTCTAGAACGTTAGGGCCCAAAGCGTATTTAGTGTATCCCAATAATATTCTACCGTACTTTACCTTACGCAGAGCATACAGAACGTTAGGGCTCAGAGCGCATTTATTTATTACCCACAGTGCATAGAGAGTTAGGGCCCAGAGCATCTAGAACATTATGACCCAGAACGTCTTGAACATTAGGACCCAGAGCGTCATGACCTAGCACATCGTCTCTGATGATATAGTAGCCCGATAGTAACAATGGAAATTATGACCAATACTACAATAATAACAATAATGATATAAATCAAAAGTTGTTTGGCAAGAATGAAGAACAAATAGATTCACTTGTAAACACAGTCAATATTTGTAGAGGAGATATTCGAATGGAATTTGGTCTTAAAACTGTGGCATCCTTACGTTGAAAAAAGAGGATAAGTTGTCTGAAGTGAGGGGAAAGAACTTCCCAATGGTGAGGTAATGAGGGAAGTTGAACATGAAGGATGTACATATCTGGGGATAGTCAAGCTTGGTAAGATTAAAGAAAATGAAATGAAAGATAATATTACAAGGGAATATAAGAGAAGGCTGAGACTTATTCTTAGATCAAAGTTGAATGGTTGGAATAAAATTACAGAAATGAACACATGGGCAGTAGCTATCTTACAATACGGGGATGGACTTCTGGATTGGAGAGATCGTGAAATAAAATGTTTAGATAGAGGAACAAGAGAACATATGACAATGCATGGGTCATTTCATCCCAACCATGGTGTGGACAGATGATATTTGAAGAGACATGGTGGTGGTAGAGGACTGATCAGCATAGAAAACTGTATTAGAGGAGAGGAAAACAATTTAGGGCTATACGTATTGAATTCTACAGAAATGCTAATTAAGGGAAATCTGTATCAGGAACGATTGAAAACAAAAGCATTATTAGTAAGATGGACTTCAAAAGGCAAAAAAATAGAAACTTAAAAAGAAAAAGATAGAGAAAAGAATGTACGTACAGTATTTGAGAGAAATGCAGGAGAAGGTTGACAAGAACAAAACATTGATTTGGTCAATCCGAAGTAATCTTAAGGTAGAGACAGAGGCATTGTTGTGTGCTACACAAGAACAAGCAGTCAGAACAAACTACGTAAAACACCATGTTAATAGAAGCACAGAAAGTCCGCTTTGTTGAATGTGTGGTAATAAAGAAGAGATTATGAAACACGCAAAAAGCGAATGTGAAAAGTTAGCTCAAAAGGGGCTCAAGAGGCGCCATCATAATGTAGCAAAGAAGATTAATTGGGATCTGTGTAAGAAGCATGCACTAGGGCGTAATGAAAGATTGTATGGTCATAACCCAAAAGGAAGAGCAGAGAACGATAATTTAAAGTTGCTATGTGTTATAAATATACAGTGAGACAATGCAATAGCGGCAAGGCGTCATGAAAAAGTTTAGAAATACCTAGAGTTACAGGGGAAAATTGGAAGACAGTGACGATCGCGAAATGTGGAAGTTGTTCCTGTTGTTATAGGTGCAACTGTTTGTTGTTTGACCAAAATGTTTGCATCGAACGAGTAATTGCTGTCAGAGGCACTGAAAACGCAGCTGAAGGTCGAACGGATGATGATGAAATAATGAACGAAGATGATGGAGGCCATTTATAGAATGTTAGAATATATGTAAACAAATAATAAGGCATTTTTCAAAACGCGGAGGTTTGTTATCCAATGCACATGATGTCCTTCTCTCCACTTCCATCTATAAAAGCCCAGCCCATAGACAATAACCTTGGACACTTTCCAACCCCCCGCTTATTGAAACCTCGTCTTATTAAGTTCAGACTTTTTCCAACTTCCCCGTTTATTGCCACCCCCCTTCTAATCCAGACTGGAGAGTATACAGAAGATTGCCTTTTTGGGAACAGCTAGGATCCTGAGAAATGGGCTACAGATACAAGCGAAGGATTTCCCGCTATCTCTTGATTAATTGTTATAATCCGCTTCACAGATGTAATAACGCCAATTCAAACATCCTGAGCAAATACTGACTATATAGATAATAATGATAATAATAATACTGACTAAAATGAAAAATATGAAATCTGATAGTTACAATGAAAAAGGTTGCTAAAATAAATGGTTGATTCCTATCTTGCACAACTCTAGCAAATAATAAAGCATTTTGAAATTGAATATATCATAAATTATGCTCCTATATCCAAGTCTCTAAGTTCATGACTGATGACCTCCATGTTAGACAATACAAAATCACAATATCAATGTACATCAGAAATATTTCAGGCAGGTGCTTCTCTAGGCTCTACAAGAATTTCATTAACAGCACAATGTTCTGGCTGGCTTACAGAAAATACCACAGCTTTTGCAACATCTTCTGGCTCCAATATTACTGCTGTCTTTTCGCTCATGTCAAATTGCTCCTTAGCCTTTAACAAATAGCAAATATTCATAACTCCGATCAGAAATATAATGCAGCTCATCACTATGGAAAATGATCTAGCTCTCTAACAAACGAATAAATAAACACACTAACAAATAAAAAGACACATATTGTCAGCATAAAACTGATACCTCTTGATCTGTTGTATGGTTGATAAGCTCTGTGCGTACATCACCTAAAAGTAACGAACTACTGTTATAGTCCGCCCTACTCCTGCAAAACAGTGCGCGACTGTGCTTAAAATGAGATAGTGTATTTAAATTGTTAAAACAACTTTCGAAAGGAGATTATCGGAAATCTAACTGTCGCGATTTTAACAAAACAGACTACTGACATAAACCAATAAAGTAACCAAAAAATGGAATTATAGAGCCTCATTTACATGCTGAAAAATAAAGTAAGGCACCTCTTGAGACCAATTTAGCAATAGGAAGCATTTGTATACATGTACCTACGTCTACTGTTTGTCTACGTCACTGATACAAGACAGGCGGTCAAGAAGAAATTAAATACGGAGAAAACAATTGATATTTTAAGCAGCAAAGTAAGAAGCCCTTGAAAGTTGTATAAAACAATTCCAAAGCTTTTCCATGAACTTACTTTCAAAAATTCCAACAGCGCAGTTGGCATTAGAAAGACCGTCTTGTTTTAACTTTCTTAAATTGAATTTCTTCCTTTAATGTAAATAGACCTGTCATCAAGTTAGTTTAGCCAAAAATAAGTTGAAAAGACCTCCCCGTCCATCCACTTTGATGTACACTTGTCTTGAAACTTTTGATATTTTGTCAAATAAACCAGACTGATATTTACTGCATATGAGTGGGCAGCATTGCAACTTCCAATATAATAGCGTCCGTAGGGTTTATGAGATTCAAAATACAACATGTAAGGTGCTACAAATGTGAAAAAGTGGACGTGAAAATACCTGGTTGGATAGTGGTGACTTTTATTCCACAAGAAGCAGTCTCAAGACGTAAACCTTGTGACAATGCTTCAACAAAAAATTTACTGCCAGAATAAACAGACAACCCAGGGAAAACCTGAATAGAAAAAAGAACAAATGAGATAAATCAGGTGTATTTTGAATTTTATCATTGAAAGACGAAATGTAAAACAAATGAGATAAATCAGGTGTATTTTGAATTTTATCATTAAAAGACGAAATGTAAAACAAATGAGATAAATCAGGTGTATTTTGAATTTTATCATTGAAAGACGAAATGTAAAACAAATGAGATAAATCAGGTGTATTTTGAATTTTATCATTAAAAGACGAAATGTAAAACAAATGAGATAAATCAGGTGTATTTTGAATTTTATCATTGAAAGACGAAATGTAAAACAAATGAGATAAATCAGGTGTATTTTGAATTTTATCATTGAAAGACGAAATGTAAAACAAATGAGATAAATCAGGTGTATTTTGAATTTTATCATTAAAAGACGAAATGTAAAACAAATGAGATAAATCAGGTGTATTTTGAATTTTATCATTGAAAGACGAAATGTAAAACAAATGAGATAAATCAGGTGTATTTTGAATTTTATCATTGAAAGACGAAATGTAAAACAAATGAGATAAATCAGGTGTATTTTGAATTTTATCATTAAAAGACGAAATGTAAAACAAATGAGATAAATCAGGTGTATTTTGAATTTTATCATTGAAAGACGAAATGTAATACAAATGAGGTAAATCAGGTGTATTTTGAATTTTATCATTGAAAGACGAAATGTAAAACAGTAATACAAACCAAACTACTAATAGTCAAAACAAAGGTATGGCTTAGATGTGAAAAACATCAAGAAAAAACTACGACGAAACAATGCTAACTTCTTCTAAAGTAATCGTCCAAGGTTGTGCAAATCGTTGACACTCAGAATAATCACTCAAAGTAGCAAGCTGGATGAATTCTGCTATTTCATACTAAGGGCGAAACCCAGTGAGTTTGGCAAACTACTTCTATTACAGGAAATGTCATCTGCTTAAAGGATCAATCATAAAAGATCATATAGGATCAATCATAAAAGATCATATAGGATCGATCATAAAAGATCATATAGGATCGATAATAAAAGATCATATAGGATCAATCATAAAAGATCATATAGGATCAATCATAAAAGATCATATAGGATCAATCATAAAAGATCATATAGGATCAATCATAAAAGATCATATAGGATCAATCATAAAAGATCATATAGGATCAATCATAAAAGATCATATAGGATCGATCATAAAAGATCATATAGGATCGATCATAAAAGATCATATAGGATCAATCATAAAAGATCATATAGGATCGATCATAAAAGCTCAAAAACTGGCTGTATAGATGCTTTGTTTGACATCAAATCACACAACATGACACCACTGCAAGCAACTCTGACACTCTCTAAAGCTGATAAATTAATACAAACTTTAGAATACTTCTAAACGTACACTCCTTACTAATAGGATTCCAATTCTAAAAGATTGACATTCCTATGACATCTTTAACCTTACCTTCCGTCCAGCATCTGAAGATATATTCACTATATGACCTCTCTTCCTCTCTAGCATACCAGGTAAAACTGCTCCAATACTGTTAAGGATTCCCTGTAAAACAAATTTTATCATAAAAAGTTGAGATTCTAGAATGCTGAGCCAGCAGTTTGAGTCAGCAAACCAATGTAGGGCAAATTCCAAAACAAAATTCACAGCAAATTGAAATTAAAAATTACAGACAAAATTCATATCCCCGTAAGTAAATAACAAGTCATTGAACATCAATCTCTAGTTAAGTAAACTATAATATCTTCCTGAGTAAAACAAATTATTGTTGAACATACTCCCAATGGAGATGACAAACGAAATCAATTTTGCTTGTTATTAGAATAAGACACAGCTATCAATCATTAGGTATCTGCGAGTATGCTGAACACTGAAAATAATAAGTAAAGTTTATTTTTAAGAGAAATCTACTTGCAAACATAACTTGTCGTCTTACCTTGCAGTTGACATCGACTGTCTTTTCCCATTCATCAAAATGTAAATTTTTCATCAAAGTGAAATACATGACTCCAGCACAGCATACCAAGATATCAATCGATCCTAACATTTCTTCCGCTTGATGAGCCACATCCAACATCTATGAAGAATAACGTAAACATCAAATAAAATGCCAAAGGAAGAGTATGGTATACTAAAATATCATTGAAGATTTTAGGTGTTTCCACCTGTTGCTTTGACAAAAAAATCAAGGTAAGTTTCATTAATCATTCCCAAAAACTTTTATAATGGAAATGTCAAACTTTGAAAGAAAGGTGGTTTAAATCAAGGAGTAAATATGAGACTTAAACCTACAAAAATATTCATTAAATTGGATGTGATCGACTATGTGTTTCAAAGCAATATACGGTATAGTAGATAAAAAATTGAAACACAAGTCGATCCAATGCGACAACGTATTGAAAACAAACAATATCTTTTCGGTATCTATTGCAATGGCGGCATCTATAACAATTAAAGTATTTACGTAGATGGCTACAAAAGAATCTGCACTATTTCTAAAGAGAAGCTGTCGCTTTGGCGTACAATAATTCTAGGTGAACTTGTGAATAATCTCAAAGTAGCTTTATATTCACTGTTTAACCTTGACATCACAGCATAAGTTAGATATAATCCTCAGTTAAAACGCTCTGCCTACAACTTTATCATCTTCAATCGTGTCCATAAATATTTCCGTTTTCCTATCTCACCAAATGTTCTTGTTAATTACCAAATTATTACAAATTAATGTGGCGCAATTTGATATCACAATTTGTGGAGCAATCAATCTGAGTATCTAAAAAGTTCCTCAATCTTACTATATCATTTTCTCGAAGGACAAACGAATACCAGGGTTAGCTGAAAAATGCTCAAAGCAGAAAGGGTCAAATCAGTAATTCTTTATGTTTATATCAACAACAAATGAAGCAAGCAATGTCTTATTACGCTACATCAAATCACATGATTGGCAAAATTCCCGAGTTTCACTAGTAATTCTAATTCTTCGTTATTTACGATGAAACTGCTTAACTGCTATCCTTCCTGATTGAGCCAATGTTAGAAAAAGGCGTTCTACTGTTAAATATTTCTATTGGAACAAAAATGGTGACATTCTCAGATATGGCTGTTCTACATGGACAAGGAAATATCTACCTGTTGTCTGTTGACAACATCTGCTTGTAGTGCTATTGCAACATGTCCCTCCTCCACAATAGAATTTCGAACTTCTTCTAGTCTGTAAAAAATATTTGGAAATGGGTTTTTGTATTGCAAAAAATTACAAATATAACCAGAAAATTCTGGGGCCTTGGTAAGAATTCATAATAGATATGCTGTGTTTGTTCCTGCAGAAAAAAGCAATAAACTCAAAAAATTGTAGTAAATAAAATAACTAGTGAAGCAATCTCTTCCCTGCAAAACTATTCGTATAACTAAAATTCCTTAATAATTCCATCACGGATAGTATAGAAGTAGATGTACCTTTCAAGTCGTCTTGCGATCAATGCAACTGATGCACCTGATTTTGCTAGAGTTCTTCCAATAGCAGCACCAATGCCACTTGAAGCTCCAGTTACTAAAGCTATCTTTCCCGTTAGTATGTTGTTCTCTAAAATTCAAAGGGAAATTAATTAAAATATCTAAGAATTTGGTATTGAAAATGTGCTTCCTAAGGAATTAGGACTAAGCCTTGAGGTATTAAAGAGCATGTCTACCAAAGATGAAAGCAAATAAGCTGATTTTCAGCAAATTGGTTACGGTTTGTCCGCACTGGCCTCTGGATAAGCACCTAGTGTGTGATTAATATGAAGGCCAGTTCCTTCCTTGATTCCATCTTGAATTAAGACGTTTTAACGAAAACATTTTATCACAGTTTCTAATATCCTAAAAATCCAAATGATCTCTATTTTTGATCTGGTTTATTTCTGTCCTTTCTAATATAATTCCGATCATATATATTAATTATCATTGAAGACTTAACACAGCTAGTTTCCCTGTTCTGATTATGCCTAATGTGTATAATAAAGAATGAACCAATACACGTCAGAAAAAATAATTTTACCAAAAGTCTGCTTCCTTGGCATCGGGATAACTTTTCTTTTGACAAAGCATTTTATATAATGCCGAAACGTGGCCAGGGTTGTTGATGGATAGACCATATCTAAATCACCCAACACCTTCAACAACTTTTCATTCTTGAACATGCTAAGCTTTGCAAAGAAGTTTTCATTCCTGCAAATTAAAGTTGTAACAGAAAGCAAAAACAAATATATATACATACATATACGTATTTTTAGAGAACAAGGCTAATTTTAAATGGTTATATTGATAGTACAGAAACCTAGTAGAGAAACCTAGTAGAGAAAACGGAAAGAATCTACAACCTTTCAATATCATGATTCTTACATCAGCTCCTTAATTTATGTTAATGTCAATATACTTATTCAATTGCTTCTACAAACAACCTTGGGACACATATTTCATACAGATGGAAAAGTCCAAAAATTCATCATTTGGTTCTAATGCTAATCACTAATATTTGTAAATACGAAATGAGAATAAAAAGCTTACTCTACAAGAGTATCGAGCATTTGACTCAACAGTCTGGCTGACCCATCACTTTCACTGTAGCACTTGATTCTACGAAGGACCAACAGCAAAGTAATTCACAAGCATCAATCATTATCAACATTAATATGATGATGATGACGATGATAGTTACATTATAAACATCATAAACAACCGCTAGCCCATGGTTGGAGACCTCCTCGTGGTGGCAAGCGGGCACAGAGAGACTCTGCCCTTAAGTTGATAGTGATTCATTTCGCGAAGAGTCAGAATTGGGGCAGATGTTGATGACCTGTGGCAAACTGTCCAACCAGGCCCCTTCAGTGAAAGTCAGGCACAGCAGCTTCAGGCTGCAGCTCTGATAAGTAACTGTTGGGGTAACAGAGTGGATTGAGTGTAGCCGACTCAGTCACCTCTTTTAAACAATTGATAGGCGGTCCACTGACCCCAGGGTCAGTCTCAGGCCCCGTGAGGGGCGTAACGAGAAGAAGATCATAAACAACCATCATATTAATATGATGATGATGACGATGATAGTTAAATTATAAACATCATAAACAACCACCTTCATTGTGATGACAATAATTAATAACAGTAATGCCAACACAAAGTGGCCACCTATATTTTGCAATGAGTTTTCCAAGAGTTTTCCAAGAGCTATTCAGGAGAATCTGATCATTTTCCCATGTTTTTATCAGTGGCAGCCAAATACACTTTGCAATGGAGGGCCAGGTATAAATTAGCATCCCTAAAGCTCCAAAAGTTTCATTTATATCACATAAAATCGACATATTATCCTACTATACAGCTATCAATTGAACATCAAATGAACTTTCAGCGGCATTTGAAGCATCCACAAAACTAAATAGTTCTAATAAATGAGAGATTGAAGAGGAATAACATGACAGTAGTTATGATAGATTTTATCCAAATCCTTGAAACATATTCACAATCAGCATATCCTGGAACAAATTAACATAAACATTCAGGTAAATAATGGCGAGACGCATGATATTAATCAGTGGTGTAGCGTGTTCTCCCTATCTGATGGGTGGATGCTGATAATTTACTAACATAGAGCTTGGAGAGATACATAATATACCAGCAGGAACCACATGTAAAGATACTCCAGCTTCAGACCTTCCAAGCCCTGTATCATGAACAAATGTACAGTAATGGCCATCTACAGGGGCAGTGCTTTGCTTATAATGAAGGGTGAATAATGCCATGGTGACAGAGGAGGACCTACCGTGGTTAGGTCCGACGTGCCAGCAAATGTTTTTAAAGTTCCATATAGAATGGCTTAAACAGTATCTACCAGATAAAACTTTCACATGATAGTATGGTGCTTAGGTGAAAGATATAGGAAAAATCTGCAATGAAAGTGAGCATAAAGAGGAAGCAAACTTCTTGAAAAATATAAGAAATTAAGTCCCAGCCTCCCCAGGAGAGTCAAGCTTTTTCATTGGATGTGTATACGTTGCCAAAAAAGTTCCTTCCTACAACTCCAATTCCATTAAGTACATCATGTTTATGGAAATTGTCCTGTACCGACAAAAACCGCTAAATATCAACTTACCAGCCAAGTTTAACAAAAAGTAGATTTACCGACCAAGTTCTGAGGCATTTAGATATATATCGAACAGGTTTCATAGATGGGAGTGAAGCACTATCAACAAAACCTGTACGATGTCCCTGATCTTTTTTTCTACACCGTTAAGTAATTCAATACCAAACGTTTACCAAAAAACAATGACATTGGGAGTATGATAAGCATAATTACCAAAATGCAGACTTAACAAAAACAACACAGACAATACAGATAATACAGGGACAATACAGATGTCCCTGATCTTCATACCAAAGGCCACAGATTGCCTCACGAATGCAACATTGCACTTTTTCTCATCCACATGTTTATCCAACGATATGTGGTCAAATTTCTTATGAACTGATAAAAAGTAAATTTTGGAGTTTGTTCAAGAACAGTTTACTAGATATTAGTTAATAAATAATAGTAGAAGAGATAATAGCTCCAGATGCAAACTGATGGAATGCAATTTTTAACTATAAATAAATAGCTTTTAAAGTTGGCTCAAAACTCGAGAGCACTCGTACTGAATGTACACTTGACTGTGCTATGCACTAGAAGCTTACAACAAAGAATAAGTTTGCTTTCATTATCTTACCGCCTCTGAACTTAGTTTGGCAAAATTATGGCTGAGGGAGGCTGGCCCGCCTGTCAAGCTGCCACGGGTTTTAATCATGTTTCATATTCCGTTTTCACAAACAGGACAGACAATAACATGGGTTATATTAATTGACACAGAAACATGCTTGAATATAGCAGCATTGAAGTTATTTGGCAGTAGAGCTATCGGGTGGTATACATAAATTTGTAGGAAATCCATAAGCAAAATGAAGGAATTGAAAATTCTTCGAAACAAGAAATGTTCGAGTCATCGGGCAATTTAGTTATCGTCAACTATACTTCACAAAGTTGACTTCCAGGAACTTCCAGGAATTTCTAAAGTGTCAAGGACTATATTAAAGGAGGTAACTTGCATTCCAAGAGCTTCCAAAATCTTTCAGGAGTAGTGGCCACCCAGCACTAGGTAGGGGTAGCTACACATCATGCATCAGTCCAAAAGAGTTGCAATGTTTAGCCAAAAACTAAGAGAACACATGACCACACGTACCTTTGTTTCCACTCTGCAAATGGCAGTATCTTTAGAGGATAACCATGTGATGAGATCCATTCGAAAAATAATCTGAGATATAAAAGCAAAAATAATGATATTTGAAACAAAACATGTGATACATTAAAGCGACTCAAAAAACAACTGATATGCGAAATCGTTATTTTTCATCAGTTCGTAGGAACTCAAGTCATTTGTCTGGTGATGAGTATTTCCATATTGTGGATACTACCATATGTGGAAACAGAATCTATTTGCATGAGCAAGAAAAATGTAATGGGCGAAGCTCATGATGGCAAACACGCTCGATATTGTGCTTTGGGTGTCTCTTTGTACTCTTATGATCGTACAGTGCTTGTGAAGACACCTTTTGCCTATAAACTGCTCAATGTACATAGCACTTCAACATGCAATGTACCATATGACACAGATTAATTCATTGATTGGTTGATTGATTTCGAATACTTAAAGATGGTTGCCCTTCAGCGTTGCTGACTTTCTAAGGGGCCAACCTCTGAGCACAAGATGATCCATAAAGCATTACAAGTACTTCATAATCCAGGCTAAGTATGAAATAGAGAGAAAATCTGAACGAATGTGGTATCTGTACAAGGGAACAAGAGTTTAGACACAGAATCTAAGTCAACACAAAGATCAGCCAGATATGAATGAGATACAAAATTAAGTTAAAAGATCAGTAACGATTCGTTTCATGGTGAAAAGTCCACCTTCCACACTGCCATTAAAACATTTCCCTCCTCAAGCCTAACGAATAGATCTAATCAACACTGCCATTAGAACATTCCCCTCCTCACGCCTAACGAATAGATCTAATCCACACTGCCATTAGAACATTTCCCTCCTCATGCCTAACGAATAGATCTAATCCACACTGCCATTAAAACATTTCCCTCCTCATGCCTAACGAATAGATCTAATCCACACTGCCATTAAAACATTTCCCTCCTCACGCCTAACGAATAGATCTAATCCACACTGCCATTAAAACATTTCCCTCCTCACGCCTAACGAATAGATCTAATGATCACCATGTGGACGTTCTTTGTACACCCAGCTGTTTCTCTACAGAAAGAATAGCTTCATGCTTTAACCTACTTTGAATCCATTGGATTTGAGTTGATTATGTGAAACGTTTTCCCCAATGATAGTGAAATATTCTAGGATAAAAATAGTTCATATAATGACGATTTGAGAGAAGTCCATACCGTTCGAAAAGTACTGAACATTAATAAAAAATAACTGAGAGGGCTTCATATATGATACGATAGAAATATAATCAGGAATTTTTGAGTTCAAAGTATCCGACAGCTAATTATACCAAACTGTATCCGCATCTTTGGTATTCAGCCAATACACAATACACATCTTAAATATATGAAGTCCTATTTCACAGTCGATGATGAAGTTCTTTACTATTTACCCAGGTGAGGCTCAAACAGGGTCCTCGCCAAATATGGGAAGTCATGTTCCCTGATATTTCCCTGATTTTTTCCTGATTTCTATCCAACTTTTCCTTATTCAATATAGGCCCTGAGCAAATGCAACACACTATGCTCATCATAATGCAAGGCTGTCTATGCAACCCTTAGCCTACTTGAGCATACATGTGAGCTTTTATTTCATCATAAAAAACAAAATCAACGTCATACAATACTCCAAAATATAATTACACAGATCTGAAAAAGGCTGATCAATTGACAATATTTTGCCCCTTTGCAGGCAGTCCAACTCGAGTCCATATTTTGTCTGCATAGGCCCTGAATTTGCAACAATGGTAGAATTTCACAGTTGTATGTTGAAAGTTTAAGGGTTTTACAGTTGCTAGGCACTTACGAGAATGCTTCGATAAGAATTAGAACTAATTTCAATGTCACCCTCTTTCAGAATGCGGCAACTAGAATTCATAACTGACTGATATAATTGGTTCGCTATTTGCAGAATGTTTTCTTGTTAGTTTTTCAGCATACTAGAAAATCGATTTCTTAAAGAAGCAGAGACAAACAATTTCCATGATATTTCCCTGATCGTCTCCAAAGGTAGCCGAAGTCCTTGATTTTTCCTTGATATTTTAAAGCTGGGACGCATTTTCCTGATTTCCCTGAATTCCCTGATTTGGCAGACACCCTGACAAAGCTCTTAATTCGGTTCCTCGTGGCTAAAATTCTAAAACGGCTGCTATATTAGAGCTGTCCATTACTTCATTAATAAGCTTAAAATACTAACAAAGCTGCATCATGATGAAACCTTTTACTTCAAAGTTCTAGAGAATATTGATATTGTAGAGCTAACTTTGCTAGATGTAAAGTGTTAAAGCATCTGTTCCATTTAGTGCTGTACTAAATGATGCACACTAAACAAGTTTGCCTTTTTTGCTAGATCTTGGAAATTCTCTTTAAATTCTTTATTTTCTGGGGTATTCTCAGTCTCAAGCTAATACAGCAAATTATGCAGCCAATCGACATAGAAGTTTATCTCGATGGGAATCACTTTTAAATCATCATCTAATATGTATGACGAGCTTGGAAATTGATATGAAGAACTTCGAAGTTCACACGAAGAATTTGGAAGTTGATATGAAGAGTTTGGCAAATTCATATGAAGAACTTGTAAATTCATATGAAGAACAGGTAAATTCATATGAAGAACTGGTAAATTCATATGAAGAACTTGTAAATTCATATGAAGAACAGGTAAATTCATATGAAAAACTGATAAATTCATATGACGAACTTGTAAATTCATATGACGAACTGGTAAATTCATATGAAGAACAGGTAAATTCATATGAAAAACTTGTAAAGTCATATGATGAACTTGTAAAGTCATATGACGAACTTGTAAATTCATATGAAGAACAGGTAAATTCATACAACGAACTTGTAAATTCATATGAAAAACTGGCAAATTCATATGAAGAACTTGTAAATTCATATGAAGAACTTGTAAATTCATACGAAAAACAGGTAACTTCATAAGAAGAACTTGTAAAGTCATATGACGAACTGTAAAGTCATATGACGAACTAGTAAATTCATATGAAGAACTTGTAAATTCATATGAAGAACAGGTAAATTCATATGAAGAACTTGTAAATTCATATGAAGAACAGGTAAATTCATATGAAGAACTTGTAAAGTCATATGACGAACTGGTAAATTCATATGACGAACTTGTAAATTCATATGAAGAACTTGTAAATTCATATGAAGAACTGGTAAATTCATATGAAGAACTTGTAAATTCATATGAAGAACAGGTAAATTCATATGAAAAACTTGTAAATTCATATGATGAACTGGTAAATTCATATGAAGAACTGGTAAATTCATATCAAGAACAGGTAAATTCATACGAAGAACTTGTAAATTCATATGAAAAACTGGCAAATACATATGAAGAACTTGTAAATTCACATGAAGAACAGGTAAATTCATATGAAGGACAGGTAAATTCATATGAAGAACGTGTAAAGTCATATGACGAACTTGTAAATTCATATGAAGAACTTGTAAATTCATATGAAGAACTTGTAAATTCATATGAAGAACAGGTAAATTCATATGAAGAGCTTGTAAATTCATACGAAGAACAGGTAACTTCATATGAAGAACTTGTAAAGTCATATGACGAACTTTTAAAGTCATATGACGAACTTGTAAATTCACATGAAGAACAGGTAAATTCATATGAAGAACAGGTAAATTCATATGAGGAACGTGTAAAGTCATATGACGAACTTGTAAATTCATATGAAGAACTTGTAAATTTATATGAAGAACAGGTAAATTCATATGAAGAACAGGTAACGTCATATGAAGAACTTGTAAAGTCATATGATGAACTTTTAAAGTCATATGACGAACTTGTAAAGTCATATGACGAACTTGTAAATTCATATGAAGAACTTGTAAATTCATATGAAGAACAGGTAAATTCATATGAAGAACAGGTAACTTCATAAGAAGAACTTGTAAAGTCATATGAAAAACTTGTAAAGTCATATGACGAACTTGTAAAGTCATATGATGAACTTATACAGTCATATGAAGAATAGGTAAATTCATATGAAGAACTTGCAACTTCATATGAAGGACTTGTAAAGTCATATGAAACTTTTCTTCGAGCTAAAAAAATTCCCTACCTGAGTGAACTGAACAATTACTTTGCTCACAAAATCGACTGGGGTCATCTCAATCAACCAGTCAACTATTGGTGCCGTACCTGTCACCAAACACCCTTTCATCATCAGAAAATTGAAATCAACTGGATTCCAATAACCGCTAACTGATTCACCGGAAAGGTTGCCTGAAAATTAAAATGAGTAGCTATCTACAGTCATGGACAAAAATATCCGGATGGTCTGTTCAAGATTCTAACATTAGATTCATTGTCAAAACTCCATTTCTCCATAGCATTGCAAGAAGAGCCTGAATTTAAGCATTTAACTCTATCAAGGTCTTCATCATCATATGGCGTGGGGGCATATTGGAGAGGGCGCCTGGTAACAATTTGACATTCTAGCATAGGGCTTATTCGAGGGGGGCTTTTTCGAGGGAGGTCAATTCAAGGATTTATGGCACTTGAAAGCTCTGACAAAGATAAATAATATTTATTTAAGAAGGCTAGGCACAAAAGCAAGAAGGAAACTGTAGTTGCCAAGAGAGCTGTGTAGGAAAGAATGCGAACCATATCTGTTCCACAACATAATCTTTTGCTCTGGAGTTCATCGATTGCAGTTTTCACTATTTTATGAATAAAATTTAGTGAACAGTTTCAAAAATAATTTGCTACACTTAGTAGTAATGCAATTATTAAAATTCCCTAGAGGTGTTCATCAGAATTGATCCTCAGGTGTCCTAAAAGCTATTGTAGTTTTAAACTGTACTTGTCATTCTATGCATAAAGTACCATAAAGTACATGGTGAATGTGAATTTTTTACAATAAAATAAATTAGACGATTCTTTTCAACAAGCCTGTTGAAGCATATTGAATGAAAGATCCCTATTTCAGAAGAGACAATGTTGTACTCTCAAGTGCCAACGAGGGTCCTAATAAACAGGGGGGTCAGAGAAAATTCTGAATTTTAATAATCGGGGGTGTCAGAATAAACGGAGGGGGGGGTGGAAATTGAAAAAGAGCTTAAAAGGATTATAAAGCACGGGGAAAAAGAAAAGCAGGTTGTCATTTTCGCAGGCTGCCCATAGCAGCAGCAATTTTTCGTGACATTTCTTAGAAGTAGTATGCCAGAAAATATAATGACAACAGTCGTCTTGACCAAAGTCATTTGACTATACTTTCATATCACTTGACACATGCCTATCAATTGACACTTGTTTTGATATCAATTGACACTTGTTTTAAACGAAACATTCCAGCGTTTGAGCGTGAAAGGTACTAACAAAGAAAGGAAATAAAATGAGGAACTTGTAAAAAAATTCATTTTCTTTCAAATTAACAAACGGGGGATCTTGATAAGGTCCGGGGGGTTGGAGAAAAATCGAAAAATTAATAAGTGGGGAGGACGTTTGTTTGGCACCGGAGAGTACCAAAATGAAGGTATAATAGTATAAAAACAAATCTTACCAAGTCTGTATATTGCGATGGGTAATCCACGTTTCCCTGCACGGGCAATCAGTTGTTCAGCAACCCATTTGGTTTGAGAATATCTGCCGTAAAGATAATCACTTTAATTTGTAAGCCAAATAAAAAGTTGGTTACAACAACACTGTACAAACAGCCACCATTTCAGAAGCACAAAAATTCACAATATATATTCTTCAATAACTACGCAACGCTTTTTGAAATATTTGCATAACAAATAATTATATCAGGATCTAGAATGCTTGAAAATATTGCTACACTGTTGGTCGGAATGATGTGAAAGCTTGTAATTTCTCCGACAGTTCTAACTCTCATATAACTTCGGACCCATAATACAAAAAGGTATGCCACTACATTTGCTACATAACATTAAACAGTGGGTCATCAATGTATTGTGGCATTATCACTCCACACATCTGAAATATGATTCTGAGGACAACAGTCCGCAATGTAAATAATTTAAAAATTATTGTCTGTAGTTTTACATGAATACAGTGAATTTTCAGTCTCTTATGCAGGATATAAGAAATTTGATGACTTTGTGACTTTCTGAAATATTCTTCACTTGGCAGCATACGATTAGCTTGTACTTATAATGCGTTTGAAGCCGTTGAGAGACAATTAACGAAACTATGATAGTGACACCAACTTTGTAATAAGCAATCCATATATTCTAGAACGTGTCAATATCAAATTACAATAATCAATCAGATTATTAATATTTATAGCACCAAATCTTTTCATGTATAGGAGTCGATTGTCTACTCTTCCCAAGAGCCAATTTACTATCCCCTTCCCCATGAAATCTCATCACAGACAGGCACTCTGATCCCATAATACAGAGCTGTTACTCTTCCGTACTTTCCTTGTGATGTCAAACGTTTGTTGATAAGCTTAGCGACAGGAAGAATATTTATCATAATTTACATATAATATCAAGGAAGGCAGAACCTCACCCATCCATCAATTGATGATGAAATTGGAGCATATCTGCATCTTCGGCACAGTCTTTGACATTCTCAGGAAAAACTGCATTCGTACTGAGGACAAATCAAAGGAAAAAAGTCTGTTGGTACTACAGAACTTCACTACAGCACGAAAAAGCGTGAACATTCTTTTAGCATACTGAAAGCTTTTCTCGTCCGACACTCGTCAGAGTATGAAACGTCGGATAACGACCGAAAAGTGAATTGAAATAGATTGTTAGATGCGGGTGCACGTGATATGATGAATAATGCGTCTATTTGGTCCTACAATTGGCCAATTAGCACCCATTAACCATTGTTTACTTGAAGAGTCAAAGCGAGAAAATGAACTCTTTTTGTTTACACAAGACTGGATTTTGAGTCTTTAAGTAAACTGATTCCAAAACACTTAAATGAAAGGACGATCTTGCTTGCCCAATGATCCGAAAATTATCGTTCGAATATGTTTTGGCGCATTCTGGATTTGTAACATGATGTTGTCCTATTGCCGAAATACAATCAATTTTAGGATTATTATTTTTGCACATACGAGGTGGCAGTTCTCTTACTATATTGCTTTTGTTCCTGATGCTCAGACGAGTGTCGGATGAAAAAAGCTGTTCAGCATGCTAAAAGAATGTTCCCGCTTTTTCGCGCTATAGCAAAGGAAAAAACTGCCAATTGATATTATCTGACAAAGAGAAAAAGGAAGGAAATACAACAAATGCTACATAAACAAACTTGACCTGGTTTCTCCCTCTCTAATTAGCCTATCCCTCCCTTCCTGTGGGCTGGGGCTTAAAAATGCCCCTAAGGGCTAATACGCCTATGTGTGTATATATATATATATATATATATATATATATATATATATATATATATATATATATATATATACATACATACATACATATATATATATATATATATATATATATATATATATATATATATATATATATATATATATATATATATATATATATATATATATATATATATATATATATATGTATGTATATCTATTCTATGTATACAATTTATATACGTTGTGGACGCGGCTTAGGATCAGTTTTTAATTTAATTTAATTTACACTTAAAACAAATATATACAAAAAGAACCTGATGTAATGAATTGGCTTAATTTTACTTGTACATGCAAACATTAAGATTTGTTGAGTGCCAAGAACATTTGGGCCATGCAAAGCCTATGGAAGAAAAATACCATTACAAATGATTTGAAATGGAATAATTGTCATTCTCAAAAGCTTGAATACGAAATTCAGAATTTTCATTAGAAACTCTGCAGAGAACACAAAATCATTTTAGCAAAACAAATTTGTTTTTGTTTTATATGCACTTAGTTAATACAAACATTAATACGAAACAGTAACAATACCACTGGGTGTAATATCAATGTCATACCCAGTGGCCATTACATAAAAAGTGCAATTCACACTAAGAGCGAAATGGCGAAATCACCAGACAACAGGATAACGTAAGGTATCACTCCAAAGCGGCCACTTTATGAAGTTTCATCATTTAGCTGCCTGGCTACACTATTCGCTACACTATACACTAGCAAAATAAATCATCCTATATCAGCAAAAGATGATAAAAAGATAAAAGAATCTTACCTTATATGGATAAATAAGATTAACGGCCGCAGCTGCATGAATAACAAAGTCAATCTATAAAATATAATTAAATATAATGTTATAAAATTACTACATGACAAACTTATTACGTCAAATAATCACCACGTCACAGGATATGTGGTGCATCTCTAAGGATTGCTACAAAAGAAGCAAAAGAGGTTCTTTCTATGATACCTTGCTATGAATTTATGTAATGAAACTTGACAGTGTCATAAGCAACGATTAACAAAAAATAAATTGATTGATTACATCAACAATGACAAAAATAATGCGGGTTTCCAAAAAGGAGTTGGCTAATTTAATGTATATGTAGCGTGCAAGATTAGCAATGAATTAAAAGGGGAAAGGAGTAAGACGACAGCACTTTGTCAAAGAATAGTAATATAACATGAAAACAATGGTATAAAGACCAAATTTTTCTAGGGTGATACTTTTGTAACACATACAGCTAAGCAAAAAGCACAAGATTAGCAAATTTGGATAAAGATTTACCTCTACAGCAAAATGTGCATAATCTTCTTCTGTCAGACCAAGGTTAATAAGACTTATATCACCTAAAGGAGAATAGTAGCTAGTAAATCTTAGCAGTGATTCAAGTGTTGTATGACAGAATCTTGGCTGGTTTTCCTTCTTCACATCTGCTTGAAGCACACAAGGTGCACAGGTCGCTTTAGTTGAATAGGTAGTTTCTGAGTTAGAGTGTCGAATGCTATACCAGTGACGACAGCTAGAAAAATTAAGACTGTACAAAACATATTTGTGGGCAGTACGTTACGTCACATACACGTTTCTTATATGAAAAAAGTTTATAAGGAAATGAGGTTTAAAAAGCCAAAATCTGAAGACAATGTTAAGGAAATCACAAGACTCAAGCTCCAAAATTCACCTTTTTTACGTGTCATCAGAAATCGATATTAGCACATTCTTTGCATGCTCTTTTACAAAGATCGGAACTTTTCTATTATAATTTTGTTCAACAAAGATCTAGCTTTTTATAACAAAAAATGGTAACCTCTTTTAGCCAGGTAACTACAATAAAAGTTAAGAAAATTGAGACTCAGATGAAAAAGTGATTGTCTTGTAAAAAACGTATAAAACGTCCTCCATTGAATTGGGGTCAGATGCAATGGAATTTTTCAAGATGTTCCACTAAAAATTTCACTTTTAGTTGTTGTCACAACAGATGTGCAGCACACTTCAAACGACACATTTTACTAAGTGAGCAATAAATTATAGTGGAAAAATTCCACCACGATTTTTACTCTAAGTAGAAAAGCATTGATAAACTTCACAAAAATGGCAATGGATTTAAGTTTGCAAGACATATATATCAGTGGCGAAGCTGAACGAAAATAGATGGTCGTCCCCATCAATGACTTTCTAAAAGAGCCGTCGAAACCGAGGGGGTACTGACCCCTCCCACTTTTTTGAATAAAATAGTCGTTTGCACATTTTTTACACTTTTTGCAGTATTATGAGCTGATGCTATCAAGCCCCCATTATGAATTCTTTTCATCAAGGTATAGTAGCCACGTCTTAGTCCCCCGTCTAACTAGTTAGTCACCGTTGTTAAAAATCCTTTCGACACCCCTGATAAGAGACATCCGCTGTTCTAATACCGTAAATCCTCGAATTAGCCCCCTGGGGCTTATTTATTTTTGCTGCTTTTTGGGTGGGGGCTTATTCGAGGGGGGGGCTTATTCGAGGGGGGGCTTATAAAATTATTTGACAAAAGTCGTATAAAAAGCTCATTGCCAAAGCTCCTTTTCTCCATACTATTACAAGAACAGTCTATATTTAAGCATTAGTCTTTATTACAGTCTTCATCATCACCTAGGGTGGGGGCCTATTCGAGGGGGGCTTATTAACAATTTGAAGTTCTAGCATGGGGGCTTATTCGAGAGGGGGGCTTATTCGAGGGGGGGGGCTTATTCGAGGATTTACGGTACTAACATCAGTAAACAAAATAACGTGCCACAAAATCTGTTTTGAAGAAACACTGCCACAAAACCAATCCTTCCTTGAGTGCCAGTCTTTGAAACGATCTGTTCCCTGTCTTCAACTGCAATACTGGCATTGGTCGTGGTTGTTGCACGGTTAGCTTCTGGTCTGTGGTATTTCTAGAGCCAAAAGGTCTTTGCAAAAGTTGTGTAACAACATCTATAAATTGCTGGGCACGGAACTGAGCCATTTCTCTGAAGTTTTTTGTTCTTGTGAATAAAGCAAAATTCTTCTCTACACGGATAGCTTGGCTAGCAACCCGGGGCTAGCAAGAGAAAGAGCTATAAGAAACTGTGCTGCACTACGCATGTCTGTACTTCGTGCTTATAGGGACGGGCATGACCATGGATTGTTATTGCTAGCACATGACTGCAGATTAGCCAATATAGTTACGGGATTTTACAATACGTTATTGTCTTATTTCGTGCTATTTACTTTTGGGCACGACCTACAGACATGCGCATTGTGATCAACAGTCTTAGCACAGGGTGTCAAAGGCGTAGGACACAACGGCGATACAGGGATAATAATACCATTTAGAATATGCATCTTCTTATCGAGAAAATCTAAGAAAACACTCGTTATAAGTTATTGACACAGAAAAAAATATTGACAAAAATTTATGGTCGTGTCGGGCACGACAAGCACGACCTTTAGCTTCGCCACTGATATATATATGTAGTAAGACCTCTAGGGAGGAGTCATTTATTTTTATATCTATTGCCTGAAGACTATGGCTGAAGCAATCGAAACATGTCTTACAAACTTAAATCTATTGTCATTTTTGTGAAGATTATTTCTAATCTACTATTGTTGAGGAACTTTGGTAAAAGCATTGATCTGTCGAGAAGTCCTCACTAATGATGGAAAATGAGCTTTTGCACCTTGAAAGAAGGTAAGATGAAAAACTCAGAAGCCACCTTTTACTGCTGTGACACGTTTTTGGAACAATTTCCAGATATGCTCTTGTTCTTCAGTAAATTGTTCATCAGCATCAGGCAAAATCCCATACTTTCGACAATTCAGTAGAATTCTTTCATCAGCTTTTGAATCAGGAAGCTCTCGAACAATACAATAAATATGAACCTTTAATCAAGAGAAATAACATCATTATTTTTTAATCACATGTGCAGGTTATAATATTTAACTTAAACAAAATACAGAGCCAAAGCTTTGTAGCAGAATATAAGGCAGCTAAAGATAGAATAAAAATGTCTTACGGCAAATTAAGATAGAATAGTTCTTGGTACACAAACGCGATACATAGATTAACCTAAAGTGCAGCTTTCCATGAAGAAATAAAGAAGAAGTTTCAAGCAACGTTTAAAACACCAGAAATATGACTAGAAAAGTATAATCTCCAATGCTTAAGGAAGGTTGGTCTATGCTGTTTACAAAATCATAACAAAGTTTAACTAGTACAGCTAGCACACGCATTGTCCACAAAAAATTAATTTGCATTAAATTTAAAAAATCGACTTTTCATTTCAATGGCAAAATTCATATGACAACCAGAAGCACATGGCATATTGAAATAATACCGACATGAACAGAAGCAGCAGAAATTTTGCAGTTCAAAATGATACTCGCATCTGCACTAAGGTATCTATATTTCATACCTTGGTATATAAGAGAAGATCTCTCAAGATGAATGCACCAAGGTACCCTGTCGCTCCAGTTACAAGCACTCTGCCATTTTCCCATCTGTGTTCGTATTGACACGATCGCCAAAAAGCTCTCAACATTATATCCAAGCTAATGAATACAGAGACTTGAAGTAATACATATGGTAAAACTACACATATTTAAATATTCAAATATGCATGCATATAGAAATATATACTAATACATTCATGAACATACACACACACACACACACACACACATATATATATATATGTGTGTGTGTGTGTGTGTGTATATTATATATATATATATATATATATATATATATATATATATATATATATATATATATATATATATATATATATATATATATATATATATATATATATATATATATATATATATATATATAAATATATATATATATATAATATATATATAAATATATATATATATATATAAATATATATATATATATATATATATATATATATATACATATATATATATATATATATATATATATATATATATATATATATATATATATATATATATATATATATATATATATATATATATATATATATATATATATATATATATATATATATATATATATATATATATATATATATATATGTATGTATGTATGTATATATCACATTACCAAGAATCCTCAACCATTACAAATCAATAAAGCAATTCAAAGTAGATCTCAAGGTAGCAATGAAATCAGATGAATAGTGTTAGCGTACTTTACAAATGCCTGATCATGATTTTGAACTTCTTGCAACAAGTCAATTTCATTATCTTGTGTAGACCTAAAAACCAGAAGGGAGCAAAGCGTACCTACAAAGACACTGCGTAAAAATGATGTATGTTTTGATTTTGAAGAGTTTTGCAATAATGTAACAAGAATGATATTTCCCCGGGAAATATATTCCAAGTATTATCAACAATCTTGCCCGCAATAATATCTCAGAAAATAAACACCAATATAGCCGCGGTGAGGCAGTTGTCAGCCTCTTCATAGCGAAAGATCACTTAGTCGTGAAAACGAAACTACACAAAAAACAAACAATGCACAAAAAATGCAACAGGTCACAAAATATCACAAGAAATTGTACAAATTTCAACAAATTTAAAAACATTCAAACAAATTCAAACCATTTCAAACAAATCAGAACAAACTGTAACAAACTGCAGCAGATCACAAGAAATTGCAAGTGATTGCACTAATCACAAAAATTGAAACAAATCACAACATATCACAAGAATTTTCAACAAATTACAGTAAGTTGCAACACATCACAACAAGCTGCAACAAATCAAAACAGATTGTAACAAATCAATGCTGAGGATATACCTAGACAAACAAATACTTGAGGAGTCGTACAGTTACCCATTAAAACTTAGCAAAAAGGAGAAAATCAAAACGTCAAGATATATCTACCTCTTTGCCCTACTCACACCAGCTTTTTGGTCAATAAGTAAACTAAAATCTGCCACAGTATTACTTTTAAACAGTTGCACCATTGGAATGTCCATAGAAAATTCATCTCTTACTTCTGCCAGCATGCGTGCTGCTAGAAGTGAATGGCTGTCAAAATAAACAAAATACTAAATAACAACGAAATGAAGAAAACAACAGATAAAACGTGGATAGCGTTTCTATTAAACCAAAATTAAGCAAAACTGGGCGTGAGCTCCCATGCCTAAAAGACTTGCGTGCGTTTTTTTTAACCTGGAGATATTCCATATTAACTACTAATGAAACTGGGGATACTCTGTGTCAATGAACATTGAGGTAGAGCTTATATGACGCTTCTGCTTAAAATGAATGCAAAATCTGTACTTAAACCAAATCTATCTCAATTTAACTGGGTAACAATTGAAAAGAAAGCTAAAATTGAACCACCGTATTTCCTCTCAAGAGCGATCCCTATCGAATGAGTGCCTCCGTCTATTTGCAATGAGTTTGCGTCATCTACATTGGTATACAATGGCTCATCCTGTTGCTCCTTCATGACGTGTTGCTATGCCTAGTGGACTTTCACTAGTGTATTATGTTTTCATACGAATATGTTCTAGTTCCACTGGATCTGGTCATCACTCTGATGGCTTCGCGTAGTATGTACCGCGTATATTATTACCTTTAGCCATTAAATAGTCTCTATTGCAAGTTGTTATGATCATGATCATTCAGTGTAAAATAGTTGCAGAATTACAACTCACCCCCCAAGGTCAAAGAAATTTTCTTGAATATCCAAATTCTTCAGCTGCAGAATTCTCTTCCATATCTCAGAAACCTTCTTCTCTGTTTCTGTTGTTGGCAATGCCTCATCTGCAGTATCTGCTTCAACATCACGATTAAATACCGGAAGTACCTTTTTGTCTAGCTTCCCGGAAGTTGAAATTGGCACACTTTAACATTAAAGAAAATGAGACACATTAGAGCATAAGTAGATTAACATATCCAAGCAAACCATATGAGAGTTGCAAAAAGAAAAACTAATTATAAAGAAATGGCAGTGTGTCAGGAGCAAAGATCACGACAAAAAACTAACACTAAGAACCTATACTTTAACAAATAAGTATATCTAACAAATACACCAAACAAATTACCATAGGAAAAATGTTCAGAAAAGATATTGTGGCATTTACTCAAGCGACAGAACAATCAAAACACAATGAAAAACGTATAAAGCTGCTGAAAGACAAACCTGTTAAGTAGTACAAAATAAGATGGTATCATATGGAATGGCAATCTTGCTTTCAAAGCTGCACGGATGTCTTTCTTAGAAGCCTTGAAAAAGAGGGTGCATTAAAGAAAGATGTCGGAAAAGCTACCAAATCTACGATCATTGCTCTGGCCGTCTTCACTACTATATACAAGAAGTAGCTTCATATGAGTCCTAAGAGAATTCCAGCGGCCAAAAAATAAAGAAAATATTGACTTTCATGAATCATAAAAGTGTAAGGCAAAACATTTAAAAACAAATATGACATAGTACATACCTGTTCGTTTGGTACTACATATGCAACCAGGTACTTCTCAGATCCTTCATCACCATGTGCTAATACTGTGCATGCATTAACTAGCGGCAAATCTAAAAGTGCTGATTCCACTGCCTAATAAAATGGATAGAAGAAGACAGAATTTGCAATTTAGTTGATTCATTGATCCAACCACTACATTACCATTGTCACTTATGAAAATGTATATTTACCTATGTCGGCTCTATGCCAGATTCAAAAATTACCGTATATAGCTGTGTACAAGACATATTCTTCCATAAGACTAACTTCTGATTCCATCCAAAAATTCTTATAAAAATTGTTGATTAATCCAACCACTACATTACCATTTTCACTTATGAAAATGTATATTTACCTATGTCGGCTCTATGCCAGATTCAAAAATTACCGTATATAACTGTGTACAAGACATATTCTTCCATAAGACTAACTTCTGATTCCATCCAAAAATTCTTATAAAAATTGTCCCGCCATCTCTTATTAACAATAAGGCGCCTCCTTTTTTATCAATACTTGTAAAGCATATATATTTCAGTGAGAAAAATAAACAAAAAATCAGGAATACCAAAGAAACTAACCCTGTCGAAAAAAACCGTTTCTGGCAACAAATTTTTAAAAATAAAATCGAGATATGGCTTATAGTTTGGTGGTTTTTTTTTCGATTGCAGGGATGTCACTTTTGCAAGAGAATACATGGTGCAGCACATAAAAGTAGGGGGGGGGGGTGATATAGCTCTTGTCAGATAGCTGTCCATCAACTCGGGGATTGTGAATTGGTAGCTTTTCTAAATTCCCCATAAGTGTAATTTTTCAAACAAAGAGTCCAGGTGCCCTATACACCGTAGTACTTTCCAACAGTGTATAACCTCCCTATACAGAGGAACGGATAGAAAAAATAACTGCTACCGTGTATAAGATGTACCCTCAAACAAAGCTAATAATACGTGGAAAAAGTGTATCTCTTACACGTCTTACACAAGGCAACCATGAAAAGCACAATACAACTAGTTTGTATTCTGATGGTCTTCCTTTGTTGAAACAGTACTGCACTCCAAAATAAATTTCAACAAGTAGACTGCCTTAAAACTTCGCACTTTTAAACAAATTATTAACGAGGACAAAACAAACTTATTTCATATACTTACACGGATAATCACTTAAGAACGTCGAAGATCACAATGGCTCAAATGGGTGATATAGCATGAAGGTCACGGTTCTCTAAGCTTCATTTCCCATTCCATTGTCGATCACTCAAAATTGAAAATTGCTTATTTGGCTCTTTTACAAAAGATGCTATAGAAGTAAAGAGCGGTAAAAGACCGATGAAGTTGATATTATACATCATACCTGAACTTCTATGCTGTATCCTCTTATCTTTACCATTGAATCACATCGACCACAGATTTCAAGTTCCCCTGTTGACAGCAAATACCCCCAGTCTCCCGTTCTGTATAACCTATTGCCAGCACTTTCACGTATGTTAGTGGGTCGTCTTATAAATCTACTGGCTGTGAGCTCAGGCCTCTTCACATAACCCCTTGCCAAAGTGGGACCACCAACGAAAATCTACAGAATCATGAATAAGATAGGATCTAAGAAGATGATGCATCACAACAATCATATCAATGAAGTTAGGGAATTTGAAGTACATTCCTGACAAACATACAGTTCTCATGCTGAAGATGAATAGCAGAAATTGAAAAAATAGCAGTCGTATGTTTTACAACAATAACAAAAATAATGAAAAAAGAATATCAAAGGTAAAATTTCCATATCACCAGGATTCTATGCATCATTTTTCTTAATACATAATAAATACAGAATTCTTCGATATACCTCACCAGGCATTCCAATTGGCATTTGATTCAGATCATTGTCTAAAATAACGACTTGCACTTCATTTAAAATTTTTCCAACAGGGCAAAACTTTCTTCTTTCCATATCTTTTAGCGAACTCATCTGCAAAAATATAAATGAACTATACCTATAAAAGAGAATAAGAGGGTACAAAACAAAAATGCATTATGAAATCAATCATACGGGAAAAGTGACCCCTTAAAAATAATCTTTCTGTCACTCTTTAAAATGAAAAAGCAGAGGAAAATTAACAATATTGCTCTAAGACCAAATTCTAAGAAAGTTGATAATGTAATAACATGGCTTATACTAGTATGAATCAAGCTCAAATCCAATGCTCGTGAAATGAATGAAAGATGTAACAAGAGGAATATGCCCAGATACGTTGGAACAAAATTTACAAAGTTGGGGGGGGGGCGTTGCTCAATAAAAACCCTTAGGATAACATTCCTCGATTTTCCACAAAAAGGACTTATTTGACCTCTCAAAACAGAAGCGATCAAAATGAGAAGGTAGCTTCATTTTAATTTTCTTAAGAGCTGTCAATTTTTCGCTCGTCGTTCTGTGATTTTAATATAAAGTATTTCCCAAAAATGGTTGCGTTAAAACAATCTCTTACACAAAACAATTCTTACACAAAAGTTTGTTTGATATCAAATAGCATCAATGTGTAACTGCCGTCTTCATACCCAAATGTATACACGTACGCAATTAGTGTGAAGTCTGGGGCCATTCAGTTAGTATGTATGCAAGAAGGGGGAGGCGGATCAAGCAAAACCGCATCCTTCCGCACAAGGGGAGGGGTGTTGACACATTCAAGTACATACGCACAATGAAAAACTAACAGCTTTTGTCCATGTATTCTGTAATGCTCAGCTGTCATACTGGATACACGGGTGGAAGAATTTTGTGACAAAAGGAAAAGACTCCTTAGCCCATTCACTATGCTTAATTGCATTTTAAAACCCATTCAAACAAATTGATAAAATTTCCTACCCCAATAACATTCCTACTGATGTTCTACATCCAATTGTCTCCATGTAGAGAAGAAACAAGTGGATGCATGGCATGAGGAGGACATAGGAGAATAGGACTGGCAGGAGAAAAAGAGAGCATAAAGCAAAAGCCGCAAAAGGTGTAGCAGTCCTTTTACTTATCAGTTCATACTCTGTGCTCCATGTGATTTGCAGCAAAGTTGAGGAGTTGTCAAAATAGGCGGCAAAATAGACTCCAAAGTTCCATATTACAGGACTGAGAAAAGCTTTGGCCATTAGTTTAGTGTTTAGTTTAGTGTAAACGGTATTTAAAAATTCCCCTTTGGAGATACGGGGGATCATTTGGAAAGAAGTACACACGCAAGAAGGGGGCTCGTAATAAGTGTACATATGTGCGTACGAGGGGAAAGGAGTCAAATTTCTGCTATTTTGGTACGTACTAAGTGAATGACCCCTATGGTTTTCTGTCATTAAATCAACCAGTACCAAAAATTCATTTGGAAAACGACAGATACATCTGCAATGGATATTCTCCAGGTACCTGCAACTTTAAAAGTTCTAGTTTTTCCTGAAATTCTACTTCATACACCAGCTGTACATTTGTTACTAATTTCATACAATTTCATTCCAGTACTGTACCTTTTCCAGTTCCCCTACAGATAGATCTGCTACAGCAACGTCATGGCATTCTGATATACTGTATAAATTTATTAATTTGATGTTTGGGAATTGATGCACAAATCGATCTCGTAATGCCATTGTCACAACCTCCCCACACAGGACAACGATTCTAATTGTGCTGAAATATATACTCATATCCATATCTTCAGCATCAAGAACAGCCTCTGAAATGGCAATGCAAATGACAATCTGTAACATATTACGTGAAAAGCACCCATTCACCATTGTTTACTTGAAGATATGGTGAATAGATGCTAATTGGCCAATCATAGGGCCAAATAGACGTATTCATCATATCACGTGCAACCACATCTGGCTATATATTTCGGTTCACCTTTCGGTCGTTATCCGACGTTTCATACTCTGACGAGTGTCGGACGAAAAAGGCCTTCAGTATGCTAAAAGAATGTTTCCGCTTTTTCGTGCTGTAACATATTATTGACAAAAGTCATACTTTCATTCAAATGACACAAATATCACTTCAATACAATTGGAAATAAGACTTCTACATAGTTGATAACATAAAGGAAAATACTTTTTCACACAAAATGCTCAGTGATGTATTCTTTGCATTTAATAGCACCCTGGGAGCAAAGATGTCAGGTTCCATATAAAGATACAGAATATGAGTAAGAATTTGTGTGTCCTTTCAAAAACTGCGTATGGGCAGCAGTGCCTGTTCAAAATTGTGTGCCTAGGTTGCATATGCTTGTGTTTCCTTATTGTCTTCAATTAAGTCCAGCTAATATTGCTAGTTAGTCATAGTGGAAACTCGATGACCTAGTGTCTTCTTCTGCTTTGAGTGGAGTAGTTTTAATTGTATTTGCAGTTTTAGATTAGATGCATTCAATGGAAAAAATAGCTTTTAGTGGATCTTTCCAACATCCTCAGAGTGGCCCAAAATGCACTACCACTCACTCTTCTATTCACATCTCCTTGCATCTTCCTAGCGAGAAACTCACTGACGCCTAGCAAACGGTGAATTCATATGATTCATGCCAACGTCAACAAAAATTGCACCAAGAGGTTCATTTAATCAAGAAAAGCACACAAGATAAGTATATATTACAACCAAAAACCAAATTTCCTTGTTTTCAACGATTGTTACCAAATAACAGAAGTATGTGAAATTTCTATTTTGCATGAGAGAGTGAGAGAAATGGCTCAAATAGTTGAGTGCTAGAAACCAATGGAGTCTGAACACACATTTGACTAGGTATTACAGCACAAGATGCCAGCTGTTCCTTAACGGTAATAGAACAAAAAACGTAATTCGGAAACATTATCTGACACGCAAATGCAGTGAGCATATTTGTGAAAATGTTACAGTAAAGCATACAAATAACCAACGAATCCACGAGTACTACATGTAAATCCTATGCTTTGGGCATACGTCTATCAAACTTCTCTCTGGATTTTAGCGGCAATTGTGTCTTTTTTACAGTTTCTGCCATATCCCCTGCATTCAAATGAGTATCACATTCGTTAGAGGTAGGTTAGAATGGGCAAAACTTATGACATATTTCCAAATCACGCTCGCTATTCCACTGAGCAAACTTGAACTAAGCATGGTCCACATGAAAGCTAGGACAATCATGGGGGTTATCCATGTACAATTCTGTGCTATAATATTATAATAGTTTAAACATGGCTGAAGCATAGTCTCTTGTATGGGTTTACAAATTCAATCAATCTTACTCCTAAGGACAAAACAAAAGCAGATAATTCCCCGCCAATTTCAAGGTGCACAGCACTGTAAAGAAAATAAGAAAAAGAGCATGGGACAAAGACTATCATTTACAGATTCGAGAAAAAAGGACCTGGAAAGTCAAAATACGTCATCAAGGAAAGCAAAACACCTAGAAGAGACAGCTAAGTAGTAGAACCATTAAAGGACTGTGATATTCAACATAAAAAGGGAAAAGCAACAAAGAAGGCATCAGAAAAAGAAGAAGAAAAATGGAACAAACCAGAGAACAAGTCAAAAAATACAGAGAAAAAAGACAAATGGAACAGACCAAGACTGAGATCTATCAAAGTTTACTTAACTCACAATGCATTCTGGGTAAAATATAGACCTCTATTATTAACTAATAATTCCATCCTTTTCTCTTGCAATAATAATTGAGGTTCATATTTTGCCCAGAATGCACTGTTGAGTGAATAAAATTTTGACCTATCTTAGTGCCATGAATGTCACAGAAAGTCAAAACTTGTCAGCAAAAAATGTAATTCTACTAGTTCACAGGTGTTTCCAACTATGATGACTATGATGATTTCATTCAGCTTCAGCTGTTCAATGCACATTGAGGACCTGAGGTGTACTGTCGGATTAATTGTTTATATATTCTGCTTAACAAATGTATTGGTGAAAGGGCTAGCTATATAGATTCAAGAAAAAACTCTAAGCAGTTTGCTTTATTCGTGATGATACTGTATATGGCCAGATTGGCAGGACGTGAACTATAGGAACAAATATTTAAATAAAATGAAATATTTCATATCAAAAATAAATACCTACTATCACTTACCAAGCAAAGATGGCGTAAGAAGAACCCTTGTGATCTTGTTTTCATAAAAATACTTCAAAAGAAGTGGAGGGTCATAAATAGTTGTATCCGGTATAATGTATAAGGTTATTCCCTTTAGAAGTGGTCGCATCATTTCCCAAGTGAAAAACACATTGCATGCAACACGGTCATCATCTGCAAAAGGGTAGTGCTTGTGCCTCCAACTGTAGGAAAAGACAGCTCCTCTATGGGGACACATTATTCCTTGAAAAAGTGATCAACACAATTCAGAAGCTGGTAAATTAGTTGAAAAGTGTTACTAAATTCAAGTGTAAAAATGTAAAATGAAAGACTCAGAAAAAGGCCTCCATTCAGAGCATGACACATAGTACTGAATACATTACATTTAAATGAGAAATACATAGTTTGGTTCTATCATGTCTTTATTCCATTGATAGCAAAATTTATTTTATCTTCTAATGACTATATGCCTCCAAACCAGATTTAAAGAAACCTACACTAACACATCTATCCAAACACAAAGTGGTACTATCTTTAACTCTAGGTAAAATGAAAAATAATAGAGATGTTCTACCCCCTAAAGATTGACAGATGGAGATCCCCAGGGATGGGTATTAGGATCTGGGGACCCCTGGGGATCCCTGGGGATCCCATACTATGCAAATATGCCATAGTAAAAATTATGATTATCCTCATCATAGAGGTAGCAAAGCATCAACACTTCTGTCTCATAAATGTTTTCTAAATTTGGTAGCAAAGTGATGAACTGTTGAAAATACCCCTTTGGTCTCAACTGAAGAATAAGGAATATAACTATCAGCTTTAGATAAAAGATCTAGATATTGAAGTGGCCTATGGTAATCTGCTCCACTTTGCTTACAGAGTATCATTTCTTTTATGAACAATTATTGCTGAGAGCAAAATGTAACTGAGGAATTTTATACTTTTTAGGTAATTGCTGAGTTCCCCTTGGTAGCTATGTCTTGAATCTTAGCTATTAAACATTTGATTCCAATGAGGTCTTCCATGTAGAGCATATATGTTGGATCTACTCCACATAATGGGCCAGCTCATGATTTCTTTCTCTCAAGTCTTTTCTTAGGATCAACTCTAATAAATAAGTCAAAGATGTAATTTCCTGCTCACCTTTTGGCTTCCCAGTTGTACCAGAAGAATATACAACATATGCAAGGTCATCAATGTGGGATCCAACTTTTGATAACTCCTTTTTAAATGAAATGTTCTCTTCAGTTAACTTTGCTTCCCAACCTTCTTCCAACACAATCACTACCACTCCTGAAGGCAACTGGGATTTGTGTTCTGGTGTAGTAATTACTACAACTGGGGTGGAATCTTCAATGACAGATTCCAAGAGGGATCTTGGATATGATAATTCAATTGGTAGGTATGCACCACCTGCTTTCAAGATTGATATATATGATAACACAAAGTATGTTGACCTCTCAATGTAAATTCCCACAACTGAATCTCTGGAGCATCCTTTGTGCATCAAATTTTCAGACAAGATATCAGAAAGCTGTTTTAGCTCCTTAAAAAGTAGTTTCTTCCCATCATGACCAACAACTGCAGTTTTGTTTGGACAAAGTTTCACCTGTTCCTCAAACAGCTCATGCAAGCACTTATTTGCCGCTTCCATCCTAAGAAACTGAGAAGGCAAAAGCAATGTAAAAGTAATTTATGCATCCAATTCCACAAGGTAATGTCTATCAGGATATAAATCGGATGATTTAACTTTGACAAAAGTTCTTGAATATGAAAGTTGAGGTCTTACAAAATTGCAAAAATAACTGCACTCTAGCATATTAAGTCATCCAAAAGTACATTGTCGAAAAACAAAGCATGGAAGGATAATCCTGTAATGATGTCAAAAGTAATTACAAAGTTGTTTTTAAATTGGACAACCTGTATTAATTGTGCTGGTATCTGGCAATACTAATTAGGGATGGTACTTAACATGGACTACTTACAAAAGAAAGAAACTTAGCTGCCACAGCTAAACAGGGCACATATCTACTGTAGTGATGTAAAGTGATAAAAGTGAACTATCTATAGGAAGCTGCAAGGCAAAGCAAAAAACTGTTAGAACTTTCTCATAAGAACAGCAATACAGATATGAAATCGAGGCTTCCTCATGTATAGTTTTCAAGAACGCTTACAATTTTTAACACACTGATTCACTTTCCAGGTTACCACTATATCAGAGTATTTTTCAGAGGGTGTCAAGAACAGGTATCTTGTAATCCAATGTTTTGTGTTGCATCATCAATGCATAAGATTAAAAACAATTTCAAAACCAAAACGTTACAGATTTTAAAGACAGTGATCACCAAATATTAGAAACAGTTGGCGACTATGACAACAACTTATCAAATGTAATCGCAATTGTTATACTATTTAGCTCTAGTTAAAATACTGTTGTCCCTGATAGCCAAGGTGCTGTTTGGAGTAGAGCCTCACCAGCACCTCCGTGCATTTCTAACATAATGGTGGTCTCACCAGCTCAATTATTTGTGTATTGGAAGGGCATCAGTGAAAAATTAACTGCAACTATAGGCCTACATGATATTCATATACCTTCCGAGTCAAAACTCCATCCATCTGTGCACCAAAGGGTGTCTAAACATGAAAATAAACATTTCTAAAACAGAAAGACAAGAAGGCTTTACCCTTTCGCTCGGTCAACTAAAGCTTGTGGTTTTTCTATCACTGGATTGTGGTGAAGTGTTAAGGCTTGGAGAGAAGTGCAAGAAGCTCTCCTTCCCTATCTCCTCTTCATTGAAACCAGATGGCTATGTTAATAATTGATTAAAGATCAAATCAAACACAAGTTCGTAAAGTCAAAGTCCTGTGGACTTCGTAACAACTACATAGTCCGCATATTATCACATGACAGTTCCATTAACTCGGTTTTGAAAAAAAACAGACGACAAAAATGTGTCTGCTTGTGGATTGAGTCCCTACCACATGCCACACAAGTTTGATAACAATAACAAAGCTTTGTTCAAAAAACCTGTCCCACCATACCACGTGGTGCAAACTGACTAAGTACAAAGTCCACCGTCACAGACTCCATTTGCTTTAGTGGTTATTTACTACTCACTGATCTGGGGGTAGGGGGTGTCCTGATTTGTTACGAAGCGTTACAGAAAACAGAGGGGGAGGGAGTTTAAACTGCACCGTTAGGGACCATACATTAAAGCTTCAGAGCTGAAATCACGAAAAAGCTAAGAAAGTTTCAATACACGCTTTTTTTCTTAAGGAACCGCTTTATAAGGAACCTACATGTAGAAGGCCTGAATATTTAAAGAACTTATACTACTAAAAACGAAATCCCTAAGGAACTCTTCAATTTGAAAGATTTTTATAACTGCAAGCATCAAGAACTAAAAACACCTGTTCCTTTCAAGTGCTTCATCGAGTAGTTTCGTATGCTTTCTCCCTCCTCTCTTAAGTGTTAAAAGTTATTGTAGTCAAAACACCAAAAAGTGAGATTTTCACTTTACATAGCAACAAATCACAAGATACGTGCCTTCTACAATGATTGGCATACAGGTTAAATAATGTGGTACAACACCAAGCTAGCTGAATATCGAATTCTGTATGAAGATTCAAGCGAAGATTATATTACATTGGATAACATTAATGGAATAGACACGATATTCATTGACTAAAATGTCACTTTTGAATTTGTAAAACTTTGTTCCTACCTTCTTTGTGTTTTTGCTCCTCAGTTCTAGCTACAAGTGAAGGCAAAATTCAAAACGTTATGTTTTTCCTGTTTCTGTACTATTTTTTATGGCACTTGATGTGCAGTGAAAATTAAGGAACTATTAAGGAACTTTTGGTACTACAAGCTGCTTACTTGAGGTTTACAAACAAGGAACTTTTAGAACTAGGCCTTGAGGTAGGTTCCTTGTAAAAAAAGCGTGTACTGAAATCATGACAAAGCCGAGAATGTTTCAGTACTGGGCGAAAAAAACTTTCTTATAAAATGAAAAGGGTGTATATCTAATAATTTGATAAGTCCCCATCTCAAATAAGCCCTCCTCTCGAATAAGCCCTCCTCTCGAATAAGCCCTCCTCTCGAATAAGCCCTCCTCTCGAATCAGCCCTCTTCTCGAATAAGCCCTCTTCTCGAATAAGCCCTCCTCTCGAATCAGCCCTCCTCTCGAATAAGCCCTGCTCTCGAATAAGCCCTCCTCTCGTATGAGCCCTCTTCTCGAATAAGCCCTCCTCTCGAATCAGCCCTCCTCTCGAATAAGCCCTCTTCTCGAATACGCCCTGCTCTCGAATAAGCCCTCCTCTCGAATCAGCTCTCTTCTCGAATACGCCCTCCTCTCGAATCAGCCCTCTTCTCTAATACGCCCTCCTCTCGAATACGCCCTCCTCTCGAATAAGCCCTCCTCTCGTATGAGCCCTCTTCTCGAATAAGCCCTGCTCTCGAATAAGCCCTCCTCTCGAATCAGCCCTCCTCTCGAATAAGCCCTCCTCTCGAATACGCCCTCCTCTCGAATCAGCCCTCCTCTCGAATCAGCCCTCTTCTCGAATACGCCCTCCTCTCGAATAAGCCCTCCTCTCGAATCAGCCCTCCTCTCGAATAAGCCCTCTTCTCGAATACGCCCTCCTCTCGAATAAGCCCTCCTCTCGTATGAGCCCTCTTCTCGAATAAGCCCTCCTCTCGAATACGCCCTCCTCTCGAATAAGCCCTGCTCTCGTATGAGCCCTACTCTCGAATAAGCACTCCCCCTCGAATAAGCCCTCCTCTCTCGAATAAGCCCTCCTCTCGTATGAGCCCTCTTCTCGAATAAGCCCTCCTCTCGAATACGCCCTCCTCTCGAATAAGCCCTGCTCTCGTATGAGCCCTACTCTCGAATAAGCACTCCCCCTCGAATAAGCCCTCCTCTCTCGAATAAGCCCTCCTCTCGTATGAGCCCCCACTCAAAAGTATCGAAAGAAATAAGCCCAGGGGGGGGGCTAATTCGAGGACTTACGATACTTTAATAAGACTAAGATAATTTTGATGGTTTAAACTGCCTGGTCAGCCATTTTTGAAATGCATGGTCAGCCATTAAACAAATGCAGTACCCCTGTTTCGTACACGTTGGAGCCATACTGAAGGTAATTAATATGTAGCCTTCTCTATTGTGCAGCCTTAAAGGTGAATCCCATGTAAGATTCCGTTCGTTGGGCGAATGCCCGTTAGAGGAAACTTATCCAGAACCGTCGGCATAGTGAGGAAGGGTGGCCAGTTCCTTTCCTCACCGCTTTCAACTTCCCCGGTGTTGCCACCAGGTACTAATTTGCTGCAGGGTGGACAGTGACCAAGCATCCAAACTACGATCCGAGGGTTCGCCTCGATATGCCGCTCAGCAGTCAAGCGCCCTAAACACACAGTTAGCTATATTGTACATACGTAATTCTAAAGAACTCTTTTCTGACACTGCCCTGTTTTTCGCTTTAGGCATGATCATAACGAGTTCTCTAGAAGTCAATTGAATGAACATTAATTAGCGATTGCTACTGATTGGGCACTGATTAACGATTGTAACCGATTGGATATTGATAAGTGATTATTTTTTATATCACAATTCACATTTCAATCAAAGGAACTTTTGATACAAAGATAATGTGATTGCAATGGCTTTATCATTGCATCCTTCTACTGTTTATCACTGCATAAACCACTTTAACACTGCACAAATTGGCTATCAATGCACATTAAAATTATCTATGTTGTTATATCCCAAAAGTATGCAGAGCTCCCAATTCTCATGCATTGGGCGGGAGATTGACGAGTTTGAGCCATTTTTCATTTACAAGCAACAGAAAAACTCACTCATTTCTTAATATTTTAATGACAAAATTCGAAAACAAGAATATTCTTTTTTGGCAGTGAAACGGATTGACTTTGCATCCTTTCTGGGCCAAATGATGTTCCTAAACACTTGAGAACCCCGAATGTATTCCCAAAAGCCGTTGAATTATCATATAAGTGCTGATCAAACAGATTCCTGCCAAACAAAATACATCACATAATCACACCAAAGGATAATAACTAAATAATCCAATAAATTCTCCCAATACAAAATCACTCTCGCATTCATATGAAAAGATTTTGTAAGATAATTAAAGTTCTTCAACATCAACTCTCATAATGAGCTCGTATTTTCTCAAGTAGGGCATCACACGTCGACTTTGCATCACCGAGCAACATTGCAGTGTTCTCCTTATAGAATATCGGATTATCTACATCTGCATAACCAGTACCTAAAGTTCTCTTCATAACAACCACCTAGAACACATAAAGTCAATAATTAATATTATTGTGCAAACAGTCAGGTTAACAAAGAGCCATTGTTTGATGTATGAGACCAAATCGGGCATTTACTAGATTAAAACAATCAGTCAAAATAGTAATCTCTTAACTATAAATCGTAATTGTTGATCAGAATATTTACATCCATCTTCACTAGTCATGATAATGCTAAATCTGCGAGATGTACATACCTGCCTAGACTTCCATACTTCAAGAACAGGCATTCCAGCAATAATTGAATTAGGATCTTCCTGTGCTGCAGAGTTAACTGTGTCATTTGCACCAATTACAAGAGTCAAATCAGTTTCCGGAAAGTCATCATTTATTTCATCCATCTCCAACACTACATCGTACGGAATTCCTGCCTCAGCTACAACGAAATATGACTACCATATATATATATATATATATATATATATATATATATATATATATATATATATATATATATATATATATATATATATATATATATATATATATATATATATATATATATATATATATATATATATATATATATATATATATATATATATATATATATTTATAGACACTCAAGAAAACATTCCAACTTTTAAAACGTTTCGGCACAAGCCTTCATCAGTTCATCAGTCTATATATATATATATATATATATATATATATAATATATATATATATATATATATATATATATATATATATATATATATATATATATATATATATATATATATACATATATATATACATATATATATATATATATATATATATATATATATATATATATATATATATATATATATATATATATATATATATATATATATATATATATATATATATATATATATATATATATATATATATATATATATATATATATATATATATATATATATATATATATATATATATTTATACACACACACACACTTATGGAGATATGAGATCGAAACGTCTTCATCTAAGACAAGTATATCATTAATACATTGATTTATATATATGCGTTCATAGTTTAATACGCATTTAAAAACACACACAAACATATACATATTTCCATCTATGAAAATGTATAAATATACAGAACATGAACATATACATTCATGATATACACGAGCCTATTCGAGGTAGCATATCACAGGTGCGTTATGATATTTCTAATTCGCTATAACAAATCACGTCGAAACATACCAAGCAACACGTTCAGCTGTCCAGGCATTCGACCAGCCACAGGATGTATACCAAATCTAACATTGATGTTATTCTTCCTTAGTGCATTTATCATATCTGCAATGGCATACTGAGCTTTTGCAACTGCTAGTCCGTAGCCAGGTACAATAATTATGCTCTTTGAGTTGACAATATTTTCAACAGCACCGTCTACCGTAAGTTCGGTATGCGTTCCTGTTATCTTCATCTTCTGTCCAGTGCCTAAGGTTAACATAAGCTGTTATTCAATTACTGGATTACCAGCTATCAACTGGTAATGGAATGTCACTCTCTATTCAGCAACTGTCATTGAACGCCATTGAACTAATTGAATGTCATTGAACATTAATGACACTAATGAAATTGCCAAGATTGAAGTGACTTCAAAGTATAACTAACAGACGACCTTAATAATTACAGAGAATAAACTGGATGCAGTAAAGAACAACAGGATACCTGTCGATAAAGTGCCATATCCACCAAACAAAACATTTGATAATGATCTGTTCATTGCTTTGCACATGATATACGAAAGAATGCCTCCTGAGAAACCTACAAGGGCTCCAACAATTGTCAGAAGGTCATTTTGTAACATAAATCCCTCTGCACACAATGCCCATCCACTGTAACTGTTAAGAACTGTTATAACAACAGGCATATCAGCACCACCAATTGATGCTGTCATGTGTACTCCCATGACAGAAGACAATGCAGCTGCGGCACCTAGTAAATGAATTAAAGTATTTGCTATTCTTTTGCCATCTAAATTTCCATTTGCAATGAGAAAAATTTATTTTAATGAAAACTGCATTCCTACTATACAAGGACTCCTAACTGTTTAGATATTGCTTTGATTGTTAAATCTTACATATACCTGTGTCGTTGGAAATGAATAATCAAATGCCATTCCGTACTATATAAATGTGCAGAATCATTTACAATTTACAACAAGATACTTTAGCAATACAGGATATGAAAATTCTAAGAAATGTGAGTAATCACTTATGACTGTTATATTAACATAGTCGTTATTGCGCACTTCCTAACACACATGTGGCAAATGATATGACAGAAAGATTCTTTTTCATACTTACCAAGCATTGCCATACCAGTTCCAGCGTCGGAGCTTGACATGAACACTCCCATTGCTCCTACACTGGCCAGTCCCATTGCTATATTATAAGCATTTTTCCCAGGGAGATTGAGAGCATTTGAATTTAGGAGACCCTGCAGCTTTCCAAAAGCAGTCAAAGAGCCAGTGAAAGTTATTCCACCAATAAAAGTTCCCAGGTAAATTGCTGTTTTGTGCACTGTTCCGGCTGGGTCACTTGCGAAATGGGCTGAAATAAATTTTACATATATATGAGACAAATCTTAGTCTGCCAGATGCATTCCCTAAGACACCAATATATACACATATAATGTACCTTCCTTGTGACGTGACCAACGGAAAACGTACATACTATTTCAAAGGAGACAATCTAGACTTGAATTTAATATGCTAGAACGATTATGGTGCCAAATATGCATATGGCAGCACCGATCTCCGCTGACTGTCCAAGGCCACATGATTTCACAGGAGCTAGCTCGAATAAGCAGTTCCCCTCCAAAATTTGCTGAGTGCATAGAGTCTACAATAAAGAGAAAATAACGCACAAATATTCCTTTTGCAAAACTAAACTCACATGCATCAATCATGAAGGAAGAAAAGGCAGTAAGAACTGCAGCCAGTCCAACGAAGCTGTGAAATGCAGCTACTAGCTGTGGGAGGTCCGTTATCTGTACTCTTTGTGCAATAATAGCGCCAACAAGCCCACCAATACCCATAGTGAGTCCCATTTGTGTCAAAACATCATGAGAAGGTGACAAAGCTCCAATAGTTGATACAATGCCTCCACTCACACCAATGATACCTTCAAAAAGAGGAGAAATAACATGATTAATAAACTACTACAAGACATATTGATTTTAGATATACAAACCCAGATAATGACTTGCATTTCATTAAAAAACACATTAAAAGACATAAAAACAGAGAGAGTACCGGGCCAACAGTGAGAGCAACAACAACATATACATACCAACATACAGGATATTAAGTATAAATAGACCTTCATGATAAACTTTTCTGATGAAGCTATATATATATATATATATATATATATATATATATATATATATATATATATATATATATATATATATATATATATATATATATATATATATATATATATATATATATATATAGACTGATGAACTGATGAAGGCTTGTGCCGAAACGTTTTAAAAGTTGGAATTTTTTCTTGAGTAGATATCTATTTATTTCTTTAAAAATTTCTTTGTGATTGAAGCTATGTGTGTGTGTGTATATATATATATATATATATATATATATATATATATATATATATATATATATATATATATATATATATATATATATATATATATATATATATATATATATATATATATATATATATATATATATATATATACATATATATATATATATATCATCATCATCATTAAACGGAAGGCACACAATTGACCGCCGTGGCTCTCCATTTGTCTCTGTCCTGCGCTAGTCTGTAAATAGCTACAATACTTCTAATTCCAGCTCTATCCTTAATGTTATCGCTGTATCTCGTTTTTGGTCTACCTCTACCTCTGTGTCCGTATACACTACCCATAAACAAATCGCAACTGATATCTTTATGCCTCAGAACATGGCCAACAAAGGACATCTTTCGTCTATTAATTGCTGTTAGTAGTCTTTCTTTACAGTCAATCTTTTCCAGGACCCATTCATTTGATTTCATATCAGTCCAACTTATTCTCAATAACCGGCGGTAACACCACATGTCAAAAGCTTCTATTTTCTTTTCATCCGACTTTTTTAAAACCCAACATTCTGAACCATAACTGGCAATACTAAAAACAAGTGACCAGAGTAATCTTTTCTTTGTTCCTGTCGAAATACCCTTATCTTTCCAAATCTGAGTTAACAAAATCATTGCAGTTTTGGCAATGCACAATCGTCTTCTGATTTCCTTTGTGTCATCACAATTGTTGGTAATTAAAGAACCAAGATAAATGAATTCCTTGACATTCTCAATTCTCTTGTTATTAACTGTAATAAAATGTAATTCTTCATCATTGCTAGGTTTCCTACAGATTTTCATAACCTTAGTTTTACTTGGATTTAATGAGAGACCAAACTGAGAACTAGCCTTGCTAACTCTGTCTACTAGCTCCTGCAATTCTTCCATTCCGCCAGCAATCAAGACAACATCATCTGCATATCTTAAGTTGGTGATCACTCTACCTCCAATTCTTACGCCTCCTGTGAAATCTTCAAGAGCATTTCTCATTATCTGCTCAGAATATATGTTGAATAAGTGAGGAGAGAGGATGCAGCCTTGGCGTACTCCTTGCTCGATATCAAACCAATCTGTTAGACCATGTGTTGTTCTGACTGCTGCCTTCTGCTTGCTATACAAGGATCTAATAAGATCAATGATATGTAAAGAGAAACCCATTCTTTTCATTGTGATCCAAAGAATTTCATGAGAAACCATATCAAAGGCTTTGCTATAATCAATAAAGCACAGAAAGATATCATTACCAAATTCTCTATTCTTTTCAATGATTAATTTCAAATTGAGAATTTGATTCCTTGTTCCAGTTCCAGATCTAAAACCAGCTTGTGTCTCATTAATTTCTACGTCCATCTGAGGTTTCATTCTATTTGATATAATCTTAAGTAATATTTTGCTGCAGTGACTAATCAGAGCAATGGTTCTATTATTGTTGCACTGCAAGACATCCCCTCTCTTTGGTATTGGGATAAATATTGAGTTAACCCAGTCAACTGGCCATTCCTTTTTCATCCAAATTGCAATACATAATTTATGAAAGAAAGTGATCAATTGGTTTCCACCATTTTTTATTAACTCTGCAACCACTTCATCTATTCCGGGGCTTTTGTTATTCTTTAGCTCACTGATAGCCTGTTTAACTTCAGAATAGAGTGGTGCTGGTTCAACCATGTTATCACAACTGCTTGTTGGTGCTCTTTCAAAGCTAGTTTCATTTTCCTTGTAAAGTTTACAACAGTATTGTTTCCACCTTTGCTTCACTTCATCACTTTCACAAAGTAAGGTTCCATCATCAGCTTTCACTGTATCAATTCTAGGATTGAACTTCCTTGTCAAGCTTTTCACACCTTGATACAAATCCTTTAGAGAGTTTGTGATGGATTTCTCTTCAATGTGTCGGCATTTCTCATTAATAAATTTTTCTTTATCTTTTCTCATCAGCTTCTTAACTTTGGCATTTTGCACTGCATATAGAGTCCTTTCAAACTCAGTTTTAGTACCCTTTGCTCTTAACTTTCTACGTTTTTCAACTTCTTCCAGTGTTTCTTTAGAAATCCATCTATTCTGGGTTCTTTTATTTTTCGGAAAAATGCTTTTGGCTACACGTAGGATGGTATCTTTGCCTTCTTGCCATATTTCATTTGGTGACTTTTCTTCATCAAGCTCCAAAAGAGGTTCAAATGAGTTGGATATTTTGACACTGTATTCATTAGTAAAAGATGTGTAATCCAGTCTTACAGGGCTGATGACTTTCCTCAATTTCTTGAGCCTGACTTGCATGTCGACTACCAAGAGTTGATGATCAGTATTACAATCGGCACCTGGTCGTGTTTTGGCATTCTTTAGAGCACTTTTCCATTTCTGATTTATTATTATATAATCAATTTGGTTCCGTGTTTTGCTATCCGGAGAAGTCCATGTATAAAGATGACGAGGATGATGTTCAAAAAGTGTATTAGCAATAATTAGGTTATTCGATTGGCAGAACTCTAGTAAATCGGCACCTCTTTCATTTTGATCACCTAAACCAAATTTCCCACAGTTAGGTTTGCTGTTTTTCAGTTTTCCCACCTTAGCATTAAAATCACCCATTATTATTTTCACATCTCTGTTAGGAATACTATCTAATGTATCTTGCAGCGAATTATAAAACTGCTCCATTTCCTCATCACTTGCAGCACTTGTCGGAGCATAACACTGAATAATGCTTATATTGTAAGGTTTTCCTTGAAGTCTAATTTTAAGTAGTCTGTCTGAAATTGGACTGTATCCTAAAAGTGAGGTACTTGTTTCCTTAGATAAAATTGCTGCTATACCATGACTGTAGCCATCTCCTTCATCTTTCCCAGCGAATATAATTAGCTTGTTATCATGGGTCCGAAAACTGCCTTTGTTTGTCCAATTAGTTTCACATATTCCAAGAATGTCAATGTTGTTTCGGTCCATTTCGTTACATACCGTGTTTAACTTTCCAAGTTCTTTCATCCTCTGCACATTCCAAGTACCCATTCTGAATTTTCTCCTTAACTGCTTTCCAGTAGCAAACTTATCATTGCAAGCCTGGTCACCCACTTGACAACGCGGTCCTTGTTTATCCACGCGACGACCGATGTGGCATGAAGAGATGCTATTTCTTTTCATTAGCATGGAGAGTGGTCAGGGGTTAAGTAGAAGACAAAGTAGTTGCCCTAAGGTTCTTTCTTTGTCCGCAGTGCCAACTAACTAGGCAAGTGATCTCTGCCGTATATTTCCAGTTAGACTGTACTTACGCCAAACATCTAATCATGAAGACCATTAGAAAGGTTGAACCTTTCTAGCCCTCCATGAAAACTGCTGTCCTGCTGCCAACAGCTTGTAATAGACTAAACCCCGCCAGACATCAACCTGGTATTTCAAGGTCTCGGAGTAGGCTAACAGGTGCTACACCTTGCCCAAGGGTGACCTGGAGGTAATTGTGGCAAAGGGTAACCTCATTATCCCACGTAAAACTCCACAACCGGATGTAGTTTAATGTCATACCCAGGACAGATATATATATATGTAACCATCAAAAGCTACAACCAACCAAGTAATTTTAAAGTATACACAGAATTCAAGAACTAAAATTACGTAATCTCAAACGTCTCGGCACAAGCCTTCATCAGTAATGATCATGTAGAATTCAATGAAACTTCCAGCTTGTTAAACGTTTCGAATTTCGTCTTCTTTTAGTAGTCAGAATACAGAAGAAGAGGAAAGTTGAAACGTTTAACAAGTTGAGAGTGTTGCTGAATATACACAATGTTATATTCTCCATTATTTTGAGTTTGTAATCATACATCTGTGTGTGTGAGTGAGCGAGTGAGTGAGTGAGTGAGTGAATGAGTGTGTGTGTGTGTGTGTGTGTGTGTGTGTGTGTGTGCGTGTGAGTATGGGTAGGATACAACAGATTCTTTGTACCTAGTGCATTTCCGGCTCTTGCACCACCTTGTGTTGAAAGGCCACTAATAGCACCAATGCAGCAGAGAGATGACCCCAGATAAGCAAGTTGATGAATATCTGGATAACTATATGCATTTCCTGTCAAGTAACTGCCAATGAAAAGCGCACCAGGAATTCCATATAAATAGGTATACTCTGGCGGATCGGCTACAAAGTCAATAAGCACTCAATAATACCATGAGACTTACAATACCTGAAGAAAAAGTTTAATATGTGACCCAACATGTATGAAAATTTCCCTTGTAAGGTATATTCAAAAGTAACTGTAAAAAGAAATACACATTCTTCTGCAATCCCACCTGTGATATTTCATAAAATAACATGGTCATGTTCCATTTACACAAAGCCATGTCTTTGGTTCGTACATTGTTAACCACGTGAAACAACATTATTGAATTGCTATTCATGAAGCACAAGAGTGCTTGTCATAACAATGCATAACAATGTTAGAAGTAACTCTGAGCAGAGGGAGATGCATTGTTGATATGCAAAACCAAACAATGAGACATCTGATAATAACAATACGACAACATATTGAGATAAGAATTAGAAATGTGCCTACTTGGCCGTTTGAACATGTCCAGCATCCGTTTAGTGATGATGAAGCCTCCCGTGATGTTAATGGAGGAAACCAAAGCAGCAGTGGCAGCCAGGTATTGAGGTGCTGTCGATGGTAACATACCACCACCCATCAGCAGCAGACCTCCAGCTGCAGTAATACCAGACACGGCGTTAGTTACAGACATGAGAGGGGAATGCAAAGCAGGCGTCACACCCCAAACAACCTTGTAACCAATTACACCAGCGAGAGAGAAAGTTGTTACCATTTGGCTGAACGCGAGGTTTGGTGATGCTATCCCAAGTCCAATTAAAGATGCCAAACCAGCTATAAAAATAGTGCACTGGTCAAACTTGTTTCATAAATAGATTAAAATATATTTGTGTAGGATGTTACTCATCGGCATCCAATTCTAGGGGTATAATAAGGAGGGGTAGACATTTTGTTAAAAACGCCTAAATTGGGGGTGTTAATAAATGGAAAAAGGTATGACTTTTCACAACCAAAGTAATTCGGGGGTCGTCAATAGATAGGAGGGTCAAATTTAAATAAAATCTTATGGGGGGCCTAAACAGTTTAAAATTATGGCAGTTACTTTCTAGATGTCTCCACAAATCTGTAACTGTACCTGCTAATATTCCTCAGGATTTTGTTTTTTATTTCCTTCAATGGTAACATTAATTGCGTTCACAATACTGTATACATTTATGTATTCCTTCTTAACCTTCGAAATCAATAGATGGGAGCGGATGTTAATAATATGGAAGGTTGGACATTATGCAAAATTCTTTAGTTGGAGGTGGGTGATGTAATTTTATCTGCAACCAGGGGCCTCCCCACTATTGGATGCCAAACACTATCAGAGTGTTGGTGTAAAAGCACCTATGATACACTATCTACTTCAGAGCTATAGTGCAGATTACCGAGTGATGAGAATTGAAAACAAATTTACTTCAGAGCGACAACAATTCACTTCCTGTGGTAGTCAACAATCAATAGTTCACTACAGCACGAAAAAGCGGCACCATGTTTTAGGCATACTGAAAAGCTTTTTTTTCCTCATCCGACACTCGTCAGAGTATGAAACGTCGGATAGCGACCGACAGGTTTTGGTTCACCTTTCGGTCGCTATCCGACATTTCATACTCTGGCGAGTGTCGGATGAGGAAAAAAAAGCTTTTCAGTATGCCTAAAACATGATGCCGCTTTTTCGTGCTGTAGTGAAGTTCTGTAGTACAAACAGACTTTTTACAATCAATAGTATTTGAAAGAAGAAATGAAAAAAGAAACGGATTAATGCAGAAGATCCGTAAAACATAGACAAATCACCTCCGGTTATTGATGTTTCAACTAATGCTTGATTTAATGGAGAAGCTTCTGGAGCTTTAACTTGCACTGGCTTTTTTTCTACAGCTGGAGTTGGAGGTCCGACTGGTGTTGGAGGAGGCCACATCATACTGCCATTTTGGAGTATCAAGGATCCCCTTACTACTTCATCATTATGATCAATGTGGAAATGTCCCTTTTCTCCAGCAGACAGCAAGAACTTCGAAATATTATTAGCGTATAAAGTACTGGACTGAGTGGGAAGGCGGCTTGGTAAATCTGAATATCCAATTATCTACATTAAAAAATAAGTCATGAATACAAGAGAATTCATGTGACAAAAATATAGAGCGAATGGCAAAATGGCGTGGGAATGAATGGGGATTCTACAACTCACAGTCAAAAATACAAGAATGTACTGATATATGAAAATTGAAATCAAGAATATATAAATGTATTACACGAATAAACAGTACTATAAACAACTGATAGTACTACCAGTTATAACGTACTTTAATAGGCCGGCTGATTTGGTTTGTTATATCCGACTTATGACACACACACACACACACACACAAACACACACACACACACACACACACACACACACACACACACACACACACACACACACACACACACACACACTCAAATAGCTTCAATCACAAAGAAAGCAATCACAAAGAAAGTTATAAAGAAATATATAGATTCTCTGAGAACCGATGAAGGCTGGTGCGAAACGTTTCAAAAGTTGGAGTTTTTCTAGAATATATATATATATATATATATATATATATATATATATATATATATATATATATATATATATATATATATATATATATATATATATATATATATATATATATATATATATATATTCCCAGTCACGATATATTTTGACGATCCAGACATGTTTTGACTAATCTGACTAATTCGACTACATATATATATAAGTGAAAGTGCCAGAAAATAACCGACTCCAGCGGGACGCGAACTCGCAACCTCTGACCTTTTAATTCAAGTGCTCCACCAACTGAGCTATCGGGTCACGCTTCCAAATCGTTGCTGAAGGGTAGGTCAGTTGCTGAAGGGTAGGCCAGTTGCTTGCAGCGCCCCTCTCTTAACAAATTTGCACAGGGGAGCCATCGTAGCTCCATCGCAATATGTATTGGACCTGCTGTTGAGAGAAGACTGCTGACCCCAAGGGGGCCATCGCAGCCCCATCGACTGGATAGAGTATAACACACACACACACACACACACACACACACACACACACACACACACACACACACACACACACACACACACACACACACACACACACACACACACACACACACACACACACACACACACACACACACACACACACACACACACACACACACACACACACACACACACACACACACACACACACACACACACATACAGACATGTTTTGACTAATCTGACTAATTCGACTACATATATATATATAAGTGAAAGTGCCAGAAAATAACCGACTCCAGCGGGATGCGAACTCGCAACCTCTGACCTTTTAATTCAAGTGCTCCACCAACTGAGCTATCGGGTCACGCTTCCAAATCGTTGCTGAAGGGTAGGTCAGTTGCTGAAGGGTAGGCCAGTTGCTTGCAGCGCCCCTCTCTTAACAAATTTGCACAGGGGAGCCATCGTAGCTCCATCGCAATATGTATTGGACCTGCTGTTGAGAGAAGACTGCTCACCCCAAGGGGGCCATCGCAGCCCCATCGACTGGATAGAGTATAACACACACACACACACACACACACACACACACACACACACACACACACACACACACACATATATATATATCACTATATTATTATCTTAGGTATTTAAAGGCAGACAATGATCACAAATAGGCTGAAAAAGTTTGAAATGATTACAAAAACCCTACCTGGATACCTTTGTAGTTGTAACTTTCACCTGGTTTTGTCACTTCACAGTTGCCCCCCATTTCGGAAGCTAAATCAACAATAACAGATCCCTGTTTCATGGACTCAACCATTTCTGTTGTTATTAACTTTGGTGCTGGTTTTCCAGGAATCAAAGCAGTTGTAATAATAATATCCACTTCTTTTGCTTGCTTTGCGAAAAGTTCCATTTCTGCCTTAATAAACTCAGGTGACATTTCCTTTGCATAGCCTCCAGTGCCTATGTGATATTAGCATATAAAAACAAAAAAATCATTACACAAATAAATAAATATAAATATGACAATCTCTTTTACTACGTCAATAATGGGAACAGAAAAACTGAACTTTTTAACAAATGAGGTGAAGAGAAAGAATATATCTGTAAACGTTGACTATCGTTCTATACTGCACGACTGACTTTCCGGTGAATCAGAAGCATGGCCAACAATATCAACAATACGGTTCTAAAGTACTTTCAAATAATCTATTTGTAACATATCAATAAATTAGCAAAGTCTTCCTGTTTTATGAAGTTATACCCAAAACAATCACCTTTGCATGCAAAATAAAAATATTCCACTAGTTAATTAAACTCGTAATTATCTAAATTAAACTATATGTCATAAATGCAGAAAGAAACATTAAAAACCTTCTCCTGATTCTTCAATGCCTTTTATCTCCAAAAATTCAGCTCCTAAAGATTGGATTTGTTCTTTCACAGCTTCTCTTGTGTCAAAAGCCCGAACAATTGCGCCCATGTTCTTTGCTGTTGCAACAGCGGCAAGACCCGCAACACCTCCTCCTAGAATGAAGGAGCATTTGCAAAGTTGATCAATATGCTACCATTGCATATTGCAGACCACGAGTAATATAGAGACAACAGAATAGAGGTTTTAGGTTGAAAAATACAAAACAACAAAGCTTCTATCTTCCTGAAACATAAAAGGGGGAAACCCCATCTCTTACTAAAGGAATCATGTACAATACATTAAAAACGAGAAGAGCCGTCCCATATCATTCTCCAATCTTAGGGTAGCAACAGGAACCTTAGCCAGGCAAAAAAAAATTTGCTTATTCTTGAAGACCATGACTTCTTTTTCTCCGATGATAGGCTGTTCCAAATGTTTACACCTCAAAGAAAGACAAATTCCTGACCATAGGTAATCTTAGATCTGTTGCATCATTGAAAAACTAAACATGTAGATGCTGAATTTCTCCCAAATCTTCTAAAAACTGCCTCATTTGGTAATTGCACATATGCCTTTTCCACTGACAACATCGCTTTACTCGATACTGCAATAGTGATTGGCGTAAATTCACGACTTCCAAGAAACAGAGTTCTTTGAATGAAAAGCCGCGTACTTGTCTTCACCCTTTCTTTCCGTCATTCGATTAGGATGCAAACTTTATATATTTTTCTTTATCTATCAGTGGCGTATCTGAACAAAGAACATGCTCCAATTATCATGGCGTTTAGCTACACCCTCTGTATCAAGACACACCATTCATGGTTGAAGAGAATCGCTATACAGGCAATTTCATAATGTGTGAATGGATGCAGATAAAAGGAATCAAAGCAACATGTGAAAACTATACACTTAGTATACTAGAGGGAAGTAACCGAACAATTTAATAGCTTGAAATACAGCCTTGATTGTTGGGTGAAATGCTAAGAGCTACGCTGCAAACCTATAATTTAATATACTACAATATGCTGCATAGCTTTTGGTTTGACAGAAGTTAGAAGTAAAGCAATACTGCCAAGAAATAATGGTCATAAATCATAAATGTGAGGGAAACATAACAATTGCTCAAATTGTAAACCTCACTTACAATTTTTCTGAAATTTATTACCCCCCTCTCACCCATCCCCCAATACAATTTCAACTGCCTTATATATGCAAATCTCAGATCCTATATCAAAGGCATGAATAACTCTGAATTCATTCTATCATGAGCATGATCACTACTTGAACTTTCTTCTGAAGAGAATCAGTGAAGCAATCAGCCATGCTCATCAGAACAATCAGCCATGCTCTTTCGAAAAGCATATCCAAGCCTTGCTCTTCTTTTATGAACGTCGTTTGTATAACAGAGACCAAACAGTAGTACTGTCTGGCACAGTAGAGCATGATCAAACAGAGGCCAGGGTGCTAGTGACATAGGCATGACCAAATTCATAGGGTGTCTTCCAGTCAGTCTGAATTGAAGAATCATGGCATGAAAAACTGACTACACTATGAGCTTCAAGATCCGGGGGGGGGGGGGGTATTGAATGAAAAAGAGCAGTCCAGACGATACTTCATGATACCTTCCTTCCCCTTTGGAGGTGTTGCGTAAAGGGTCAATGATCCCTTACGTGTGTAGGCCGCAGGGTCGATATGGTAGAGCATACCCCCTGCGGTAACATTTTTGTAGTTTTATATACTGTGTAAGAAGTATGAGTATAACAAAATACTTCAAGGAATATGAAAGAGCATACTACCTGGTATAGCCAGTGGGTATAGCTAGCTAAATAGTGTAGTAGTTTTCAAAAGAGAGATTTTCTGTAATTAAAATGGAAATGATTTTTTTTGGAACTTCCAGTCATGGTCAGCAAGACAAGTATGACCGCTAGCTGCCCCAGCGTTATCTATTATCATAGTGGCTGTTCAGCCGCACATACAGAAACATTCACCTGTATTGTCAGTACCATATACGAACTCTCTAGATCAGGGGTGGGCAAACTTTTGAGTGCAAGGGCCATATTTACAAATTCTAAGTCTTTTTAGCGCCGCATAGTATGTTGCCAAATATTTCTCAAGACACAGAGTGGTATATAAGCGGCTATTGAAGTAATATTCTGCAATATTAAACAGTAGAAACTTGAACTGAAACACACACATTTGGAAAACGAAGTCACGTAGTGACTAACTGTTATGAAAAAGGCAATGTCAATGAGAATGTCATAAACGAAGTTATTTTTGCTTCCGAACAGTTTTTGGCGGGCCGCAAAAAAGCACTTGGTGGACTGCATGCGGCCCGCGGGCCGTAGTTTGCCCATCTCTGCTCTTGATGGTGCCTCTTCAATTTTCTTTGAAAATTTAATGTTGGCATAATGGTGAATTAATCAATGTGCCTAAATACATTTTTCAATCTCATGCCCATGGGATCTAAAGCTCGAATTCACAACCTCTGAGATGATAGTTTATACAGCATACCATTGCCATATTTATCCATTGCCAATAAGTCGCTGGTTTCGATGAAATTTCCTAACACATCCAGAAAATTAGATGTACTCTAGATGAGCAACTCAGATGCTTTATTTATTCGATGTTGGATAGTACTTAGGGGTCATGGAGCTTGCAAATATGGAGCTGTGACATATTCTACTCTGCTAGGCATCAACCGTACATAATAATTGCAAGATTTAGGAATGTAGGACAAGAAGGACATAATAAAGATGTATATTGGTATAGGCCCTTTATGAAGAACTCCGCAGTTTCATTTTAAATACTATGCTGTAATCATATAAAAACTTACCGATAACAAGAATCTTGGCAGGTGGTACCTTACCAGCAGCAGTTATTTGGCCAGTAAAAAATCTACCAAATTGATTTGCCGCTTCAATGACAGCTTTATAACCAGCAATATTCGCCATAGAACTAAGAACATCAAAAGTTTGAGCACGTGATATCCTTGGAATACAATCCATCCCTAAGACATTTAATTTTTTCTCTCCTAGCTTAGCCAACAAGTCTTTATTCTGCGCTGGTTGAATGATACTGATCAAGGTGGAGCCTTCCTTAAGTAGAGATGCTTCATGGCTCCCAATAATTGGGTGATTTTCAGGAGCTCTGACCTATAAGAAATGCAAAACTATAAAAATACAATTTCACATAAAAAACAAGAGCCAAACCAATTCGCTGAGTGTTTTGAGGACAACATGGTATACGTACTTCATTGCAATCAAACAGCAAATGAGTTTGGCACAATAATGGGGCTACCAGCACGTATTATTTCAAACAATAAAATTTATCCAAATACCATATCCAAGATTTTCTAATTGTTGTAATAAGGAAAGTGCCTAGACTATGGTGGCATCATATCAAATATATGCACAACTACTGTGGACATCAAAAATTCATATGGAGGGATGCCGAATTCGTACTCCCAATATAACAGATTCCTTGTCAACAATGACATGCTCTATCATTTTCAAACTTTATGTACCGAAATAACACAAACAAGATAGATTGGTAACGCAACTGTCGCTAATAGTATAGTAGTCCACTCACCTTTACTTGAGACTGTTTATAGAGTCTCCAATCAATCAATCAATCAATCAATCAATCGATCGATTGATCGATCACTCGCTTACTCAATGGATCAATCACTCAATCACTTAATTGCTGAATAACTCAATCACTCAATTAATAAGTCCACAGATTTGTAAGATTTCTTTATAGAGGTCGACGATCGAAGTCTTCCACGCCTCTCCCTTATCAGTTTTCTAACTGAAAATCCCTCCATTCCTTTAATTTGGCAAGAGCTAACAAGGTATGTTGTCCTTTGGTTTCTTCTACCACTCCTACCTTCAATTCTTGTCGTAAACAGCTTTCCTAAGCTTTCTTTCTTTATTTATATCCTAAAAATTCTAATTATCTTCCCCATATTGTCTCTTATCAGAGATCTACTACATTATGCTTTCATGTGCGCATCCATGTTCCTGAATTTACCGGGTGTCCGGATTCTGTGGGAGAATCCCACTTTCAGTTGTCTCGTCAGGGTGCTTCTTCACCTGGAGCGGTCTGATGTGATGTCCTCCCAGTGCTATGAGTTGATCTCTAAGACCTTAATGTCTCTGTTTCACACGTCCCCAAAGTGCAACTGTGGACAACCAACATCTCTCCTGTCAGTTGCTAGTTCTCCATAGAGGATGTCTTTGGGGATTCTGCTATCCTCCATACGGCGAATGTGGCCTAGCCAGCAGAGCCTGCGCAGAATAAAGGCCAATCTCCAATTAATCTGGATTTCGAAATTCATACGCGAACTATTGGTTCAACTTTCCATCCGAACATTCGCAAATTCGCAAGTTGTGATTTCATCCCGCCGTTCGGATGCAAGCCAAAAAGTCCCAGATAGAATCAACCAATGAAAACCCTGCATCCTTTGAATTGAGACATGTCTTTTTACATTGCGAATTTTATGTTTGAGATGACAAGATGACGACAGAATAAAGTATAAACTAATCCTAGTGCTCATATCTCAACAGAACTTTTCATTATATGTTGTCATTATGGATGACAGGATAATTCATCATATATTGTACTATATTTTAACAGAAAGTGGGAATCTTTACCTATATATTACAAAAGGCGCTTGGATGTCCATTCTAAGATATTCCATTAGACTTTTCTACAGGATTGGTCAAGCCAAAAAACTCTTCTCAAAAAAAGTCTTCTTTCGTACTTGTCATCTGCGAGAAGTGAACAAATCCAGCAGTTTTCTTTGATGACCAAAAGCAGCAGTGACCTTCAATTCAATCGTCTACAAGTTGTAAGTCTCACACGTGTGCCAAATTATCTGGCAAACGCGTCATAACCACTTGCCTAATCTCAATGGCTTACTACAGGCTTACTATAACAACGAAGTTCGTCTGAATTACATTTTAAGTGTGTATCAGATTCGGTGTTCGGAATTTGGCGTTTGGATGTGAATTGCAAAATCCGAATGGATATGATGTCAGCGCGGGACAGGACTTCCGTGTTGAGTACTTTGTCTTTCCAAGATAAGTCCTGGATGTCGTGTATGGAACGCAAGGGAAAGAAGTTAGAGAGTTCTCAGAACTTTCTTCAAACAAGTCCCTGACTTTTTCAGGTTTTCCAGATCAAATTTTAAAAAATTCCGGCAAGGTTTATTGGCCCATTTCGCAACGTGATTATCGACCAGAGTCATTTAGGCCATCATGCCAAGGTAGAACAAGCAAACAAAGAATTCCTTTGGGAAACTTGTCATTCTTGCATGGTTGGGCCGCCCAACTTCCAAGGTCCAACTGAGGACAGAACGTCTGAAGTTAGGCCCAACAACGAAATAATTATGACTTTTTATCCTATAGGAGGCCAATATAAGGTCAAAGGTGAGGCCTAACCATACACGAATGGGAAGTGTCCTATAAGAATGGTTTGTTTGCCTGCACTGCCTTGGTATGATTGACTGGTCGATGAGCAGAAATTTATCATGATGCGAAAATTGCAAACAACGAAAAACACTACAAAAAGTCATCATTGTTTCGTGGTTGGGCCTAACTTTAGACCTTTCGTCCTCAGTTGGGCCTTGAACGTTGGGCGGCCCTACCATGGAAGAATGACAAGTTTCCCAAAGGAATTGTTCGTTTGCTTGTTCTACCTAGGCATGATGGTCTAAATGACTCTGGTCGATGAGCTCGTTGCAAAAATGATACAATAGTTGAACATCGAATTCCACCCTTGGAAACAACAATATAGCAAGTCATCCACGTTTCGTGATCAGTTGAATGGCCTCACTTTATACTTTGAACCTTTCGCGACCTCAGTTGGGCCTCGGTTGGGCCTCGGTTGGGCCTCAAAGTTGGGCCAATAGACCTTGCCAAACTTCCCTGCCAATTTTCACATTTTCCCCGTCACTGCTCGACGTACGAAGGAAACAGTCTAGCATATGTACCAACAAAGAAGGAGCAAAAACAATGACAGTGCGAAAAATCACTACAAAATTTACTTGACCACAATTAGCAAAACAAAACTATATTAGAAAGGGACAGACGACAAGAACGACTATTTTTCAATACTATTCTCAGGTAATCAGAAAAGTTGTTAGTAGGATTACCGAGGAGTAGTGACTTTCTCAACCTATTACTCATCCATAGTCCACGAAGCAAAAGGCATGACAGCAAGATGTGCGACAGATATAGATCACTATCTTGACGGAAGCAGATGTGCGGCCAGTCATGTGCCAGTCATTGTGGAAAGGATTGGGCCACCACCATGTACACACCATAGTTAGTCATGGGTCTTAGATTTAGTAAATGAAGAGAAAAAGGTTGAAGCTGGGACCCCTGTAATCGATCCAGATACAGGTCATAGGGAAGAGGCTCCGGTTTTATCGGCAAGTAGGATAGTTGACGATGGAAGTGATTCAAAGACAATAAAGAGTTCACTTCTTGATGGTGCTACTTTGAAAACCAGAGAAGAACACGCCAACTAAGACCCTGTTTACATGGAATCGGATTCACTTGAATTCGATATATTTTCATACCGTATTGGCCTTCCGTATACATGAAGACGATGATGAATACGTTATGATCTCAATACACTTTTGAATACGGTATGAAATGAATACGGTATCGTGTAAATACCCCAGTCTGGTATGATTTCATACTAGATCGAATAAGAGGCTAGCAGAGATAATAGAAAGAACAGCCATAGTATCGATCCGGTCTGAAATCATATCGGATTGGAGGAGTTCACACGATACCGTATTCATTTCATACCGTATTCAAAAGGGTATTTAAATCATAATGTATTCATTATCATCTTTGAGTAAACGGAAGGCCAATATAGTATGAAAACATATCGGATTCAAATGAATCATATACAAATGTAAATGGGGTCTAAAGCTTGAAACATGGAATGTAAAAGCATTATACCCAGCAAGAAACCTAAATATGTTAATATAGTAAATGCAAAATATGAAACTAGACATTTTAGAACTTGAAGAAACAAAATGGACTGGTGAAGGGAAGACTATGCCAGAAAGTCATACAATGATATATTCCGGTGGGAAAAACATAAATTGGCTAGAATTATGATGAAAAACAAAAAACCCCTGCAAATTATCAGATAGAGTCATCATGACAGAATTAAATGCAAGACCTTTGAATAGCCACCATATAAGCTTATGCACTAACTCAGGATCACACAATTCAAGAATTTTCTACAAATACGATGGTCGGATCATAATTTCTGACTAATGATGGCCCAAGATTGGGTCGAAACGTTTCATAGAAGCATCGAATAAGGATAGGGTCAAGTATGTAATGTAAAAACTAATGGAATTGTCATTTATGGAACTGTCGAGTAATATGGAATTGTTGAAATAATATTGAATTGTCAATCTAATGAAGAAAATCTGAATTGTTAACTATTTTAGCCGTCATGCTCAACTTCAAATTTATACAAAAGCTGCGCTCCCCCTCCTCTACCTCAATTCAACATAAACATCAAGCAAAAGAAAATGAAGCAAAATAACAAAGAACAGTTCGAGGCAAGTGTACTAAAGCAGCAAGAATGTAGAATTAGATACAATGATGAAGTGAGGAATATTTGTTAAGTTTAGGGCTCCCATAGAAAGATAGAAAGAAAACAATCATGGATGACCAGTGAAATATTGGAAATAAAGAAAGACAGAAAGAAATTCAAACATAACGGTGACATGAAATACAAGGCATTCAATAAGCAAATTGACGTAGCTTGTAGAGCAACTAAAGAGAAATGGCATTTAACAATCAGTGTGAAGAAGTAGAGAGCCTTGAAAGACAATTTAAAACCAGGCAAATGCACAAAAAAGTAGAAGATATTACATTCAGAAGTGTGGAAAGGAAAGTAAGAGGTGGTATACTTGATAAAAATGGAAAACTGTTTTCATCCAGAGGAAATATCAACCACAGACAAGTAGAGTGCATTACAGAGATATATGATGATGATGGAGATTTAATGCCAAACTCTAAGATCACAAGTGGAGAAAACATATTGAAAGAAGAGGTTGAGAAAGGGATAGAATCCTTGAAGGATAGGAAAGCAACAGGTTCAGATGAAATAATAACAGAAGCCCAGTCATTAGATGAAAGTAACGTTGAAAAAGTCACAAACCTTTGCAATTTTATTTAAACAGTGTATAATTCCAACAGAAATGAAACAATCCATATTTATTACATTGCCAAAGAAACCCGAAGCACAAACTTATATAGAATCTAGAACAATAAGCTTAAATTCAAAGACATTCTGCCATGCGCTTGTTGAAAGTGACCTCCAATACACGAATATTTTGTAAGGCAGCCTGCTGAATTCGAAGCTGCAAAACACTTAAGCTTCTAAACGATAGGGGCTTCTGAATCATTGAGAGTCCTAGCCAAAAGGATTCCTGGACAATGTATTGAAACTGATCAGATCATCTCTTTTCATCGATCTGTCATGATCTACAAAATAGTAAATAAGCAGTGCCTTGAGAGCTTCTGGAATAAGTATAATCAGAGGAATAAAATTTCCAATTATAACACAAGAAACAATAAAAATCTGAACATCCCAAAGTGTAAGATGGAAAGTACAAAAAGAGGCTTCTACCATTCCGACTTGAAGCTTGGAATAAAGTACCTATTGAAATAAGGGAAAGCCATCGCTCTATCAATGCAAAAGACAATTACAAAAGCAATAAATTCTAATTAAATCATGAATCCCAAGAAGAACAATCCTAGTTATCATCAAATTTAAAATTTTCTTTTTCATTGTCAATTTATGATATACTGTAACCTATATTTTAACTTTTTTGATGGAATATCATGCAGAAATAAGAATGTAAATAAATTAAATAAATAAGTAAGAAAGCTATTCTCAAAAGTAATATAGCAGAGGTTAACAGATAGAATTGGTAAGGAAAAGCCATTTGTGGAGCGAGTATAGACCAGTAACAGGAACAAGAGAAGGCATATTCAATCTACGAACAACATGCGAGAGGTCGAATGAAGCACATAAAGATGTATGCATTTGCTTTATTGACAAAACAATAGCTTTTGATTAAGTCATACACAGCAAGATGGTAGTACGTCTGTCTGAAATAAATGGTTAAGACCCCCAAATAATAAATAAGTGCTACTGGGAGCAGACAGCAGCTGTATGAACTGAGGATGGCAAAACAACATAATACACGATCAAGAAGGAAGTTAGGCAATGTTGAATTCTGTCACCTAGTCTAATAAATTTGTACACCCAGAAAATATTCAAAAAGGTTTAAGAGATAAAGGTGTCAACTAAGGAGGAATGAATAAAAATACTTCGAGATACGATCACGATACAACTTTAGTTGCAGAACAAAAATCAAGATCTATAATAACCAATAGCAACGGTAATGAGTAACGTTAGCCATACGTAATGGGAATGAACACCAAGAAACACAAGGATGGTGGTGAGTAGGAAAAATCCAGTACCAACTTTTAATATCAGGAAAGCCAATTGAACAAGTCAACAGCATTGTCTACTTGGGTTATATAGCAACAGAAAGTAAAAGAAGGATAGCGATTGCACGATCATCACTTGAATGTCTAAACTCCTTACATCAAGAAACAGTAACATCAGATTAAGAATATTTATTGCTAAAGATTACATCTGGCGAGCAAATATTCGGCTACTTAGGAAAGCGTACTTCTTTGAATCTCGACCGTTTAAGTATGCGAACGGTTTCGTATAAACTGCTTTGACCGGCCAAATATCTGCACATGACTACAAAGAGCGTATCGATTGGTGATTAAGAGGCTTATAAGGTCTTACTAACAATAATTTTGGTACCACTCTTGCAATGTGCATGCCATAAACTTGAGAGACCGGCCTAGTGTAAACGCTGCAGTATAAAAGCTACAATAAAGAAGCTGGCAGCATTTGAGATGTGGCCATACAGGCAAATGTTGAGAATATCATGGAATGAGTAAGCTACGTGTGGGAAATTGATCAAAATCGTCAAGAGAAGGAAACTAGCATACTTCGGTCACAATATTAGAAGAGACAGTCTACCGAGTAGCTCCTCAAAGACAAAGTAAATTGGAAACGTAGGAGGGGCAGACCAAGAAAAATTTGGATCGATAACATCAAGGAATGGACAAAGCTAACATAAAATGAGTGCATAAGAATGGATCAAGATCGGGAGATAAATGGTAATTCTCCCACGCTCGAGAGGTGAGGCAGGCAAGTATTGTGGATGACTTCCCAAATCCTCTGTGTCAAGGGGAGGTTGCTGCTGATGGTGGATCCTAGGTACATGAACTGGTTCACTACCTCCAGTTCGTAGTGGGTGATGGTTGGCGGTACTTCTGTGCCTTGCGCTGGGAAGCTTGTCGTCTTCACACTGATGGTAAGCCCAAAGTCCTAGCATGCCTGGGAGGAGTGGTCCACCAAGATTTGAACCTCCTGTTGTGTGTGAGTCACAAATGCAGCGTCATCTGCAAACAACGCTCTGATGAGAGCTTCATATACTTTTGTTCTGGCTTTCAAGTGGGCGAGGTTGACAAGCCTGCCGTCAGACATTGTGCGCAAGTAGGCCCCTTCTGTTGCTATGCAAAAGGCATGTCTCAGGAGCAATGCAAAGAAGATCCCATAGAGGGCAACCGAAATACACAGCCCTGCTTTACACTGCTATGAGTATCAAAAGGCTCTGATACGTTTCCATCATACTATACAATTCCCTTCGCATGTTCATAAAGAGCTACACAAAACCATAAATTAACAATAAGAGTAGGTGAAGATAGTTTGAAATGGAAACAATCACCTTAAGAACAATATCTCCGTTATAGGCATTTTGAGTATCAACAACCTCAGCTCCAACATCTAAATAATCTTGATCTGTAAACTTCGCAAGAGAACCAGCACCCCTCTCGACAGATACACTAAAACCCTTTGATATTAAGATTTTGCATGCTTGGGGTGACAAGGCCACTCTCCTCTCATTTGCATGTACTTCTTTTGGCACACTGACCTTCAAATTAGAATATGGAATACCAGCAACAGTTGTATCTACGAGTTAAACAAATCATCACCATCAGCAACAGCAGATTACTGGTGAAAATTTGTATTGAAATGTCCTACAAAACTGTTTTCATTGAGTTTTTTCTTTTTTTTATACGTTGTACAGTTAGGAGCTATACAAAAACTTATATACACTTAGGTTCGAAAAGTATTGCACCATCCCGCCAAAAATGGCAGTTAACAGTGGCCAAGGGGCTGCTCTTGACAATTTTAATGACTTGATTCTGTCGGCTCATAGCGTCCACTCACCATATTTATGGTGAGAAAATACTTTATTTCCTCAGCTTTTGAAGTAAACTACATTCATGGTGCAACTGAAGTATATTGACAGAAATATTAGGAATTGCGCTGAAAGAGTGCCGTTAATTGGTTAGATAGAGATGGACTTAAAATACAGTAGAAAGATTCATCTTCAGAAGAAAGAGTGTGATGTTTCAGCGCTTTTACAGCCCAAATTTCTGACCAATCATGATAGTAGAAAGATTGTTGATAAATGGCCCAATCCAGTTAGAATACTATCATTATAGATCATGGTACAGTTTCAAGCAAGTGATATGTTGTAATGCCAATAGGCCTATCATTTTGATAAGTTTCCATTTTCTCGGTTTTTATTAAAACATAGGCCTTACATTTGGTGTTACTAATAATGGTTACTATCAGAAATGTCATATATATCAATAACGCTCTCTACATAATCTTTATTTTAGTAAATGTCCAACTTATTTCAATCGACATATAGAATCTTCAAGGTCAACTCATCTGAAAGAAATTTACTAAACATTCACTTCGAATGTTTAGTCTGAAACAATTTCCCCTTGAAATGTCGGAATATCACGTTTCTCCATTAAAAAATGCTGCATCCTGCTGCAATTCGTTATGTCTACTGTAAACAGCCATTACCCTTAATTTTGAAAGAACTGCTTCAAAATCTTGAGAATTCTTCCACGGAAAAAATTAAATATTGTGTCACAATTTGCTCTACTTGGAAACTTGACAAACTGATGAATCTGTTCCCACCTAAATTAAGATGGAAAAGGCCCTTACAGCGTGACACTTTCGCCATGTAAACTTACCAGACTAGGCCCTTGGACGCTGTTAAGCCGGTTTTTCAGATCGTTGTAACAGTCAGCGACCTATCGCCGATCTAGATCGATAATCGATCGGGGACAGTTATTCCTATATATGGAAACATGTTGTCTTATACATGCATCGCCGATCAGTCCTCGATCCCTCAAAGAAATGGAACTAAGTTAAAATTTTTCTGGTGTTGCCGACTTGTCCCCAATCGCTGCAATGCAGATTTATATGAAAATGAGAGCTTGTATCAATAGCCAAATTCAATATTGCGCATTGACATGAATGTTTTATAGCAAGAAACTAACAATAATATTAGTATTCTTGGAAGATCAATGCTCTCTTTAAGTAGGACTAAATTTTATTTCTGATAATATATTTTAGTATTGTAATACCTTAGTTGAAGGTTGCACATCTTATCTTGTACATAGATATTTTGTTTACAACTGTTAGCAGTTGACTTAGATTAGCTTCAACCAAAACTCCACAGTAGGAATGTACGGTGATGACACCAGTCTCTCCTATCGATCTGATGAAGTTCACCAGCTAAATGAGGCAATGAACAAGGACATTGCTACTGTCTTTGAATAGCTGAAGGGTAATAAACTGTCCTTAAATATTGCTAAGACAACGACAATGGCCGTATCAACAAGGCAGAAGAAAAGGCATTTAGCTAAAAATGATCCAACACTGTTTTTAAACATATAGGATGAACGAATAGATAGTGTCCTAATTGCCAAATACCTTGGCATACAAATGGATAGGAATCTTAATTGGAGAGTTCATATCATCCCTCTATCGTGAAAAGTTAGTAGAGCAACTGGCTTTTTAAAACATGCCAAAAGCTTTTTAACTCATGACACTCTAAAGACACTCTATACTGGTATCGTTAAGCTGCACTTAAGATACTGCTGCTCTGTTTGGGGAAACTGATGTGCGACCGAAAAGAAGCACTTGCATAGACTTCAAAATCGAGCAGCAAGGATACTCACAAATAGACACTATGATGCCGATGCTATTATTATTGCTATTATCATTAATACACCAAGGAGGTTCTGGAGTTTTTTCACTTGCAACAGGAGAACAAGCTCAAAGACAAACTTTTCTCACGCGGGTCCTTTTTCCGTATCATGATGGAGCTCTCATTGCCCAACCTTAATTCATTATGATCCTCTGCACAAAGTAACTTACCATCAAATATTTTCAATTTTTCTGTCAAATACATAAATAGCACTCTCCCAACGCAGACCAATCTCCAAAGATGGGGCCTATCATCTTCATCTGACTGTTCATCTGCCTTGTACAAGAATCTCTTTTCCATGTCGTTTCTGGCTGTAAAGTGTATCTTCAACAGGTTCGCTACACTTGGAGACATGATCCCATCCTCTTATTTATTACCAAAGCAATTCAATCTTTACAGCAAGCGAACATTTTTGTCGACCTTCCTGGATTTATCAGCTCTTCTGTTGTTACTGGAGACGATCTGCAACCTGATCTACTTCTTTCAATTTCTGATGAATAGTTTTACATTTTAGAATTGACCATGGGTTTTGAATCTAACCTTAGGACCAATGCCGAAAGAAAGGCACAAAAGTAAAGGGACTTGGTACAAAAACAATCAAATAAGTATAAAAAAATTAAGCTTACAAACCTGTCGATGTGTGCTTTAAGTATATATGATAAGTGTACATCTGACTTTATTGACATGCTGACAGTCTTACAGTTTGATAATACTACCAAAAACTACATAATTAGAAAGATGACTACCATGGCAATCACAACGTCTTACTACATCTTCTGTAGACGTAACAAAGAGTGGTTAAATCCTGAGCTCCTATCTTATTGACTTATATTAATAATCATTATTTTTGTTACTATTAACCTGTCATTAATGTTGCATTCAAACCAAGTAGTCAATTGTAAACTATCTATTATTTAGTGAGGTTTATAATTGTATGTAACAAATATTTTCAATGAAATGAAGTTTCCATTATTATTATTACTATTATCTCATAGCGCACACTGTCTATATCAGTAGAAATCATGTTGCGAGGTTCGGTGACAACTATTCTCCTCAAACCTCAAGAACTTTCCTGAGGATCCTTGCAGGATATAAAATGGCGCTCTTCTGCAATTCCACAACTTTTGTGTCAATTCCAATGTCTTCCAGCCTCTTTCTTAACAGTTTTGGAGTAGTTCCTAAGGCTCCAATTATAATAGGGACGACTTTCACCCTTGTATTCCAAATCTTTCGTAATTCCCTAGCTATATCTTGGTACATTTCAATTTTTTCCATTTCCTTTGCATCCACCCTGCTATCAAAAGGTACAGCGAGGTCAATTATCTTGTATATATTGTTCTTTTTATCAGTTCTGTGACATCTACCATCTCTCTATCTTTCCACAACATATGTATTCTTTTCCTATAACCTCTCGTCTTTGGTCAATCAAAAAGAGACACTCCATAACTACTCTGTTTTCTTGCTGTGTCCATTTCCTTCTCATCCTCCCAGCAGTAGTTGGATGACGACCGGGCCCATGCTGCTGTGCCATGGGACACCTGCCGGACGAAGGACTTTCACCATTCTTGGTTCCAGTCCTGTTGACGTCGTTGTCTAACATATTGTTTGAGTGGTTTGAGCTACCTATCAGCGCCACTCTCAGTACTCTTATCTTACCTAAGTCTAAGTATGGAATTAACTGCATTCTACTTTCTACGAAATTTCTGCAATGCCAAACAGTTATAAGAAATTCCTCTTAGATTTTCGCCTAACTCTGACATTAATTCACTGTGGGCACAAACTAGCACTGGTTGCAACATCCAACGTGATCAATACACGAACACAAAGCAAGTTCTGACTGCAATTCAGAAAGACAACGGAAATCGTATAACACGTGAACTTAAATCACAAGGGTTCATCATCTCCTGTATTCTTACGCAAGTTCTAAAACTCGTAGCCTATGGTCTACAGTACAACAAAGCATGCTGAAAAACATTTTTAACTTTTTACTTAAATACTTGAACAACACCCTTGCAACAAGGAAGAATCTCTGTAAATGGTCCATCCTTCAATCATCTGCATGCTCATTCTGCCTCTAGGCTGAATCTCTTCAGCACGTGGTTTCCAGCTGCAAATCGTATCTTGATGAAGGCCGATATACTTGGTGCCACAACTCACTCCTTTTCTACCTTGCTAAAACCTTTTCCTCTTTTTCAGACTGTTTATTATATGCTGATCTCCCCTCGTTTCTATCCCCGAGCGTCATCACTGGTGTTTCTCTCAGACCAGATGTTGTCTTAATTTCCAACAACTCTACTCTTTACATCTTGGAATTGACCTTAGGATTCGAATATAACATACAGACCAACAGCGACCGTAAATCTTCAAAGTACAGTTCCCTTCTTCTGGATCTGAAACATGCCTATTCTGACGTTAAATTTACTAATCTATCAATGAGTACACTTGGAATCATGGGTAAATCCTCTGAATCACTACTCTTAATGTTTGACGACCTTAAATTAGACAAAACTGCCCAAAAACATGTCATTAAGAAAATAACGAACATTGCCATTAGGAGCAGCTACTATAATTTTTGCCGCCGCAACAAATCTTGGGCCAATCCTGACTTGATGGATTTTTGATCTATTTCATATCTACACCAGTTCTTTTTCTGGTACATTACGCTTTTTTTTCTTGTTAGATACTTATGCTATATTGCTTGAGTTGCAGATAGCCAATTGTACGCTACCTTACAGAGAGGAGAATGACTGTAACGTAGTAAACAATATTGAATTAAATGAAGCTTGAAAACAATTATTGTCGATTTTATAGCTTTCGCACAGGCAGCTCTTAATGCCGAAATATTCCTCTTGGGTGGGCTATAACTAATAGCCAAGAGCCAAGTGGCTGCTTTCACTCTACATGTCTAAGACTTTCCTGAGAATCCTAGCTTTTCCCAGCAAGATTGATTTTTGTACTATTCCAACATTCAATTTAATACCAAGTGTGTCCAACCATCCACTGAAGCCCTTGCTAATACACCCTAGAGCTCCTACAACAACTGGTAGAACAACAACCTTTTTCAGCAACCAAAGTCTTTTCAGCTCTCTCTTCCCTTTAGCATTCGATATCTTTTAATCTTCTCCATTTCCTTCTCATGTATCCTTCAGTCACCTGGTACAGCAATATCAATGATGACACACAATTTCTTCTATTTATCCACCAAGACTAAGTGGGGTCTGCTTGCCTCAATAACATTATCACACTGTACCGTAAATCCTCGAATTAGCCCCCTGGGGGCTTATTTATTTTTGCTACTTTTTGGGTGGGGGATTATTCAAGGGGGGCTTATTCGAGGGGGGCTTATAAAATTATTTGACAAATGTCGTATAAAAAGCTCATTGCCAAAGCTCCTTTTCTCCATACTATTTCATCATCACCTAGGGTGGGGGCTTATTCAAGGGGGGTGGGCTTATTAACAATTTGAAGTTCTAGCATGGGGGCTTATTCGAGGGGGGGCTAATTCGAAGATTTACGGTATATATTCATATCCCAGTGTAATATATGTGATCATGAAATTGTGTGTAAACTAATTAGAATATACATGTGAAAATAACCCCTGTAAACCTGTGATGTTGTCAACCCTTGGTGGTGTCTGTATCGTGTCTTATTATCGTGGTGTGTGTCTCCTTGTCAATTAGTGTCCTGTAGTTATGATTGTAGTTATACGTGCTGTAATTTATGAAATGATTTAGTCGTGATTAGAGAGTCAAACGAAGAACACGTCTCTCTCTGTGTACGCTCTGCATAAGCCACGCTACAAATTGGTGACAGGAGACAAATTACCAGTGCCATGGCCTCGACCGTTGTTCCTGACTGTTTCGATGGTGGTGACTTTGCACATTGGCTTCGCCATTTTGAATGTTGTTCTGTTGCCAATGACTGGAATGACGCCTCGCAACTGGCGAAATTGCCTGCCTTTTTAAGAGGCCCTGCTGCCACATTCTATGACTCGCTGGCGGATGGTGAGAGGGATACATATGAACACCTAACGGCCAGTCTTCATCGGTGTTTTACGCCCTCTGTCAACAGAGAACAATACTACAATGATTTTCATGCTCAAGAATTGCGCCCATCCGAGAGCCCTACGCTCTTCCTCTGGCGTCTCAAGGACATTTTGCGCAGGGCTGAGCCTGATCTCAGTGCTGATGCTTTCGATGCCTTACTCCGCCGTCAATTCATGCGCGGTCTTCCACGGCCCTTACGGATGAAACTATTGGAGTCCGACCCAACACCAGATCTGGACAAAATGGTTCAAGTTGCCCACCGGTTCCATGCTCTTGATGCCTTGCCTCAGCCTCCAGCCACTTGTTTGGCCACTGCCGAAGAGCCTTTGAGGCCCACTACGCCTATTGGGCCCCATGATGCACGTCTTACCTGCCTAGAGAACCTGGTGTATGACCTGGCGGCTAATTACCCTCAAGTTGTTGCCACCGTTGGTCACTGTACAGCTGCAGCCCCGTCAACTCGCCGCCCTCGATGTTTTTATTGTGGGGAGATAGGCCACGTTGTGCGTTCGTGTGCCCTTCGTCGTGGCGGTTGTGGTGGTTGGGGACACAAACCTGATGTTTGCGCAAACCACCTTCGTTACCGCCACGAGGATCAAGAGGCCGCACAAGTACCCAGTGTGGACAGTAATAGTTCCTCTAAACGTAAGTCGTTTTCTTTAAACTTCAAAGGGGTGCCTCGGTATTAGGAGGTTGGCACGACGAGCACCCATCTGTTTTTGCTGTGGGAAATACTCCTGATATTCCAGTGCCTCGCCAACCTCTTCTATTTTGCGAATTTCCAGGTGGTGTACAGTTATCAGCCCTTTTGGATACCGGATCCATGCGGTCCATCTTACGTGCTGATGCGTATCAGCAAATTGCCGATAACTGTTCCCGCTGTAGTAAGTTGTCGTTTTTCAGTCTTGGACAAAAGACGGATTTTGGACTTTGGACTGTATTGTTTAAATACACGTGTTTTAGCACCTTTCAGAGTAGCAAAGCCCTGTTGGTTTAACTTTGTGTTTTGTTAGTAATTTCCTAATATCACGAATTTGTAGTCTCTTTAGGGAATTCAATTTTTTCATAAATAAGCGCTTGTAGCGTTCTCAGATAGATTATAATGATTTAGAAGCAAGATCTGTGAGTTATCTTTTCGCATCTGAGGGCAAATCATAACATGGTACCAGAAGTATCCGACTTCGTCAAGAAAAATTAGAGCGAGTGCTGCTGTCAACAGATTTCATGATGGAACACTTGCTACCAAGGCCAAATGAGATGGATTTTGATGCTATGAACCTTGCTGCAACTTGGAAGAAGTGAAAGCAAACCAGGATGTTGTACCTGAATGCTGTTATGAAGGACAAATCAGAAGAAGAGAGATATTCCACGATTCTGTTTGTCATCGGTGAAAGAGGGAGAGAAATCTTCAATACATGGACTTGGGATACAGTACAAGATGAAGATGGCAATGACACAGATGCTGATAATCTCACTGTAGAAACGCTCTTACAGAAATTCGAAGAATACTGCATGCCTAGGAGAAATTTGGCAGTGGAAAGACGAAGATTCTTCCAACGCAACCAAGACAGTGAAGAAAAAGTGAATAATTATGTCACAGAGCTGAGAAATTTAGCTTCAACGTGCGAGTTTGGGACGATCAATGAAGGCTTGATATTATACAAGATTGTAGATGGTATTCGTTCAGATAAAGTAAGAGACACTTTGCTGAGAAAAGGAGATCTGACGTTGAGGAAAGCAATTGAAATATATCGAGCAGATGAGATGACAAGATCACAGATGAAACTGATGAGTAGAGACCAAGAAATAGATGGGATATCCAAGAGTAAATATGTATCCAATAATCAATTTGGTAAACAAGGGAGATTGCAGTTGGCTCAGAAGAATAAAACCGGAGGATCTCAAAGATGGACACAGAATGCTGTCAGCAAAAAGTCACAGGCTACAGGAGGAAGGGCAATGAGAGCAAGATGCAAGTATTGTGGAAGACAGCACGAGCCAAGAAAATGCCCTGCTTATGGTCAATTGTGCAGAAGATGCCACAAGATGAATCACTGGGCAAGCTGCTGCAACACCAAACTGGTTCAAGAAGCAACAGCTACATATAAATACCTGATTGAAGCAGTTACTAGAAATGAAGATAAAGACATCCATGTTGAGGAAGCAACCACCATATTGAAAATCAATGGTAAAATGGTGAAAGCAACAATTGACACTGGGGCCGAAGTCGATGTGATGCCAAAGAGAGTATTTGATCAAATCAGTAATTCGAACCTAAAGCCGACTAATGTGAAGCTTCGTGGTTATGGTGGTGATAGCATACCTGTTCTTGGAACAACGAAAATGATGTGTGAGCACAAACAGGAAAGACATCTGATGAATTTTTTTGTTGTGGAGACTAGAAGCAAAACCGTTCTTAGCCTCAAGACATGTCAAGTTCTGCGCACGATCAAACTACTTGCAGAAATAACAGAAGCTCAACAGGGTGATCCAGAAAACACATACACAAAGCAACAGCCTTTGGTGGACATAGACATTTTAAAAGAAGATGAAGAGGATCAAAGACAAGTATGGTGAAGAACTGAAAGAAGAAATACAGAAGATGTATCCAAAAGTATTCAGTGGATTGGGAAAGCTAGAACCTGCACATCACATGTAGATAAAGACTGATGCAATTCCAGTTGTAAACCCACCAAGAAAGATTCCTGCAACTCTACGAGAAAAAGTTAAGAAAGAACTGGATGAAATGGAAAAGGCACGTGTGATTATCAAAGTTGAAGAGCCAACGAATTGGGTTAATTCATTGGTGGTGGTGGAGAAAGCAAATGGCCAACTAAGGTTATGTTTGGATCCAAGAAATCTCAATAAAGTTTTGAAAAGAGAACACTATCAATTACCAACTTTTGAAGAGATATCAACAAGACTGGCTGGTGCAACACATTTCACAAAATTGGATGCCAACAAGGGTTACTGGCAGATACCGTTGGATGAAGTTCTTACCCGACAACTATGAATACACCTTTTGGAAGGTACCGGTTCACAAGATTGCCGTTTGGTGTACACTCTGCACAAGAGGTGTTTCACAAGAGAATTAATCAAAGCTTTGAGGATATCGAAAATGTTGAAACAGACATAGATGATATACTGATATGGGGAACAAAGGATGATGAACATGATAGAAATCTTATCAAATGCATGGACAGAGCTGAAAAGATTGGAATGACGTTAAACTTCAGCAAATGTATCTTCAAGGAACGACAGCTAACATATCTTGGTCACAAACTTTCACGGGATGGAATTCAACCAGATGATGCAAAGATCAAAGCAATCTATGATATGCCGAGGCCAATAGACAAGAAAGGTGTACAAAGACTGCTGGGAATGGTAAACTATGTTGCAAAATTTTTACCAAATACATCTGCAATCACTGCACCTTTGAGAGAATTAGTTAAGAAGAACGCTCACTGGAAATGGTCAATTGAACATACCGAATCTTTCAACCGAATCAAAGAAATGCTGGTGTCAAAACAATGTTTGGTTTTCTATGATGTCAACAAAGAAGTAACTTTGCAAGTGGATGCATGTAATACCGGATTGGGAGCTGCATTGCTTCAAGATGGTAAACCAGTTGCTTATGCTTCAAGATCAATGACTGCAGCCCAAAGGAATTATGCAATAATTGAAAAAGAACTTCTAGCTGTTTTGTTCGGTTGTGAGAGGTTTCATCATTACATCTATGGGAAGGAAGTAAGGGTGATGAGCGACCATAAACCTTTGGAAGCGATCATGAAAAAGCCGCTTTCAAGTGCACCTCCAAGGCTACAGAGAATGTTGCTACGTCTTCAGAAATACAACATTGTTTTATCCTACAAAGCTGGTAAAGAGATGATATTAGCTGATACATTATCAAGAGCACACATTGAAGAAACAGATTCGGAAATCCCAGAAGATGAGCTAGTAGCACAAGTACACATGATTTACAACAGTTGTGCCGCAACAGATGATAAATTACAAGAGATCAAGCAGCTTACATCTCAAGATCCTGTGCTGAGTGAGATTGCAAACTTTGTGATACAAGGATGGCCATCTACAAGACAAAATATTTCAGAGCAGATGAAGCCATATTGGTCCTACAAGGATGATCTATCACTGATAAATGGAATTATGTTCAAAGGCCAAAGAATTGTTATACCAAAGATTATGAGACAGGAGATCCTTAAAAAACTACATCAGGCCCATATGGGAATTGAGAAAACCAAACTCAGAGCAAGAGAAACGGTATTTTGGCCTGGTATCAACAGACAAAATGAGGACATGGTGAAGTCTTGTGAAACCTGTTTGGAAAATCAAAAGAAACAAACAAAAGAAACGATGATTGGAAGTGAAATACCTAAGTACCCTTTCCAAGTTGTGGGTACAGTTCTGTTTTACTGGAATGGTCAAGATTTCCTATTGATTGTAGATTATTACAGTCGCTACTGGGAAATTGAAAAGTTGACCAATATAAGATCTAAGACAGTGATACAGAAACTCAAGAAGATATTTGCAAGACTAGGAATACCTGAGCAACTTCGAAGTGACAATGGAACACAATATACATCAAGTGATTTCAAGAGGTTCAGAAAAGAATGGGAATTTCAACACAAAACCAGCAGTCCACATTACCATCAATCAAATGGTATGGCTGAAAGACATGTACAGATAGCAAAAAAACTGTTAACAAAAGCAAAGCATTCAAAACAAGATCCTTATCTCGCAATACTGGAAGCACTCAACATTCCAGTAGATGGATTTGCATCTCCTGCTCAACTGATCAGCGGAAGAAGATACAGATCAATTTTGCCCATTAACCCACAGCTGTTAAAGGTTGAACCAATCAGCAAAGACGCATTTGTAGAAAGAAGACAACACATTCAAGAGAATCAAGTGAAGTATTATAACCAGCACACAAAACCACTGAAAGTTTTACACGGAGGTGAGACGATAAGAATGTTAAATGAAAAGAAATGGAAACCTGCTACTGTTGTACAACATTCGAATGAACCAAGAAGCTACATTGTCAAAAATGAAGATGGTGACATTTACAGACGAAACAGACAACATTTGTTGAAAACAGATGATGATACTGAACAAGAAGAGGAGAAACCTACACAAATACAGAGCGGAACCAATAGAGATGCTAAACAGAAAGAAGAGAACAAGACATGTGTCAACCAGGAAGTTGAAGAAGGAAATGATGTAAGAAGTACAGAAGAAGAACTTAATAGAGGGATTCGTACTAGATCTGGAAGACTTTCAAAACACCTATGAGATATGGGGACTATGCTACTTGAATAATTTTTTTTTTCAGAAAAGGAGGATGTAGTAAGTTGTTGTTTTTCAGTCTTGGACAAAAGACGGATTTTGGACTTTGGACTGTATTGTTTAAATACACGTGTTTTAGCACCTTTCAGAGTAGCAAAGCCCTGTTTGTTTAACTTTGTGTTTTGTTAGTAATTTCCTAATATCACGAATTTGTAGTCTCTTTAGGGAATTCAATTTTTTCATAAATAAGCGCTTGTAGCGTTCTCAGATAGGTTATAATGATTTAGAAGCAAGATCTGTGAGTTAACTTTTCGCATCTGAGGGCAAATCATAACACCCGCCAAGGTCAAACGTTGGCACCTGTCAGGGTTATTTCTTCTAATCCATGTATGTCAGTAACTGGTCAGCCTTTACATTTCTCTGATTTAATGGAAACTCAATTCTCTTTGCCTGGTTGTGTTGTGCTCTATACTGCCGAAGTTATGATTTGTGATAATTTGATGCAGCCCTTACAATGCATTTTAGGATGGGATTTTATTGTTGCACATAAACTCCAGTTATCTTATTTAGGGGGCTCATATATCCTCGTAGGCCCACATGGCAGTACCCCTTTGACTCCATTGGGTCCACAATGTACCTCTCCTTCCCATTGTTCTATCGTTTCTGGTGCCCCCCAGGAGGACTCTGCCCCACTTTGTACACAGTCTCCCAACCAGGGTCCAATCAAGCTTGCTCTTGTTGATAGCTTTATGCTCCCTAGTCGGAGTGAATGTATCTTACACGCTAAACCCCCTCGTGGTTATTCTGATCAGTTAGTCATGGTATCTCCACTTGATAGTTCTCCTACTTCTGATTTTGTTATTGCTTTTACGCTTAGCTCGGTAGATAATGGTAAAGTTCCCGTGCGTGTTATGAATCCTTCTGAATCTCCAATTCAGTTATTTAAAGGTCAGAAAATAGCTCAGTGTATGCCAGTTGTAGAGACCACAGCGTTTTCCAGTAAGAGTTCAGTTAGTGAAATCTGTGCCAGTGTTACTAGTGGCTCAGTTATGGACCCCAGCACTTTAACAGAACTCGAATCAGCTATTAACCCACGCTTACCTGCTGAAGACAAACGTACGCTTTTACACACTTTACTTAGATTTCCCGATGTTTTTAATAACGGCCTAGGACATACTGAAATTACGACTAATAAGATTGACACTGGGGATTCCCCTCCTATCCGTCAATATCCACGGCGTCTCCCGTACCATTTTCGTACGGAAGTTGATAAGCAGGTTAAGGAGATGCTGTCCCAAGGTGTTATCCAGCCTAGTACAAGCCCTTGGTCCTCTCCTATTGTCCTTGTCAAAAAGAAAGACGGATCCTATCGTTTTTGCATTGACTACCGCAAACTAAATTTAGTCACTAAGCAAGATGCTAATCCTCTACCGCGTGTTGATGATTTACTGGATGCCTTGAATGGATACAATATGTTTAGTACTTTAGACCTTCGCAGTGGGTACTGGCAAGTAAGTATGCGTTCGGAGGATCGGGAGAAAACTGCCTTTATGACACCCAATGGCCTTTACGAATTTCTTAGAATGCCTTATGGTTTGTCTACTGCTCCAGCTGCTTTTTCACGTGCCATCAGTATAATCTTATCCGGCCTCACATATGAGATGTGTTTGTGTTATTTCGATGATGTCATTGTTTTTCTACAGATATCCATCAACACTGCCAACGCCTCTAGACTGTCTTACAACGGTTTCGTGACCAAAATTTGCGCGTTAAGGCCTCTAAATGCTCTTTGCCAGTGATAAAGTTGTTTACTTAGGCCACGCAGTGTCTCAACATAGTATTCACACTGACCCTTTGAAAGTCCAGGCCATTAAAGATCTTACCGCCCCTTCTAACTTAGATGAATTACGCTCGTTCTTAGGCCTTGCGGGGTATTATAGGAGATTCATCCCTCGTTTTGCTACTGTCGCTTCACCCTTAACTGCTCTCACTAAAAAGGGTGTTAGATTTGTTTGGACAGACCTTACCGAAAATGCATTTCAAGTACTCAAGTCTTGTCTTTCCTCTGCGCCCATTCTCGCATATCCTAACTTTGAAAAGCCCTTTATTCTTCAAACTGACGCCTCTGACGTTGGACTGGGTGCTGTGCTTACACAACTTGATACATCCGGTCACGAGCGAGTTATATCGTATGCGAGTCGCACATTGTCAGGCAGGGAACAAAATTATACAGCGATGGAAAAAGAAGCACTAGCTGTTGTATTTGCAACTAAACACTGTCGTGTCTATCTTTTAGGGCGGAAATTCCAGCTTGTCACTGACAATAGGGCGTTAAAACGGCTCCATACCATCCAGCCTAAAGGCCGGATTGCCAGATGGATCATGGAAATGCAGGAATTTGACTTCTCTGTAACCCATACACCCAGAGGCGGATCCAGTGTGCCTTCCGTACCTTACGGAAGCAGTCAATTTTTCTCAAACTGGAATAAGTTGCCTGGATTTTCGGAACAGTGTGGATCAATTGGTTCTTTCTATACCCACATCTAACATGGAATCCCTGTGTACCTTCGTAATGATTGATCAATCTTCCTTTGTCTTTTGTTGCATTCATCGATTTGCCTCGTATTCAAGGTAAGAGAAATGATCAATGATGTCATTGGGAATGATTTATAATCATAAATCGTTTTCGTTCAACGCGTATGCAAGTTTGATAATTTATGCGGTGCAAGTGTTGTGCGGCAGATCACATAAATTATCTAGCTGACAGCGCAGCTTTTCATAATAGATTTTGAGACCGATTTTGGTTTTATTGTTCTACGGAGGGGTTGTGCGGCAGATCAGGATTAACCAAAGACAAAGGATATCTGCCTTACAACTGCCTTACAACTGCCTTACAACTGCCTTACAACTTCCGCACAATTTCCATGATTGAAACTGAGTGAATCAAATGGATTTGCTGAAGCACTATAGCCTCACTTGGAGAGTGATATGGGAAGAACATGGGGAAAACTGTGTGAATGTTGGGGAAGCAAGCAAAGCTATAAAAGTGTACAATGGATCTTTTTAGCAGAATTGACTGGCTTGTCGACTTTAAGGAATCAGACCTACTCAGAGAACTGTCGACGGCGGAGGTGAAGAAGCTAGGCCATACTGCTCCCTGCTCCGGATAACGTTTTTTGTGCCAGGCAGTTCATCGCTTCATTCTCCAGCCTAACAGAAGTTCTAACATCCTCCATGTTACGGCAAAGTTTATCTTCTTACAACAAAGTGACCAAATTTGTGATCAGAATATATATGAGGTTATGACTTTATGCCTAATATACAGCTATTAAACAATGTAGCAACATAATCCTTAATCTTTTCCTGAATTATATCGTGAAATTTTACTGCCTTATGCACTGAATGTGGCTGTGGAATACTGGTACATGGAGTGATTTGTTTTTCTTTCTGCTTTTGTTCGATCTTGTTATGTTTATTTGTTTTAGTTTAAATCTTAACTACTGACGCTGTGTTTATATTTCAATTTAGATTGTACGTAGGTTATTGATAGAAATGAAATCTGAAATCTAAAAATCGGTATAATCTCTGTTTGCTTGCACATTGCTTAAGAGGCATTGCTTGTTTCAGTTGATTTTGGCCATGGCATATTTTTGTTGCATTTCTTATTCTATAGCATATTTATCCAGGATAAGTGGTGATTGTAATTGCCTGTATACTGCAATATCTGTGGCTGTCTCTGAGGATGAAAAACTGTCCTTTTGACACTCAGAGCACTTATGTCAGCTGAGCTTTACCATAATGCCTCCTTCTATGCATCACATCCACATTTAATATCCTTACTGACAACACAGCAAACAATTGAACCTATTGGTAGATTTTTTCAGCTATCTCATACCCCTTAGATTAGTGATTTGATGAATACACCAGGGTGTAAGCATTGCCAGCTAGTGCAACTGGAGACCTTGAAAATTTGTCCGGTAAAAGGATGGTACCAGTTTGTTTGGTTATTGGCATTAGCTAGTGTTACTGGTATTGCCATACACCTCTGTATCCTGAAACTGGATGTATTGCATTTGGAAAGTTTGCTGTCAAATTGTTAAATGTTGTATTTAAGTCTCAAACAACCCAGAAGCTGCACATTCCCACATCCATTTGTTATGGTCACACTATGCTGGGTCTCTAAATGATGTCAATCCTTCATTTCAACTAGATCACATTGTACCAGTATTTTTGAAATGGTTTGTGACCTGGTCTTAGTAAAGGTAAAAGTCACAAATTTGAAGACCACGGTTTCTTCACCCTTTATGTCTTCTAGCTTGAAGGTAGGCAAGATCTGTTTTACTGTTTCAACACAATCAAAATCTCTACTTGATGAAAAAGGTAATGGATGAAGTTTCCCTTCCTTTCTGTCTGATCATAGGCCTGATACAATATTTGAGGACCTTTCAACAAATACTAATGACATAGGTTGTGTTTTTGACAAAACAGCACCTCTGAGCAGATAGTTGAAAATATGAAATTTGCAGCAATATCTGGAGCAGTATTTTATGGGAAAGAGGGGAGTTTTCCTTTTTTGGCTTGAAGATTATAAATGGCTTCAATACTCTAAACTCCTCCATGGTGCCTTCTGCTTGCCTTGTGCAATGTTTGGTCACCAGACTGGTGTCAGTTCATCTAAAGTAGACAAACCAATTGTATGTCCTTTCATAGATTGGTCCTATGCAGTATCAAGGTTCAAAATGTGCACCAAGTCAAGCAACCACCAAACTATATTATGAACCATGCATACTTTCGTTCATGAGAAATTAATTTCAGTAGACATAATCCATAATAAAGTATCAAATGAAAGAATAGGTTGAAGTTATTTCCCATCATTAAGACTGTTCTCTATTTTTTGCAAGACAAAATATACCATCATGTGGTCACAGGGATGATTCCAAATACTATGAGATGATAGACACTGGAAGCTTTCAAACTCTCCTTTATTTCAGAGTTGAAAGTGGTGATGCAATTCTTAAAGAACGCTTTGATACTTCCCAAAAAATGCCACTTAAGGATCAAATGCTATCCAGGATCATATATCTTGCTGTGCTGGAGTAGTGAATAAAAGAATAATTTCTGAAATAAACTTTCCACATACTTCTCCATACTCTCTTATGAAGTCACTATCTGCTCAAATAAAAGCAAATGCCTGTTGTTTTCAGCACTATCTGATAAGATTATAGATTGTGCAGTGAATAGGTATCACCTAGATAGTCAAAACTGTTGGGGCCAATGTTATAATGAACCTGGCAATGCGGCAGGGGAAAGATTCTACTGTTTCATCTCAAATTTTTCAAATAAATTCCCTTGCTATTTATACCTATTTGACATTTTGGTTTAAAACATACTGCATTCCTTCAGTGGAAATTAAAGAGATTGCTAATAGATGCTTACAAGAAAAATGTCTCTATTGCGCATGCGTCACTTAAGAGCCACGCCCTTTTGTAAGGTAGTCAGATTTTTCCCTAGATCCGCACCTGTAGACCTGGTTCTTCTAACCAAAATGCCGATGAGCTCTCTTGTTTGAATCATGACGCGTCCTCCTCTCAGCGCAATGCATCTTACAGTCTCCCAGATCCCTCTGTCAATTGCTTTGTCGGGCTTGTCCCTGATTATAATTTATATTCTGCCCGACGTGAAGATTCCGCTATTTTGAAAGTCATAGAAATGAAAGAAAAGGGATTTCCACGACCCCCACAATTCGTGTGGCAAGATAACCGTTTTTTGTCTTCTTATTGGCATTGCTGGGATCAACTGTTTTTGCAAAATGGGCTGTTAATGAAGTCTTCAAATGTTTCTCAGCAGCTCCCTCAAAATAACGTAGTTATCCCACAACACTTAATAGATACACGTATTTTTTTTATAAGACAAAAGTTTATAAGAAAATGAGGCTCAAATGGCCAAAATCTTAAGAAAATCCTAAGAAAATCACAAGGCTCAAGTTCAAGAAAATGCTAAGAAAATTACAGTTCATCTTCTTTACATGCCAGAAATTGATATTGGCTCATTTTTGCAAACTCTCGTATAAAGATCGAGACTTATGGAGGCCCAACAATTTACAGAGTAGCCTGTTTTAGCCATTTGATTCCTGCAAAAGTTAAGAAAATCTTAAGAAAATCTCAGCCTCAAATTTGAGAAAAGTTAAGAAAATTGAGCCTCAGGAACAAAAGTGTTTTTCTTATAAAAAGAAAACGTGTATTGTAATTCGTAATTTGCACAGCAGCTCTTCTGGGGGTCACATGGGTGTCAATTGGACTGTATCCAGGGCTAGAGAGCGGTTCTTTTGGCCTCAAATGCAGGAATCTGTTCAACTTTTTATTCAAAATTGCCCTGAATGTAATCAGATTAAAGACAGTCACCGCTTAACTAAGGCACCTTTGCAAAGCATCCAGGTAAGTGAACCCTTCGTATTTTGGGCCATGGATTACATGGGACCTATTAAAGAAACAGACCGTGGGAATAAACATATCCTTGTGCTGATGGACCATTTTACCAAATGGTGTGAAGCAATCCCAACTAAGGATCAGAAAGCTTCCACTGTAGCTCATATCCTCGTGTTTCGTGTGTTTTCTCGTTTTGGGCCTCCCACAGTCCTCCACTCTGATAAGGGTCGCAATTTCGACAGCACCCTGATGCATGAAGTAGATAATTTTATGGGAATAAAGAAAACCCGGACGACCGCTTACCACCCACGGTGTGACGGACTTGTGGAACGCCAGAACTGTATTCTTCAAAACATCCTTTCCAGTTTTGTGTCTGAGCATAGTGTAGATTGGGACCAGTGGATAGATCAGGCAGTATTCGCGTACAATACTAGTGTCCATGAGTCTACAGGTATGTCCCCGTACGAAATGCTTTTTGGGCGTCCAGCTCGGATGCCTATTGAGGTAGAGTTGGGTGTGCCGCTTAGAAATCCCAGTAGTCAGTCAGACTATAGTCAGTCCTTGAGAAAAGTTACTCTAACCAACTTGCTCAACGCAATCTCGCTCTTGCTAGATCCAAACAGGCCTCTAATTATAATAACAAGAGTAAGAAGGATTGGGAGCCTTTTGAAACTGGGCAGACTGTATGGCTTTGGCGTCCCAAGCACTGGAAGTTCGGTAGGAAATGGACGGGCCCGTACAAGATATTGTCAAGAGATGGGGTAAACTACAAGTTAGGCTCCTCCACGGGTAGAACTCTTATTGCCCACCATAATTTCTTGAAACCCTGTCCTTTACCGATAGACAAGGGGACCCCGATTCACCCAACCCCGGAAACACCAGGGATTACTGTCCGTGAAGTAGATAGGGAAGCCCCACCAGTAGCAGGTGCCCCAAGGGGTGGTAGGGGTGGAACTGCTAGGCCCCCCTTTCTTCGGCAAGTGATTAATCCTCCTACTCGCTTTGGGTATGCTATCTCTCATTAGCATTCTCTTGCATCGTAGGGAGGGGAAGGTGTAATATATGTGATCATGAAATTGTGTGTAAACTAATTAGAATATACATGTGAAAATAACCCCTGTAAACCTGTGACGTTGTCAACCCTTGGTGGTGTCTGTATCGTGTCTTATTATCGTGGTGTGTGTCTCCTTGTCAATTAGTGTCCTGTAGTTATGATTGTAGTTATACGTGCTGTAATTTATGAAATGATTTAGTCGTGATTAGAGAGTCAAACGAAGAACACGTCTCTCTCTGTGTACGCTCTGCATAAGCCACGCTACACCAGAGTAATTTAACATCATCATCTTCCACAATTCCCTCAGGGCAATGCTCGTACCACTTCTCTTTTCTCACAAGGTTATGCTTCTCACACAGCTTCCAACGGACCAATTTTGCAACTGTATCGTGTCCTCTCTTATACTCACGTTGTGCTAGTTTTCTACATTCATATATTACATACTGCAAAGTTTCCGCCTTTCACCACACATTCTACATATTGGATTGTCGGATGTTTTGTCAATTTTATTCTTTGTATAGTTTGTCTTTAATGCTTGTTTGAAAATTATTATAAAATTTCTTCAAAGTTGGTGTACATACATATAGTTTGTCAAACTAATTCATATCAACTATTTACAATACTACAAAAGATAAACAATAAAGAAAAAACATAAGTAGAACAAAGAAGTTATAAATCATTTCTGAATCTAATAAATTTTCCTTAGGATCTCACTATGGCCTCATTTTGTTGATTTACAGATCTTGCAGTTGCATTTATCCACATTCCATTCTTTATCTTTCTAGTTGAGCTAACATTTCTTATATCATCGGGTAGTGTATTCAAAAGGTGGGCACCTCTGGAATTCAGAGAGTTAGCTCCAATTGTGTTTGTTCATATTTCATGTCTCTCTTTTCAAAGAATTTCCATACGAATGATGGGTTTTCTGCTGATAGACACTTATAAATTTGAAGCACTAATTTTTGCAAATTCTTTGTGTGAACTTCGTTCATCTCTTCTTGTAAGAAGTACTTCAAATGGCATATATTGAAGTCATTATGCAAAATTCTTACAGCCCTTTTTTGAACAAGATCTACCCAATTACTTGAGGTCTTCCCATGAAACATCCAGATCAAAGGGTGATAGTTACAATTGGACACTACAAGTGTATTCTATAGGATTTTCATAGTTCACTACACAACAAAAAAGCGACACCATGTTTTAGTATGCCTAAAACTTGGTGCCGCTTTTTCGTGCTGTAGTGAAGTTCTGTAGTACCAACAGACTTTTCACGTATTTTCATAGTTCAGGAAATTAACCACACGTGAGAAAGCACTGATTTTTCTGTTTGCTGTCTGACAGAGTGCTTTTATGTGATCGTCAAACTTCAATTAAGAGTCAATGTTGACTCCTAGTAAATTAAATTTGTCCGTTAGGGGGAAAGTTATCATTAACCTCGAGAGAGAGAGATTAGGTCACTCTCTCATCCCTAGAAACATAACCTGAAATTTACCAGGGATAGCTGCCATATGATTAACTCTGAACCAGTTCAAGGTGTTAAACAGGTCTTCCTCAAGGCTCAGTATCACACTTTCTATATTATTCCCATTTGTATATATTGCAGTATCATCTGCGAAATTATAGATTTCTGACTCTTTAACTTCAAGAAGCAAATCATTTGTGAAAATATTGAAAAAGAGGTCCAAAAACTGACCCTTGAGGAACCCCTGACTTGATCTCTAGCCACTCGCAAAACTCGGATCTCACTTTTACGCACTGTTTTCTATTTGACAGGTAGCTGTGAATCAGTAATAGGCTGTAGTGGCCAAATCCACAGGCCGCTAATTTAGCAATCAGAGGATCATGAGAGGTGCAGTCATAAGCCTTTGATAGACCCATAAGTACTATCCCTACAACCCTTCCATCAGCCAAAGCCTAGCGATATATTTCTGTAAGCCTAAATAGGGCATGTTCTGCACTATGTCTTTCTCTAAAAGCACATAATAAGCTAGAAGAGCCTGTAAGCAAATGCGCAAAAATGTTTAGATATCAAGCGCTCAAACATTTGGATATCGCTGATAGCACACTTATAGGCCTAAAGTTCTTATTGAGGGTGGAATCTCCACCTTTAAAGATTGGTGATACATCAACCAGTTTAAGCTTATTGGACAAGGTGCTGTTTGCAAACATCTGGTCTATATAATATGTTATATATGTAAAGCAGACCTCAGCAATAGATTTAACTACATATGTCGATAGGTCCCCACTAGTCTTTTTCGGGTGATTTAGCTGATCAATTTCATTCCCAACTTAAAAAGGAGCTCGCAGGTTGAGAAACAAATGTTTTTCTACTCTTAGTGCTCTTCTTAATTTTAGATATACTAGGACAGTATTTGTATTTGTTTACTGCATTCAATACGGCATCATCTGATGGGATATATCCATCAATCGTCTCAGGCTCATTAAGTCATAGTGTATCAGTAATAATAATAATAATAAAGTATGAGTTGAAACAATTGCTAATTTCTTTATAATCAGATACGATAATATTGTCTTCGACTAGAAGTAACTTTTTTGGAGTTTGGTTGCTCCGAGAAGAGAGATTTAAACGTGTTCCAGAAATGCTTATCTTTGAAATGCTTATCTTTGAAATGCTTATCTTTGAAATGCTTATCTTTGAAATGCTTATCTTTGCCTACTACAATGGGATCTAGGCTAGCATACAATTGTCCTTTTTGCCTTTCTATTCGTCTTAACCAAAAGGTTTCTTTGTGCCATATATTTTTGGAAGTCATCCTGAGTTTTAGTCATATTTGAAAAATTCTCAGTTGCATTCTTTTCATTACAGCTTTCTTCATTTCTTTCTGGATATGTGGTCTATTATTTCCCTATGGATTACAGTCTTAATAGGTGCATGTTTATCAAGCGCTAGCTTAATCACATCTTCAAATTCATTATATGTTCCTGGATTTACGGCTGGTAGAGTAGTTGCTACATCACCAAGGAATTCCGACTCTGAGAATTTCTTATAGCTCCTATATTTAATAGTTGTAGGTGGAATTCTGTTATATGTTGTTATGACAACTGTATAGATCATGTGGTGAAAATCACTAAACCCAGTTTCAAACGACTGGCTTTGCATGAAGCTACGGGCACATTACAGACTTAACAGCTGCCTATGAAAACAACAAACAATGGGCAGAAATAGCCCTTGTAAACTAGCATTTGCTGCAGGGCCACCCTCCTTAAATGATATGAAAATGAAACAAAAATTAATTTAATGCACAAAGCTATGTTAGCCTCAATGTTAAATAGATTGATTATACTATTATATAACATTTTTCTGATCGGCGATTTCGCCAAAGATAGAGCCATATCACGTGATATTTCAAATCAACCAAACATTGTACTAAGAGTTCGTTTTACATAATACGCTTCTTAAGATTCCAAGCTGACACAATTCACTTGATAGGAATTGATCAGGGACAGGTCACCAACTGTAACGGTTACATAGAAACCAGGCCTTAGCAGCCAGCCTTTCCAGGGTGGTGAAATACTTTTCAATCAGATGTGCAAATATATATGTACACAAACACACACATATACATAAATATAACTATATATATATATATATATATATATATATATATATATATATATATATATATATATATATATATATATATATATATATATATATATATATATATATATATATATATATATATATATATATATATATATATATATATATATATATATATATATATAAAAGGCATATATCTACATATATATAGACTTCACGAAAAAAACCTTCAACATGCAATTGAAAGAAGGGAAATCAAAGTTGGCACATTAGAAGAGGTTGTTAGAGAAAATGATCTGTCCGTCCCAACAGAGTACTTTACTAGAACTAAGTAGGTGTTAAGATAGTACCTAGTCTGGACTGAACAGTAACTAAAATGATTTGGCATACCTTCAGTTTTCTGAGACAGGAAACGGGAAGTGCCAGCTGCAAGCCTTGCATGTAATAGATCATCCTGAAGGAAACAGGAATATTCATTGAAATCATTTGCATGAAAAACACACCATAAAGGATATATAGGTTTGTAAATGAACTGAGTCTAACACTTTGCTAAAAAGACAAGCTATGAATCTTGTAGCTTTTAAATCTGTTATCCTAACAGCATTTTCCTTTTCATTTATACATCTGTATAGACACATAAAATTGCATCCTACTCAAACTGGAGTTACCTTGAAAATGCCTTTCACTGTAATGAAACTCTTTTCTGCAGTTTTTCCAAGTCTTGAAACTTAACAAATTAACATTGGGTGAATCATTAAGGAGTCATGATCATGTTGCATATAGAAATGAGAAAAACTAAGCATAAACTTTCTACCATCAACTACAATGATGTGTATGCCAAATCTGAGAAGTCATTCTCCCTGATATTTCCCTGACTTTCCCCTTCATTTCCACCCTGCTTTCCTTTAGATCATGACTGAATGCCACACACTATGCTTATCATAATGCAAGGCTGTCTATGCAAGGCTGTCTTTAGCCTATTTGAGCTTACAGTTGAACTTTAACTTCATCATTAGAAAGACAATCATACAATACAGCAAAATATACACATTTCTAAAAAGGGTTGGTCATTAAAAAATATCCTGCCTCATGACTTTGCCCTTTCTAGACAGTCCAGCTTGAGACCATATTTAGTCTACATAGGCCCTGAATTTGCAACAATGGTATAATTTCAAAGTTGTATGTTGAAAGTTGAAGGGTTACTACAATTCCTATGCATTCATCAGAATGCCTTCATAAGAATTAGAAGGAAAGACTGCAAATATGAGGATAATTTTCCAAGAATCATTTTATGTCTGTTAAATTACATGCTTTGAAGCTAATTTCAATGACACTCTCTTTCAGAATGTGGCAACTAGAAGTCATTTCTGACTGTTCTAATTGGTTCAATATTTGCAGAATTCTTCATGTAAACTTTTCGGCATACTAGGAAATAAATTTGTTAAAGAAGCAGTGGCAAACAAATTCCCTGATAATTCTCTGATTGCCTACAGAGGTACTAGAATCTGCTGTTTTCTCCTTGATATTTTTATGCCTAAAAGTACTTCCTTAATTTTCCTGACTCCCTGAATTCCCTGATTTGGCAAACACCTTGATCAACCCATGAGTGTACTATCTAATCAATATGATCTTAAAAGGGCATAAGGATTTATTGATAGATATATATATGATAAAATAATAGATCAATGATAAAGAGTTATCAAAAATTGGCTAAAACTATCTGAGAAATGATCTTATGTATAAAACATACTGAAGAAAGATTAGATCAAGATTTCTAATTTTTCATTGAATAAAACTATAATTGATAGGTTCAAATCTAACCTACAAAGCAGTTATAATTATCTCTTTTTAACATAACAAAAGTAAGACCCTAAAAACACATGATACTCCCAACAAGTTAGGAGAGCTTAATGAAAACCTGCTGTCAAACAAAAAGGATTATTTTCTTGTGACTAGTGCTCATTTAGAACATTGTCCATGAGGGTACAAATTAGAAGTTACCTGGATTCCAAAAACCATTCTGTCTCAAGCAATAATTTCCTAGCCTCAAAAGTCCCATTTCCAATGCCTATCCTATTGTCCACAATTCGCATTTACCTAAGAATGAAGGAAACATATACATACATACATATACATATATATATATATATATATATATATATATATATATATATATATATATATATATATATATATATATATATATATATATATATATATATATATATATATATATATATATATATATATATATATATATATATATATATATATACACTCAAATTGCTGCAATCATAAAGAAATTTTTAAAGACATAAATAGACCCTCAAGAAAAAATTCCAACTCTTAAAACATTTCGGCACAAGCCTTCATCAGTTATAACATTCCAGGTACATACAGCGCATATATAACGATAAAAACAAAGGAACAATATCTAATTAACTTACGACAATAGAACACTTTATACAATGAAACTGGACTTACAATGGATAGCATTTGAAATTGAATGGAAGGGAAATTATATTTAGCATAAGAGAAAGGGTGTTGGAGAAGCTGATACCTACCGTCCCAGCGGGGTATAGAGAAAACCATGCGAGAACAAAGTGGGTGTGAAGTAACATAAAATGAAAAGGAAACCCAATATGACCTAGAAAGGACAATATTGAGAGGAGGGAGATATCGTAAGAAAAGGTGCGACATAAATAATTTAATAGACAAGCATAACTGAATAAAAGTAGAAACCATAACATAAAATTAAAAGAGCAGGATAAATAGTGAATACATATAGAATAAACCAGCCAACTCAAATAAATAATAATCCTATGTGTCTACTTCCTTAACATTAAGACCCCGGGGTGTGAAAGTGTCCAGCTTATGTTGCCAGAAACTTTCACGTGTCCTATCCCTCCCAATAAGTCTATCAATTATAGTGACACGAATGTCTTCCACGAACCCATGATGTCCTTCCTCAGAAAAATGTCTGAAAAAGTCCATCTGGGGGACTGAAGACCCTGACCTAAACTTACGATAACACGCCTTATAATTATTAAACCTAAGCCTAAAAGGCGTGTTAGTGCTACCCACATACTGAACACCACACACAACACAGTCAAACAAATACACAACACCCGACGAATCACAGTTAAATGAAAAGTTAATCTTATACTCCTTACTAGTTGCGTGGGAATAGAAACTATCACTTTCAGACATAGATTTACACACTTGACATCTGGACTTTTCACAACGAGTACAACCCCTTTCATCACAGTTATTGTTAGTAGCCAGCCTAGCCCTAACTAACAGGTCCTTAAGGTTCTTACATCTCCTAAAAGCAGTGACCAGAGGTTCAGGAAAAACCTCCCTATGCTCCTCTGAGTTTGAAAGCATAGAGTGGAGACTCCTTATTGTTTTCCCCACACTGTTGAATGCTGGATGGTATGTAATGACTAATGGAATCCTATCCCCCCTCCCAGGATTGGGTCCCAATCCTGGGAGGGGGGATAGGATTCCATTAGTCATTACATACCATCCAGCATTCAACAGTGTGGGGAAAACAATAAGGAGTCTCCACTCTATGCTTTCAAACTCAGAGGAGCATAGGGAGGTTTTTCCTGAACCTCTGGTCACTGCTTTTAGGAGATGTAAGAACCTTAAGGACCTGTTAGTTAGGGCTAGGCTGGCTACTAACAATAACTGTGATGAAAGGGGTTGTACTCGTTGTGAAAAGTCCAGATGTCAAGTGTGTAAATCTATGTCTGAAAGTGATAGTTTCTATTCCCACGCAACTAGTAAGGAGTATAAGATTAACTTTTCATTTAACTGTGATTCGTCGGGTGTTGTGTATTTGTTTGACTGTGTTGTGTGTGGTGTTCAGTATGTGGGTAGCACTAACACGCCTTTTAGGCTTAGGTTTAATAATTATAAGGCGTGTTATCGTAAGTTTAGGTCAGGGTCTTCAGTCCCCCAGATGGACTTTTTCAGACATTTTTCTGAGGAAGGACATCATGGGTTCGTGGAAGACATTCGTGTCACTATAATTGATAGACTTATTGGGAGGGATAGGACACGTGAAAGTTTCTGGCAACATAAGCTGGACACTTTCACACCCCGGGGTCTTAATGTTAAGGAAGTAGACACATAGGATTATTATTTATTTGAGTTGGCTGGTTTATTCTATATGTATTCACTATTTATCCTGCTCTTTTAATTTTATGTTATGGTTTCTACTTTTATTCAGTTATGCTTGTCTATTAAATTATTTATGTCGCACCTTTTCTTACGATATCTCCCTCCTCTCAATATTGTCCTTTCTAGGTCATATTGGGTTTCCTTTTCATTTTATGTTACTTCACACCCACTTTGTTCTCGCATGGTTTTCTCTATACCCCGCTGGGACGGTAGGTATCAGCTTCTCCAACACCCTTTTCTCTTATGCTAAATATAATTTCCCTTCCATTCAATTTCAAATGCTATCCATTGTAAGTCCAGTTTCATTGTATAAAGTGTTCTATTGTCGTAAGTTAATTAGATATTGTTCCTTTGTTTTTATCGTTATATATGCGCTGTATGTACCTGGAATGTTATAACTGATGAAGGCTTGTGCCGAAACGTTTTAAGAGTTGGAATTTTTTCTTGAGGGTCTATATATATATATATATATATATATATATATATATATATATATATATATATATATATATATATATATATATATATATATATATATATATATATATATATATATATATATATATATATATATATATATACATACATATATATTCATATATATATGTAAGTTCATAAAACATAAACCATCTAAATTGAATTTATAGCAAAGTTGTGGCAAAATTTCACCACATTCAAGCAATATTGGTGCCATAATATGATGACAAAGGTGCTTGGAAGAAGCACCCATCCCCTTTAGAAATAACATAGAAGTTGCACCTTTAAAGAAGATCACTATACCTATAAAGGAACTAACAACTTCAACACAATACCCTAATCTATGAAATTTTTCCATGAGTTTAAATTCCGCATGTCTTTCTTTGTGCATTCAATGCTCATGCATCAGAATTTCATGCTCATTTAATTTTCATGTACACCATAATGGGACAAACAGTATAAAACACTCTGTATGCAACTCTACCAAACTATGTCATGTTTGCTATAGAATTTCAAAACTTTAACAGAAATGGATCTATTTCTATGCTTGGTTGAATATAGGGTGACTGTTGCGAATTATTGTGGGATTTTGGAAGATACAGAACCAAGAGTCTCATCATTCCAAAAAGAGGACTAGAAATCCCAGTAAAATTCATGGAAGAGAAAGGCACCTTTTCAGAAGACGTTAGATTGCACCAAACCATAAAGGTAATTTCCCTGTTTTTCTTAATGGAAAAATTCAAAATTTCCAGGTTTTGAAAATTCTAGGTTGACAGGTCTGTTACCTATAAGTTAAATAGAAACCATCCCATTATATTAGGATAAAGCAAATCATAGAAATCCAGATACACAAATCACAGACTAAAATACACAAAGTTTAGCTCAACCAATTGCATAAAACACTTAGAGGTTATTGATTGGAATATCAGTGAGATCTGAATAGATCATGTTCTCTGCTATTATGAAAATCAACATTTAGCATATAAAGACATGCAATATGGTCAGCTCATTCTTGAGATATGTCCCAGATGACAATATGACACTCATCTCACTGGTGATATCAAACAAGCTCTTTCAATCATTATTATTTCTACCTGTTTTATATGCTAAAGCTGGTTCTACTGCGGGCTGATAAATGAAGTAACTGTTCAAATCATTACAAGATCCATGCTAGAACCTAACTATGATGGATTACCTCCAGTTTCTATCAGTCTAAGTTTAAAAAACTGGCTTAACAGTACGCTAGAAATGAATAAAGACTACAACCAATCTTCACACCAATATATGTGCCGAAGTAAATGAAAAACTAACTCCATATTACTTCATCCAACGCTTAATGTTGATAATTGATCGCTTATTCTAAGAATCTGTCGTGCCAGGACTTCTCCGAATCAACGAAATCATGAACTATTTCATGTAAGCTAGATCCATTGAAAACATGCATTGGTACAGGTCCATAAGAGTTGTTCAAAAGCGGTTAGAGAAACCCTTCAGGGATTTATTCATCTCTAAAGCCACTGATGAAGTACAATGTTGACCCAAAATGCTGCTTAACAGACTTCTTAATCTGCGTAAAAATGCTCTCTTTCAGCACTTCCAACTTGGCTTGCTAAACTCTAAGTCTGTAAAACGGAGTTACCGAATTAAGATCAAACCTCAACTGTTGCAACTGAAGATGATAGCTAGGCCTACATTCTGGTCAATGGCTCTAGCGCCGATATGATTCAAGCTGAATCAATCCACGCTATAACATACCTAAAAGTTTGTATGAAATACTTTGGTTTAGCTCCAAACCCCTGTCATAAATTCAAAGGTAACCTCGAACGAACCGGTGTGACAACTGTCGTTCCAACAGCCAGCATGGCAGACTTCGAAGAAACTGCTTTGTGAGAAGATCATTAGCTGTCACGTGTCCCCAATCCTGGCACAGAACAATAAAAGATCGTAAGCCCAGATAAGTACACCAACCAGATAACTTTTCCTGAATCTCGACATTCTAAATGTTGCAGGGGCGCAACTAGGAATTTTTTAGGGCAGGGATCTTAGGAACAGAAGAGGGCACACTAAACAAAGTCTAAAGAAAGCATACCTTGAAATACTACTACCCAGGGGGGTACTCTCTACTTCTCTATATGGGGGGTCCATGTCAATATTTGGGGTCTGGGATTTCACAATCATATTTGGTGTCTGTGAAGAACAGCTTTAAAAAGGTCAATATTTGGGGCTTGATAATTACAGCACAAGAAATATTCAATATTTGGGGTCTTGGAATTGACAAGGAAGTTATAAAAGAAGAAAAAATTATAAAGTTTTAATACCATAAATATGACAACGATAATCTTATATTGCAAATGATATTCAGATATTGTCTACATAAGTTTGATATGAGATTAATGATGTAAAGTTGTGATATTCCATGAAACTTTATGTAAGTAGTAGTCCAAAATATGTTACAATATTTAGCGTCTCAACAGTTTGAAACTCAATATTTGGGGTTCCTCTAAATTGTAACTTAATATTGTAGCTACAAATTGCAGACGTGGACCCTCCCCCGTATAGGGAAATTGTGAGTACCCCCATGGGCACTACTTGCCAGATTTAGCAGCAAAGCAAGCTTCAACACAGTGGTATAGAAGTACATTGATAGATGGGGGGGGGGGGGGGGGCTCTCTGCGTAACAGAGCTTTTATAAGAAACTAAGAACTTTGTCCAAATCGTCATATAAGACACTGAGAGGGTGATCTGGGTGAAAGCTATAATGCCAGGCCCGTAGCCAGATTGAATTCGCAAGTGGGGCACAACAAATATATATATACATATTTTCGTATACATATTTTCGGATCATTGGGCAAGCAAGATCGTCCTTTCATTTAGGTGTTTTGGAATCAGTTTACATCAAGACTCAAAACCAAGTCTTGTGTAAACAAAAAGAGTTAGTTTCTTCACTTGGACTCTTCAAGTAAACAATGGTGAATAGGTGCTAATTGGCCAATCATAGAGCCACATAGACGCATTATTCATCATATCACGTGTACCCGCATCTGGCTACATATTTCGTTTCACCTTTTGGTCGCTATCCGACGTTTCATACTCTGACGAGTGTCGGACGAAAAACACTTTCAGTATGCTAAAGCAATGTTCCCGCTTTTTCGTGCAATAGTGAAGTTCTGTAGTACCAACAGACTTTTCATATATACATATATATATATATATATATATATATATATATATATATATATATATATATATATATATATATATATATATATATATATATATATATATATATATATATATATATATATATATATATATATATATATATATATATATATATATATATATATATATATATATATATATATATATATATATATATATATATATATATATATATATATATATATATATATATATATATATATATATATATATATATATATATATATATATATATATATATATATATATATATATATATATATACAGTATATATATATATATATATATATATATATACAGTATATATAAATATATATATATATATATATATATATATATATATATATATATATATATATATATATATATATATATATATATATATATATATATATATATATATATATATATATATATATATATATATATATATATATATATATATACATATATATATACAGTATATATATATATATTATATACTGCTGACGATTCTGATCGAAACGTTTACTTACAGGATAGTATATTTGTGGTTTATTCTATATATATATATATATATATATATATATATATATATATATATATATATATATATATATATATATATATATATATATATATATATATATATATATATATATATATATATATATATATATATATATATATATATATATATATATATATATATATATATATATATATATATATATAATTTATTTCTGTAAGGGGGCACGGAGTCGTATATATATATATATATATATATATATATATATATATATATATATATATATATATATATATATATATATATATATATATATATATATATATATATATATATATATATATATATATATATATATATATATATATATATATATATATATATATATATATATATATATATATATATATATATATATATATATATTTATATATATATATGAGTAGATGTAAGGCGAAAAAATACGACAATGCTTTTAAGTTTGCAAAACATGTTTCGGATTGTTCCAATCCATCATCAGTTGCCAATTACAATGAAAAAACTACTTGGTACATAAACAAACGTTAAATCATCAATCGAATTTATTAATCGAAAAAGGAATCAATGTAGCGAAAACAGGTAAGAACGGTTAAGAAGAATAGCTAAAAGCTTAATGAAAAGTTGTAATGCTGAATCTGCTTATTTAAATCAGGTCTTTCCCATTGGATATGTAACGCTTCTTTAATTTTAAGTGTAAAAGAAGTGTTTGCAGAATCCAACACTGTAAAACAACTATCGTTACATGCCTCTTTACAAGCAGCTGAACCCTTAAGATGTTTAAAAATATTTGAATTTTTATCAGTAAGTAAATGCTCACGCACTCGAGTAGATAAATGTCGGCTTGTTTCACCAATATACACGGAATTACATCCGGCACATTTAAATTTATACACTACATAAGAGCGGAGTGTTCTGGGCACATAATCTTTAACCGAGATCAAATTTTTAACCTTAAAGGAAGAAAAGGCTAACTTTATTTTAATACTGTTACAGTATTTATTAACAAGCATACGCACTTTACCTTGAGTAAAATTGGATAGCTTAAGATATGGCAATTTGAAATAAGCAGTGGTAATATCAGTAGATGAAGTTGAAGTTTTAGAACTACGAGCATTACCAAGATACGAATTGACTACCCGGCTTATTAGATATTCAGGGTATTGATTCTTTTTAAAAACAAAATAAAGTTTTTTAACATCATCATTAAATTTGAGAAGAGTATTATTAATTCTGTAGGCTCTATCCATTAAAGTACGAATAAGACCAATCTTATAAGAAAAGGAAGTGAAGCTGAAAAAGTTAGTGAGTAAACCAGTAAATGTATTTTTGCGATGTAATGACGTTAAGAGACAAGATGGGTCTTTATTATCGACACAGACATCAAGAAAAGACAACCTCTGGTTAGTTTCCTTTTCAATAGTGAATTTGATGTTAGGGTGCTGTGAGTTAAGAAAATCAAAGAAAGATAAGGCATCTTGCTCAGTATTGAAAAGACAAAAAGTATCATCAACATAACGTCGATAAAGCTGAACAGAAGGACCTTGATACTTATTAAGCCAAATATTTTCATGATGCCCAAGGAATAAATTAGCTAACACAGGGGCAAGTGGAGAGCCCATAGCAACACCATCTACTTGGTCATAGACCTTACCGTTAAAAAGAAAGTGGGTTTGAGAGGTTGCGATTGAAAAAAGCTTAGTGAGTTCAGTTATGGAAAGCTTGAGGTTAGGGTTTCCTTCAGCAATATATGAAACAGCAAGATCAATAGACCCTTTAAGAGGAATATTGGTAAATAAGCTTTCAACATCAAACGAGACCATAAATTTACCAGAAATATCAACACTGTTAAGCTCTTGGACAAAGGAGAAAGAATCAGAAATAGTATATGTATCAGGTAGATGAGGCTGAAGAAGAGTACACAAATATTGAGCCAATCTATAATTATATGTATTGACAGAAGACACAATAGGCCTAAACGGTGGTACAATAGAAGAGCTAGACTTGTGCATTTTAGGTAAGCCATAAATCCGCGCTGGCTGAGAACCCAATGGATAAATGGTATTATATAAATCCTTATCAATTTTGCCTTTCTTTTTAAGTTCTCTAAGATAACGTTGTAACTTACCCTCTCTAATTATGGTGGGGTAGTTATCAAGTTCTTTAAATTTATGTGTATTATTTATTATGTCCAAAATACCTTTTGTATAATCAGTCCTATTAAGAACAACAACACCATTACCTTTATCTGGCTTGAGAACAACAATATCATTGCTTTTACGAAGATTAGTAAGAACCTTGTGCGTCTTAATATCTTTAACTGATGGGTTATAGGAATTAACATATAAGTGAGCTAAGTGGGAAAATTCAGCTTTTAATGAGTTGTCGTCCTTCTTATTAATCATATGACTAGCCATAAACTGAAAAATTGATTCAAAGCAAGCAAAGATTTCGGTTTTGTTAACATACGGAGGGACAATAGAGTGCGATAGGCCAAATTTCAGTGCTTCACTTTCATCCTCTGTTAAATTGTGCGAAGAAATGTTTATGATGGTATCTTTTGAATCAAACGGCAATACACAGTTCTTACTAATCTTCGTAAAAGCAATGATATTGTTGTTCTCAAGCCAGATAAAGGTAATGGTGTTGTTGTTCTTAATAGGACTGATTATACAAAAGGTATTTTGGACATAATAAATAATACACATAAATTTAAAGAACTTGATAACTACCCCACCATAATTAGAGAGGGTAAGTTACAACGTTATCTTAGAGAACTTAAAAAGAAAGGCAAAATTGATAAGGATTTATATAATACCATTTATCCATTGGGTTCTCAGCCAGCGCGGATTTATGGCTTACCTAAAATGCACAAGTCTAGCTCTTCTATTGTACCACCGTTTAGGCCTATTGTGTCTTCTGTCAATACATATAATTATAGATTGGCTCAATATTTGTGTACTCTTCTTCAGCCTCATCTACCTGATACATATACTATTTCTGATTCTTTCTCCTTTGTCCAAGAGCTTAACAGTGTTGATATTTCTGGTAAATTTATGGTCTCGTTTGATGTTGAAAGCTTATTTACCAATATTCCTCTTAAAGGGTCTATTGATCTTGCTGTTTCATATATTGCTGAAGGAAACCCTAACCTCAAGCTTTCCATAACTGAACTCACTAAGCTTTTTTCAATCGCAACCTCTCAAACCCACTTTCTTTTTAACGGTAAGGTCTATGACCAAGTAGATGGTGTTGCTATGGGCTCTCCACTTGCCCCTGTGTTAGCTAATTTATTCCTTGGGCATCATGAAAATATTTGGCTTAATAAGTATCAAGGTCCTTCTGTTCAGCTTTATCGACGTTATGTTGATGATACTTTTTGTCTTTTCAATACTGAGCAAGATGCCTTATCTTTCTTTGATTTTCTTAACTCACAGCACCCTAACATCAAATTCACTATTGAAAAGGAAACTAACCAGAGGTTGTCTTTTCTTGATGTCTGTGTCGATAATAAAGACCCATCTTGTCTCTTAACGTCATTACATCGCAAAAATACATTTACTGGTTTACTCACTAACTTTTTCAGCTTCACTTCCTTTTCTTATAAGATTGGTCTTATTCGTACTTTAATGGATAGAGCCTACAGAATTAATAATACTCTTCTCAAATTTAATGATGATGTTAAAAAACTTTATTTTGTTTTTAAAAAGAATCAATACCCTGAATATCTAATAAGCCGGGTAGTCAATTCGTATCTTGGTAATGCTCGTAGTTCTAAAACTTCAACTTCATCTACTGATATTACCACTGCTTATTTCAAATTGCCATATCTTAAGCTATCCAATTTTACTCAAGGTAAAGTGCGTATGCTTGTTAATAAATACTGTAACAGTATTAAAATAAAGTTAGCCTTTTCTTCCTTTAAGGTTAAAAATTTGATCTCGGTTAAAGATTATGTGCCCAGAACACTCCGCTCTTATGTAGTGTATAAATTTAAATGTGCCGGATGTAATTCCGTGTATATTGGTGAAACAAGCCGACATTTATCTACTCGAGTGCGTGAGCATTTACTTACTGATAAAAATTCAAATATTTTTAAACATCTTAAGGGTTCAGCTGCTTGTAAAGAGGCATGTAACGATAGTTGTTTTACAGTGTTGGATTCTGCAAACACTTCTTTTACACTTAAAATTAAAGAAGCGTTACATATCCAATGGGAAAGACCTGATTTAAATAAGCAGATTCAGCATTACAACTTTTCATTAAGCTTTTAGCTATTCTTCTTAACCGTTCTTACCTGTTTTCGCTACATTGATTCCTTTTTCGATTAATAAATTCGATTGATGATTTAACGTTTGTTTATGTACCAAGTAGTTTTTTCATTGTAATTGGCAACTGATGATGGATTGGAACAATCCGAAACATGTTTTGCAAACTTAAAAGCATTGTCGTATTTTTTCGCCTTACATCTACTCATATATATATATACATATATAAATATATATATATATATATATATATATATATATATATATATATATATATATATATATATATATATATATATATATATATATATATATATGTATATATATATATATATATATATATATATATTTATATATATATATATAATTTATTTCTGTAAGGGGGCACGGAGTCAAATTTCACTAGTCCAGGGGGGCCTTGTCCCCCTAGGCAACCCCTTAGCTGCGGGCCCGTATAATATTTGTTATACAGCTATACTAGTGTTGTCTTATACTACCCCCCTCTTCTACACCACTGCGTGTCAGGATTTCATTACTTTCATTTGCAACACAGATTATAAGCAGGCGTACTTAACAAATTTACACCAAACAGTTTAAGAATTTTCAAGACGCAGGACACTTTTTCTGATTTGAGGAAAAGGGCAGGGATTTAGGCCCTTAGGAACCATCCGATAGTTGAGCGGCTGATACTTTTAGATACTTTATACGGATACTTTTAGTTTCAAGTGTCCTCAAAATCCGTATTTCAAGAGCAAGTCCATATCTTTTTCTTCGTCTTCTTCTTCTACTGGCTTCTCCTGATTAATCAGGGTCGCCGGTGCGAATTGTTCTCCTCCACAACTCCCTATCTTCTGCATCAGTCACCTTCAGCCCCTTAATTTTAAGGTCTTCTTCTATACAGTCCATAAAGCGTCGTTTTGGCCTTCCTCTTGATCTTCTTCCAACTTTTATCCCCATCACTCTCTTGGTCAGTCCCTGTTCCTCACTTCTCCAAACATGTCCAAACCATCTTAATCTTTTCTCTCTCATCTTTTCGCTCATCTTTTCTACTCCAAGTTCCTTTCTAACAGTTACATTTTCCACCCTATCCTTTCTTGTAATTCCTCTCATCCACCGTAGCATCCTCATCTCTGCTGTATTAGCTTTTTTCTCCTGACATTTAGTTATTGGTAATGCTTCTGTGCCATACAACAAGGCTGGTCTAACTACCACTTTATATATCTTTCCCTTAATATATAGAGGCACTCTCTTATCGCATAGGATTCCTGACATATTTCTCCACGCATGCCATCCTGCTGCTATCCTCCTCTCTACTTCCCTTGATGCTCCTCCATCTTCCTGTAGTACTTGAATTCACTCACCCTTTTTAGCTTGACTCCTCTTAATTCTATCTCTCCTTCATCTCTGTGACCTGCTTGCATCTTCAGATACTCTGTTTTCTCTCTACTAACTTTCAGTCCATAGTCTTCCAATGATCTCCTCCATCCCTCTAATTGGTCTTCTACAACCTGTCTTTCCTTTCCACACAAAACCACATCATCTGCAAACATCATGTTCTCTGGCGCCCTCTTTCTGATATTATCTGTTAGGGTGTCCATTACAATGGTGAAGATAAATGGACTAAGAGCTGATCCTTGATTCACTCCCACTGTAACTGTAAAGCTCTCACTTCTGCCTGCAGGTGTTCTTATCTGGGTTTCACTGTCTTTATACATATCCTGGATGACTTTAATATACTTTTCTGGTACTTTCTTTATCCTCAAACAATTCCAGACTTCACTTCTAGGTATTCTGTCATATGCTTTTTCTAGGTCTATAAACACAAGATGTAGGTTTGTATTCCCTTCTCTGTGTTTTTCTATTAACTGCCTTATTGAAAATATTGGATCTGATGTGCTTCTTCCTGGCATGAATCCAAATTGCTCTTTAGATACTCCTACCTCTTCCCTTAGTCTTCTATCAATAATCCTCTCCAATAATTTCATTGTGTGTGACATTAACTTTATTCCACAGTAATTTTTGCATTCTTGTATGTCTCCCTTTTTCTTGAAGATGGGTACTAACACACTCTTTCTCCATTCATCTGGCATCTTTCCTGTTTCCCACACTTTTCCATATAATTTGGTTAGCCACTCAATTCCTTCTCTACCTAGGCACTTCCAGGCTTCAATGGGAATATTGTCTGGTCCTACTGCTTTATTATTTTTCATCTTTCTCATTGCATCTCTCACTTCCTCTTCACTAATATCCTGTACATCTCTTATTTCTCTTTGCTGCACATCTCTTTGAATCCTATCATTCTCCACATTTAATAACTCTTCAAAGTACTCCTTCCATCGTCCTTTGATTTTATCATCATCCAACAGCACTTCACCATCTTTGTTTTTAATGCACCTAATTTGTGACACATCTTCTGACCTTTTCTTTCTGCACTTAGCTATTCTGATTGCTGTATTCACTCCACCCTGCTCTTCTAAGCTTTTGTACATGTCCCTATATGCAATCCATTTTGCTCTTGCTACTGCTTTCTTTGCCAGTTTATTGGCTTGTATGTACTCTTTCTTGCTTTCTTCTGTTCCCAATCTATATTTTTCCCTCTTTTTCTCTTTCTTCCATTTGATTGCCTCTTGCACTTCATCATTCCACCACCAATTTTCCTTCTCCACCATCACCTTACCACTAGTCACTCCAAGTAATCTTTCTGCACACTCTCTCATAAATTTACTTGTCTCACTCCAGTTAGCCTCTATTTGCTTCTTTAGGTGCTCTTTCATTTCCAGGTAGAAGGCTTCCTTTTTTTCTTCAATCTTCAAATTCCACCACTTTGTCTTCTTTTCTGTTGACATGCTTGAGATCTTCTTTTGCATCCAACTAACTATAGCTACTACTGGTCTGTGTTGTTTTGCCACATAATCCCCCGGTATCACTTTGCAATCCTTCACACTCTTTAGGTCTGACTTTCGACACATAAGGTAATCAATTTGTGTTTTGTGTTGGCCACTGCTGTATGTTATTAGTTTATTAATTTCTTTCTTGAAGTAGGTATTCACAATTGCTAGGCTTTCAGCTTTTGCAAAACTAATTATTCTTTCTCCTTCCTCATTTCTGATTCCCATTCCACAATTACCCATGCATTCCTCATTTCCCTTGTTACCCAATCCTACATGTCCATTTAAATCTCCTCCAATCCAGATCTTTTCTCTTCCTTGCATTACCTGTGTCATTTCTTCCCAGGATGCCTCCTTCTCTTCTTCATCACAACCAACCTGTGGTGCATATGCTGACACAATCTTGCAAACCTCTTTTCCAATTAACACTCTCAAGGACATCACTCTATCAGATACTCTTTTTACCCCTATCACATTTTCTTTTAGCTCTTTGTCTAAGATTACTCCAACTCCATTTCTTTTGTTGTGAACTCCTGAGTAAAAGAGCTTATATCCATCTCCAATCTCCTTAGCCTTAGCGCCTTTCCATTTTGTCTCTTGAACGCACATAATATTCATGCCTCTTTTTTCCATCATCTTTACCAACTCTATGCGTTTTCTTGTCATGCTTCCCATATTCAGTGTGGCTATTTTTAGCCTCTGATTTGTCACAGACTTCTAACTTTGGTTCTCTGAGCTAGCTTCTTTAGCCTTATTCGCTCTTGATAAGGTAGCCGTCGCCCATTTATCACAGTCTCACGGCGATCAGACTGTGCGTCGTTTACGGAGTACGCCATAGCCCTCAAATCCTTCCTCTTAATTCGCATCTTTCATAAATTTGGCAGCTCTTTTTTACTGGCTGGATGCCCTTCCTGACACCAAACCCTCCTCCTTTATCCAGGCTTGGGACTGGCTAGGTGCCCACATTGTCTGTGTGGCCCTAGGCGGAGAGCAATTCCATATCACCTATGATTATTTTAAGCTGGGCACGTGATATATTCACTAAAATTAAACCTTATGCGACTAGTCTGGCGTTAGTATGGAGTGTGTAATGTAGGCCTTCCCTCCTTAAGCTCATTTAAATGTATAAGTCTGCTAAATGTAGTAAAATGTGTTGACGTATGTAAATGTGCTCGTGTATTAGTTATATGTTGATTTGAAAACGAGGGCAGAGTGGCCTTCGACGAAGTAAAGCGAAGTGCATTCTTAGAGCTGACATTCCGAGGACCCGTATACGCTACAAAACTGGTGACAGGACCCAGGAATGTCGTCTACATTATTGCCTGAACGGTTTAGTACCGGGGATTTCGCTTCATGGCTCCGCCATTTTGAACGATGCGCCTCAGCCAACACTTGGGATGACGCCGCTAAACTCATTAAGCTTCCGGCCTTTCTGCAAGGCCCTGCCGCCTCTTACTTCGATTCCTTCGCTGCTGAGGAGAAAAGTACATATGCGAAGTTAACAGAAAGCCTGCTTCACTCCATTTCTCCGACTGCTGAACGTGAACAGTTCTACTCTCAGTTTGATGAGCAGACCCTTCGGCCAGGTGAAGATCCCGCCCTGTTCCAATGGCGTTTGAAGGAACTATTGGAAAGAGCTGAGCCGGACTTGTCTGACACTGCCAAAGATGCCCTGCTCCGCCGTCAGTTTATGAAAGGCTTGCCACAGAACATACGGTTAAGACTTTTGGAGTCAAATGCTACGCCTACATTGGCTGACATGCTTTCTTTTTCGCAACGCTTCCGCGCCCTACACGGTGAAACCTCCCGTGGTGCTGCATGTGCTACCCTAGCAACACACCCTGAGTCAGGTGACACCACTAAATCACTTCAGCAGCAACAGCAACAGCTAGAGGAACAGCAACGCAAGATGGCGGGCCTTGAGGACATGATTCGGAAGCTTTCCGTTGGCCAAGACAATATTATTGCCGCAATTTCTCACACTAGTGCTGCCGCCCCAAGGAATAATGGACGGCGCGACAACTCCCCAAAGAGGTCAGCAGTTCGCTGTTTCAGTTGCCAAAACGAGGGGCATATTGCTCGTAATTGCCCACAGAGGAATGAGCCCAAGTGTGGATTGTGCAGTGGCTGGGGCCATTACAGTAAAGACTGTGCGAACAATTATTCTCTATCTTCTTCTCACAGTAAGTTGCCTTTAAACTTCCAAGGGGTGCCCCGTTAATGGGTTGGAGCGTTGAGCACCCCTCTGTTTTTAACGTTGGAAGTACTCCTTCGTTTGGTCTTCATGGTCAGAACGAAGTATGCCCATGCCAACCCCTCATTGTTTGCCATTTTCCTGGAGGTATCCAGTTACCGGCTCTTGTAGACACAGGCTCGATGAAGTCTATTTTGTCACAAGAGGCTTTTCAGCAAATTATGGAACATAATCCACCCACTGCTATGGTGACCCCTCTTGACAGGAGTATTTCCAATCCTTGTGTATCTATTACGGGGCAGTCATTAAATACTCTAGGTAGCAGCGTTATTCAACTTTCCCTAATACTACTAATTGTTATGAAGGCAAGTTTCTTATTTGCAATAATGTGTTGCAACCATTACAGTGCATTTTAGGGTGGGATTTCTTTGTTGCTAATCAACTTGAAATAAGTTATTCTGGCAATTGCTATCACCTTGTTGGTCCACAGGGTACAACTCCTTTGTCACTACTTCCCCATTCTTCACAGCAATGTGCCTCCACGGCTAGTACTTTGCCAGTTTTTACACAGTCCTTAGCTCAAGGCCCAGTCAATGTTGTTCTTACTACGGCTATTTCAGTTCCTGCCAGAACAGAGTGCATAGTGCAGGGGAAGGTCGCTAAAAGTTGTTCAGATAAGCTGGGTATGATAAGTACCTTAGCTCAGTCTTCTGATGTCCCATATACCATAGCTTACTCAGTTAGTAAAGCAGATAGGCGGAGTGTCCCTGTACGTATTATGAATTCCTCTAGTTCTCCCATAGAGCTGTACTCAGGACAGAAGGTTGCCAAGTTTTGCCCACTAGCAGAGTTAGTCAGTGGTGCCACCCATCTGCCTAATAGTATATCTTGCAGTGTTCGTAATCAGAATGGGAAAGTTTCCCAAGTTAATTCAGAGCTACAAGCAGCTGTCAACCCAAAATTGTCTAGGGGGGGATAAGGAAAAGCTCTTGCAGACTTTATTAGATTTTTCTGATATATTTCAAGACCACTTAGGTCACACTGCTGTACTTGAACATCACATAAATACAGGAAATAGCCCCCCAATTCGCCAATCCCCACGCCGACTTCCATATCATTTTCGGGGTGAAGTATCCAAACAGATTCAGGATATGTTGTCTCAAGGGGTAATTCAACCTAGCACTAGCCCATGGGCTTCCCCCCTTGTCCTGGTCAAGAAAAAGGATGGATCATACAGATTTTGTGTCGATTACAGAAAGCTGAACCAGGTCACCAAACAGGATTCCCAGCCTCTACCTAGAGTAGATGACCTTCTAGATGCGTTGAATGGATATAAAATTTTTAGCACCTTAGACCTCCGTAGTGGGTACTGGCAGGTTGGCATGAATCCGCAAGATATGGAGAAAACAGCATTCATTGCACCAGATGGCCTTTTCGAATTTAAGTGAATGCCATTTGGTCTCTCTACAGCCCCAGCCACATTTTCCAGGGCAATAAGTATAATTCTGTCTGGACTTACCTTCGAATCATGCCTCTGCTATTTTGATGATGTACTGATATATTCCAAGGACATAGACCAACACTGTGAATGATTAACATCAGTTTTACAACGTTTTAGACAGCATGGTCTTAAGGTCAAAGCTTCGAAATGCTCCTTTGGCGCAGATCAAGTTCTTTATCTGGGGCACACCATTTCCAGTGAGGGTGTCCATACTGACCCTGCTAAGATTGAAGGTGTCTAGAACCTCCCAGCCCCCACCAATGTGGAAAAACTAAGGTCATTTTTGGGACTAGCAGGTTATTACCGACGTTTTATCCCTCATTTTTCATCTGTTGCTGCCCCGCTCACTAAATTGACAGAAAAGTCTGTCCAGTTCAAGTGGGATGCTTTACAACATGAATCCTTTTCCACACTCAAAAGATCATTATGTGAAGCTCCCATTCTAGCTTATCCAGACTTTGACCGCCCTTTCATTCTTCAAACTGATGCGTCAAATGTAGGATTAGGAGCTGTTTTGGCTCAGGTTGATCACACCGGATGCGAGAGGGTAATTGCTTATGCCAGCTGCACACTTTCCAAACGTGAACGCAACTATTCTGCAATGGAAAAAGAAGCCCTGGCTATCGTATTTGCTGTTAAGCATTTTCGTTTTTACCTTTTGGGTCGCAGCTTCTGCATAGCCACAGATAACAGCGCGTTGCGTTGGCTTCATTCAATGGAGCCTAAGGGGCGAATTGCTAGATGGATCATGGACCTTCAAGAATTTGAATTCACCATCAAGCACCGATCAGGGGACTGTAATAGCAATGCAGACGCGCTTTCTCGACTTAATCATCCCCCCCTGAGGTGTGCTCTGCCGATATTTCATGTCCTGATGTAAGCTGGTTTGTTACTTTAAGTCCAGATGCAAACTTAGTTGAGGCACAACATAAAGATCCTGAGCTTTTAAAAATCATTGAGCTCAAAACTCAGGGTTTCCCAAAGCCACCATCATTTGTTTGCAAAGGTAACCCCACCTTGCAATCTCTTTTTAGCTGCTGGGATCAGCTGTATGTTAATGACGGACTGCTGTTACGAGCTGTAAAAGCACACAGCAAATTATCACGAAATGTTGTAGTTGTGCCGCAATCACTTGTGACCTTAGTGATACAAAATCTCCACAGTAGCTTTTCAGGGGGGCATATGGGTATCACTCGTACCCTTAATCGTGCGCGTGAAAGATTTTTTTGGCCTAAGATGCAAGAAACTATACAGTCTTTTGTTACACGCTGCCCCACTTGCAATCGCAATAAGTCTGATTCCAAACAAGGCAAAGCACCATTGCAGCCCATTAATATAAGTGAGCCATTTTTATTCTGGGCCATGGACTACATGGGACCTATTAGTGAAACAGCTAGGGGAAACAGACACATCCTTGTCATGATGGATCATTTTACTAAATGGTGCGAGGCTTTTCCTACAAGGGACCAGAGGGCATCTACAGTTGCTAGCATATTAGTGTCTAGAGTCTTCTCCAGGTTCGGCCCACCTACTTTCCTTCATTCCGACCAAGGTCGAAATTTCGATAGTAATCTCATGCATGAAATTTATGAATTGATGGGCATAAAGAAGACGCGCACCACCGCGTATCACCCTCAAAGTGACGGCCTTGTAGAAAGACAGAACAGAACACTGCAAGACATTCTATCCACTTTTGTTGTAGAACATCAAACAGATTGGGATGAGATGCTTGACCAGGCTGTTTTTGCATACAATACCAGTGTGCATGAGTCGACCAAACTCTCTCCCTATAAAATGGTTTTTGGGCGTCCTGCGCGTATGCCAATCGAAGTAGGACTAGGTATTCCTGTACGCAGCCCATCTAGTCAATCTGACTATAGTCGTTCACTTAGAAAAGCCATTCATTATGTCAACGAGATAGCACGTAGACACTTAGAAACAGCTAGGAAACAACAATGCAGGCAGTATGATAGTAAGAACAGCAGAGAGTGGAAACCTTTTGAGTCTGGGCAAATGGTTTGGTTATGGCGCCCTAAAAAAGGGAAATTTGCTACTAGGTGGGGAGGACCTTACCAAATTCTTTCCAGGGAAGGAGTTAACTATACCATTCTGTCCAATGAAGGGAAAAGACTTGTAACCCATCACAACCAGCTTAAGGTTTGCCACACTCCTCCTGGTAAGGGCCAGCCTATCCACCCAGTTCCCGAAACACCGGGAATTATTCTACAGGGAGAACAACCTACTCCGCCTCAGGACAGGACAAATAGGGATAGAGAGTTTAGGGGTCCTAGACCTGCTCACCTTTGGCAGTTAGTTAACCCTCCAATTCGCTTTGGGGACTTTGTAAGTCATTAGCTTCTTTTTTTTGGATGTGTCAATTCGGTTCCTTAGGTGGGGGAAGGTGTAATCTAGGCCTTCCCTCTTTAAGCTCATTTAAATGTATAAGTCTGCTAAATGTAGTAAAATGTGTTGACGTATGTAAATGTGCTCGTGTATTAGTTATATGTTGATTTGAAAACGAGGGCAGAGTGGCCTTCGACGAAGTAAAGCGAAGTGCATTCTTAGAGCTGACATTCCGAGGACCCGTATACGCTACAAGTGTGTCTGGCGTCAGTTTGGAGTGTGTCTGGCATTAGTTTGGAGTGTGTCTGGCGTTAGTTTGGAGTGTGTCTGGCATTAGTTTGGAGCGTGTCTGGCATTAGTTTGGAGTGTGTCTGGCATTAGTTTGGAGCGTGTCTGGCATTAGTTTGGAGTGTGTCTGGCATTAGTTTGGAGTGTGTCTGGCGTTAGTTTGGAGTGTGTTTGGCATTAGTTTGGAGTGTGACTGGCGTTAGTTTGGAGTGTGTCTGGCGTTAGTTTGGAGTGTGTCTGGCGTTAGTTTGGAGTGTGTCTGGCATTAGTTTGGAGTGTGTCTGGCGTTAGTTTGGAGTGTGTCTGGCATCAGTCATGATGGGAATGAATTCGAACTAAACAATCGTTTATGACAAAATGCTTTGTGTTTGTTATAATTTGCATAAGTCTGGCGTTACTCGTTGAAAGTTATGGATTCATCGAAGGTGTTATCAAATCCACACAGGCTGTGATCGGAGAGGAAGAGAGATGTAGTGATCTGAGAAAAGCTAGCGAGATTTTTGCAGGGGCTTCGAGTTAATTAAGCAATATGCTAAGTGATTTTCAATTTTAGCGTTAAAATTAAAGTCTTCTAACGTTGCCTCTGAGTCTTGTAAGGACCCGCTATTCTTCAGCAATTAGGCCTTAAGTTTCGGCTAGATGTGGATTAAAGGAATATTCCATTTGATCCTTCTGAACTTCTATCGCATGAGTAGAAGTCCACGCGGTGACTTTCTGTCATCATCGACGTAACTCATGTCCTGCTACATATTCGAGGAAGTGAAACAGTTGCGGGTGATGAGTTACGACGAGTTGTTACATGTGTTTTTTTAAAAGGAACTGGTTCATAAGAAAACTAGTACTAGACAAGACAATACTTTACGTTTTGATTTCGTTATCACTGCAAATCTTTTCATTCATCTAAGGAACTTTAAGGAAACTTTTAGAACTAAAATGTGGCCAAAAATTAAGAAACTTAATATACTGGTTTGTTCTCTTGGGAAACAGAGTATAACATCTTCCAGGGAAAAAAGAAAAATCTTAATTAGAACTTTGGTAATGAAATATGAAAAGGGTGTGTCTAGGGTGTGGTCCTATTGCTTGCAGGCCACGCCCTTTGTTTCTATTATTGGATTCGATCTACTCAAGTCCTGCGGATCTGTCCCTGCGGATCTAGCTAAAAATCTGACTTATGCTAAAAGAGGGTGATCAGTAATTTAGGGTGTAGCCATGAATGCAAAGGTGTGACAAGATAATCGTTAATAAAGTATACTTTATTCTATCCACTTTAGTTCTAAAACTATGTTGAATAGCTTTGTCATATCGGCGTAGTATTTGACAAAAGGAATTTTGGGTTACATGACTGTAGAATATGGAAAAATAGAACTTGGTAATAGGATGATGGTTCTAAATGCTTCACATCTTACAGCTATAGATGAAGAATCAACAGTATTGATACTAAACACTGCGAAACACAATAATATTTTTAACCAATGCATAATTATATAAAGACATGGCGTCCTTCCAACCTAGATACAACCAACATATTTTACAATAATACTTGCTAATTTTACTTGCTCCATCATACTAAAACCAAAATCCAAATCGCACGAAGACACACTATTGGCGTTTAAGAACTTTGACTTGCAACGCAACAAAGCTGTGGTCTGTTAATTTTGTGTCATGGTAAAAGCAACATTCAATTTTACAGGTATGTTTGCAGCACTTTCATAAGCTTGGCCACAGACATCAATGAGGTCCCCTGTAACTGTAAGAATGTCAGGGTAGACTTTTAAAGTAGTAATTGCCACTGTTACCTTCTTGAAAAGATCACATATAGAAAATATGTTCTGCAAAATTACTTGCTGGGAAATATTAAAAGAAAAACCTTTGTATAGGAGGAAATATTATTCTTTGTGAGAAGCTTTCAGAAAACAGTTGACTTATGCTTAAAACTTCATTTGAACAAACTGCTGTGATGAATGCTAACAAGAGCATTGCAATAACACAGTATACTTAATAAATTTAAATCAGAGAACAATTGCTATTGAAGGAACTTTGACAACTAGGTACGTATAAATTCAATGATCAATAGAATTCTGCAAATCATTGAGCTGACTCTTCTTCAGATTTCTTGAGGATTCATATCCCTCAAAAATTCTCCACAATGTTCCATGCCTCCCAACTGTCTTTAAAAAAGTGTGCATACTCTCCCCAACGCTAACCCGCTCCGATATCCAGAGTTATAAATGACTGACCCCTAAAACTTATCTTGTTGACTGACTAGGATTAAAGTATTTGCTCTGGAAGTCTCAGAAACTGAGATATGCAGAAGAGCCCCGTTATGGGCAAGCAGAAAGTTTTGCAGGGGAAGTGCCTTTCCTTGCTTGCGATAAAATCATGGAAGAAAGTGTAAGTCTTAGAGAGAAGCTTTTGTTTTTTATATAATTGTAAAGCTTCGTCATGTAAAAGCCATTTTATACTTGAAATGACTGAACTAGCAGTAATCGCCATTATGGGGGAACTGAGATTATGATGGTGACATTATTTTGGACATCAATGCTAGAGACAGATGCTCTCTTTCTCACTTCAACAAGAGCTCCTCTAAGCTGTGTTGTATATTGCATTTTTAGCCTGTTGATTTCGTTCCACTTATTATTCATTACATATTCAGCAGTAGTCAGCTGCAAATTTGATTCGACGGTCAATGTTCAGCAGAAGTCAGCTCTGGTTTTGATTGGGTAAATTTGAACTGACTACAGCTCATGCCAGAGTTGATGCTGTAGTCGTGCTCATGTAGATGGCCAACCAGTTTCTTTCACAATATTTTCATTAACTAGTAAATTTGCCCATGTAAATTAGTAACAAATGTCTTTGACAACTTTTTACTGTACTACCCATCAGTGGTACTTAAAGGTTAGCATTTCTCTCTGCGTCTCTCTGACTTTGAATTCCACTGACTTTTCGGGACTTCGAAGAGCTTCCAGGGAACTTACATATATTTAGAAATATAGGGGGAATGTTTGACGTCTATCCTTATAATATTCACGAAATTAAAACAGTTATAAGCCCCTTCTAACACAGTAAAATGAGACATTGAGGAACTTGACCTACGTGCGACTGAGCCTCCACGAGCTACCTACCTTTCATTTGTCTTTTGTGCTGCTGCTGCCACATGACACAATTTATATCTGATCAGAACTTTCTTGCTAAAAAGTCAGCCTTTCAACTCTCCTATTAAAATTTTCACGTGTCGTAATTACTTCATTTTCGATAACAGCTCCGCTACTCTAAGTACTCAAGCTCATTGTGTACCAGCCTATATGTGAGGTTTTAGAAGTATGAGGCTGGACGCTGGCCATTTCTCAACGTATTCCGTGATTGTTTTGGCTCATTAAGGAAAAATTTATTCATGAAATGGAGCATTTTGATTGGTGGAAACACCCTACCTGGTATTCACTGCGTATTCATGACGAATTTCTGTTTAACATGAAGTTGCTGTACGGTCTTCTGCATTATCTTCATAAATCTACTTGCTTCCACACGATTCACGTCTGCAAACTTACACAGCTTGAATATTAAGGCAGGTAAACACGTTAAAAGGAGTTACATTTGCTATTTGACTGAGCATTTGAGAAATAGTACCGTTATCGCAACATAATGCAGTTTACTATTTTGTCTGCAAATTGTAGGGTATTCATAGAATACCTTGAATACCCTGACGCTACGCCACTGGTGCACACATAGGTCCTTCCTGCTTTGCTATCAAGCATTATTCTTGCATTCACTCCGTTCACCTTTGCTACCACTGATGTATGGAGCGTTGTTAATTCATCCAATGCTCTCATCCCCTTTTCCGAACCTTGATTAAAGTCAGATTTATTTCGCTGTTGGTCATCGTGGCCATTATCACAGAGAGATATGTGATGCTTTCCTCCACACTTGATACATCCTCTTGATCTGCATTTTGACGCGACGTGCCCTATCCCTATGCAGCTAAAACACATATTGTTTTTCTTCAGTATTCCTCTCCGGTGTGCAACCAGGGGTGGACCCAGGAAAAAATCTGAGTGTAGCTTGTGTCTAGAAGAGGGTGTGCTCAAAATTTGGCTGGGCGTGGTCATCAACTTAAAGCCTTATACCTAATTGAAGAAAAACAAATCTTTGCACCCATACCCAAAGTTCGAAGTTCACAGAGGACACCTTTTTCTACCAAGGTCTATTTTATAAAAGTCTGTAATTTGAAGTGGCATAAAGGACCATTGACATTCCTTAAGGAGAAATTATCTTAAACATATTCTACATTATAAAAGTCCCCAAAATCCTGCTATACATATACATATTTATCCCCGATCCCGAATAGATATTTAGTTTGCCCCAAAAGTACATTGAAAAGTATTGCAGAACTCAAACTGTCCTTCGTTTAATCTTAGGCCATAACTTATCACTTTAGCAAATCTTATCGTTGACAAATTAGTTTCCCAGAGAAGGTATGCATGATATATGAAAACTTGTACCTGACTTGTTGTTTTTACTGCAGAGTCTTCATGTTTGCAATAAGTGAAATTGATATTTGCTTTGTCCAAACTGAAGCTTTCCTGCTACTCCCCAAGCTCTCCTTCTCTTGGGGCTCAACACGCTATAAAGCAACTGATACAGTATTTCGTTAAAGTAAAGAGTACGGTGCTTGCATCGTTAGCACAGACTATTATGTGCCGACTTGGAGATGAACGGAAGTGGCCAGAATGGAACTGCTGTCGCATTCCTCTTGCTCGAGTTTGAAGGCAATCCCGTCAGATTCGAGTACTAGTGGAACTTCATTATCATTGGATGATGCCAACTATTCAAAAATCCACTAGTGCTCCCGCCAAAATTAAGCACTAGTGTCAATCAACTTTTCAAAGCCCTCCTGTGTTGCTGCCAGCCTTCAGCACTAGTGTCAATCATGTTTTCAAAATCCACAAGTGCTCTCGTCAGAACTGAGCAATAGCGTCAATCACGTCTTCAAACATGTTTACGGGTTTCGATGTTCAAAATCATATTTTACGGACCCAGTTGTCCTTACTAGCGCTCGGATATAGGCATAGCTTCATGCGGAATGTGAAGTCCATTCCGCCGAAAAGACAAAAGTATTGCATCACCTAATAGACTAGGAGACTGCCACGAAGAAAATCAAGAAATCTGACTGGTGCTCAAGCTACAATAGCACTGGTCTGCGTCCATCTCTATGCAACATCTAGAATCTTGAAGCAATCTGTGCTGCGATGGTTACCCTTGCAACAATAGACACATCCATCTGATTTCTGAAGTCCTTTTTGAAAGGCATTTGCCATCATCATCTTGTCCCTCCTTTTCCATTCATGCAAGGTTTCTTGACGTTGCTTCCTATAATCATTATGCATTAGCGACGATGAATCCTCAGTTGGCAATGGGTATCTGTCTATATATTTTCTCAAGTTTTTGACTAGTTGCTCTAAATCACATTCTTCCCAGTCATCGTCTTTCTGCAACATCGCTTCTTTAACTGGCCCCAGTATGTCCATTAAAGTGTAGACGTGGCTCTGCACCGTTTCCAGCTTTTTCATCGTAGCAAGCGTTCGAACGACTCTCGCAAGCTTGTTATAAAAGTCATGAGATTCTCGTATCTGATTGCTATTCGTTAGAGGCTTCAGTCCTTTCAATTCGACCACAAGGGCCTTTCGTACCTTACTTTTGTTCCCATATGTTGACTGCAAAATTTTCTTTGCCTCTTCGTATCCCTCTTGCGTGTGTGGAAGCCCAAGAATGTAGTCCTTTGGTGTTCCTTCAACCATTCCAAGGAGATAATTGAATTTGCTTATTTCCGCTATGTTTGAACCGTCCACTTCCACCAAAAATTGATTCCAAAAAACGTAGCAAATCCTTGCGATACCCTTTGAATGGTGTTATCGTACATTTTTGAAGCTTCACCACCTGTGTTTTTCTTGCTTCGTCTTCCCTTTTTGTGCTTCATACTTTCGCGCTCCATTTTCAATTTTTTCTGCATCCATTCCTCTTCAAGTTTCAGTTGTCTCAGTTTAGCTGCTTCTTTCTCCTTTAGTTGTTCTCTTGTCATTTTTGCTTGTTCTTCCATGAAAAGCCTTTGTTGATATCGTTCTTGTCGTTATTTTTTCTGTAACTCCTTTTCGTCGAGGATGGCTAATTTTTTCTTTAGCTGTTTTCGCACATTTCAGAATTTGTTGATTTTTTGTTTCTGTTCCTGGCTCCATTCCTTCACTGATTCTACGGACTGGTCCTCTTCCTCAAACATGGAAGTAACGGCTTTGTCTCTCGCGTTTTCCAAACCTTGTATTGTTTCACAGATTCTTTCATATGCCAATGAGATGTCCTGTTTATTCAGAACGCACAGTTTCTATAAGATCTTCTTAGGCTGCGTGCACACTGCGAGCGAAGTGCGAGGCGAAGCAAAGCGAATGAGCAGAAGCGAACTGAAGCGAACGGGACATCATGCAGAGAGCGAAAAAGCTGCGAATCTGACCTTGATGTAGTTTGAACTTTACCACGGCAATTGTGTACTTAACAAGAAAAAGAATGTTTTTATCCACAAAGAGAATGTTTCTTAACTATTCTCTACTTTTGAAAATAAAACGATGTTGAGTTTCATAAACTTATTAAAGAGGCAGGCCAGATTTTGGCGAATATCATCCGTTGATGCCACAATTGTGGAATGAGTTGGCAAAATGTCAGGATAATTTCTTTGGAACGAGTTCATCTACTTCCGGTTCACTATTGGGATACAGCAAACTTTATGTCACTATGCGAACCAAGGTACTAAATCTCTAAAAACCTGGTATCAGCAGAAAAAGACTTATAATTGCGTTCAAGTTAAACTTCCATATACTCCATTCCCTAAGTGAATGATTTCAGTAAGTTATTGCTCATAATACACATGGTATTTACTCATTTTATCAAATACACCAGGTCCAATGATGCTCTTCGCTTCATTTCGCAGCGACCAAATACATGCGAAGTAATATTCTCGCTCCGTTTCGTGTGAACAGATGTATTGTTTTCAATACAAACTATCTGTACGCTAATTCGCTCGTTCGCTTCGCTTTGCTTCGCTCAGTGTGCACGCAGCCTTACAGAAGAGTCCATCTCGCTAAATTCCGTTCAAACGATTCCTTCGAAGTCATCTTGTTGCTTGAAACATTTCCTGACTCTCTAGTCCTGGCAGGGTCTCCACTTTTAGTGTGGGACATGCACTGTATTTGGCCCTTTCCTCGAGTAGAATTCCCAGAGATACTAAATAAAGGCCGATTTATAGTTGGCATCATGCTTGTACCACGCTGCCCATCATCATCACCAACATTTCAACGCGCGAAACTGATAATGATAAGGCAGCGCAAAATGTCAATCAGAGACCCCATATCGCGTTGTCCACTTGCATGATACAAAAAATAAAGGAGTTGAACGCCATTCAACTTTCCAGACTTGTATCATGCAAAATGGATTTACAGATGTCACAAATAGGGATTCCTGCTGAGACAAGATCACAACCACGAAGTGGGCTGTTTGTTTTGACATGCGTTAAGTGAAATGGAATGTTGTATGATGCATGATCAACTGAACTATAAATCGGCCTCATGGTGCAAAGCTAGAGACTGGGGATAGCAACAAGAACTTGGGAGAATGGAAACCTCGCTTTAGTGCTGTGCCTGCTATGTTGACATACAGGAGTGGAGGGTTTACATCGATTGAAGTATTGCAAACAAGAATCTGTAAAGTCTCAATATCGCATTTTGGAAATCTTGCATCAAATATCAAAGTTGATGAAACAGGAAGATTCTAATGGCACAGAAGAAATCTCTTAAAATACCGAAGCTCTCGGGAGATTAACAAAGCTATTTCCCATTGGTCAGCTGAGGTTGCTATTCTGTGCTAGGAGTACCATAACATCACAGGTAAATATTGAAGAAGGTCAGATTGAAGTGCCCATAGCGTATGTTGTATGTGTACGTTCAAAACAATGCTTCCTGGTCGGCTGTGCATCTTTGTGCATTTTTACCAGCAAAATGCAACATGGAAACAAGGGTATGGAAAGGATTCAGCAAGTTGCTAAGTTTTAACAATGTTAATGCCTTCATTGTTTTCTTATTCTGGTTCACATGTAAGTTCATTGCTGATGAAAATAAGTTCATTGTTTACTTGAAGAGTCCAAGTGAGAAAATGAATGGTGAATAGGTGCTAATTGCCCAATCATAGGGCCAAATGGACGCATTATTCATCATATCACTTGTACCCGCATCTGGCTATATATTTCGGTTCACCTTTCGGTCGCTATCCGACGTTTTCATACTCTGATGAGTGTCGGACGAAAAAAGCTTTCAGTATGCTAAAAGAATGTTCCCGCTTTTTCGTGCAATAGTGAAGTCTTATCTAATTCTTCTATTTCTTTCCACAAACTTTCATGATATTCTTGTTTAGCCCCACGGCACATTTTTCTTATCTCCTTTGTTAATTCTGCAACGTATCATGCTTGAAATTGCACCTCTTCCATTACCTCCAAATATCTTCAGTCATCCAATTTTTCTTCTTAGCCATTTTACGTTTCCCACGTTTTTGCTGCTACTGTTGGTAAGCATACCTTCAATTTGTGCCAGTCATGTTTATTGTTATTGCCATTTACCTTACTGAATTCTTCTGTAAACTTATCTTGTAAATCTTTACCTTTCAACGCTTCTAGGTTCCAACTCATGCGAGCATGTCTTCCTTTCTGCTTGTTCAACTTAACTCTGATTTTCACCCAAACAGTATCATGATATGAAGAACAATCTGCATCTTTCCTTGCTTTTGCATTAGTAATGGAGTTTCGATACCTTTTGTCTACTAGAATATAACTAATCTGATTCTCATCTTTCCCATTTGGATGCTTCCACGTGCTTCTTGATTTTAATTTCTGCTCAGATTACATGTTACAAATAAAAATATTTTCCTTTTCACCGAATTCATTTAATCTCTGTCCCATCTCGTTATAAAATCTTCTAATACTATCACTATGTCTTTTCATTGTTTGCCATTTTCCTTCCAACTCAATACTTCTATATAATTTGTCTACTTCCTCGTTGTGATCATCCATATTTGGAGCATAAGTTTGATGTATAAATATATTTCGTGCCCTTCCTGATACTTTCAGAGTCATGTGCCCCTTTGATACTGCCTAATAACTCAGCACCTTTCCCAATTAGGTAGCTCATACATACATTCCCCACTGCCTTTCCAGAAAGTTTCAAGATTTTCCAAGTATATCAATTTTCATTCTATGCATTTCCCTGCAAATATTTGCACCCCTTTGCAAAGATCGGAATATAGCTTAGTTTTGAGAATTATGTTGATTATCCTTTGGGGCTAATAGGTACCGTAGGCCCCAAGAATTACTGCATCCAGCAATGCCATAATTTCACAGATGTGCTAGCCATTGTTTCATTGTTTCAGATGAAATCATCTGCCTACCACTGAACAGAGAGCTCCTCCGAAAATATCAACTACCCTTATTTTGCTGACCACTGGAGGATCGTAGCCCTGATTTGGGAGGCTAGCTGGTACTACATCTTGCCTAGGGATGGCCAGGCAGATAATGGAGGGTAGGGAAGCTTCACCGCCCCATTAATAACCGCATAGATTATGCCATTGCCAAGCAGCGAGATACGAAATGTTGAAATAACACATCCAACATTTCCTGGTCGTAATCCAATGGCCTTCGGGCTTGTATGGCTATTGGGTATGCACAACCGACGAGATCAAATAAGGCCGAACCCACAGTTTTGTATTCCTAGATCACTTCTTTGAATTGCGGTGAAACTCTGTTCACCTTGTGTGATTGAGCACTCTGTGATTGTAGCTGGATGCTGTGCATCCCACCAGAAAACATTATGTAAAGTTCATTCGGTAGTTTGAGCATTCTTGGTGGGTGTACTATAGCATTCGACTGCATTCACCGTCAACTGAGCAGTACTGATGAGCCATAAATGGCGAAAGGTTCACAGAACTTCGAAAGTTCTGCTCGGGGCCCCCCTACAATAGGGAATAAGTAGGTGCCCCTAGACCCGGGCTTGGTGGGCCCATGGGTAAATGCAGCCCGGAAGATGTTTGCACTGGACAGAGGACAAAGTTAGTGGAAGACGTGTCAGTAAACTTCTAACGATTTTACAAATCATACTATACGTACTAATGAGCTACAACAGTGAATATGCTGATCACATGTTACCTGACTTGAAATACTGTATTAAGAAATGAAACAAATTTCAAAGTGCTTTGCTGTTATGAACATAGTCGAGACATCGGTGCAGATCAAAGCGAAATGAAGTTCATAGAAATTTTAATAAATTCTTTACGTATACGTAACTGATATCAATGAGTAATTTTTGCTCGTACACTATTTCTGGCAATCAAAACATCTGTAAAAGCAGAATTAATTCATTTCTTAAATTAATATAGAGCGACAATCTTGACATGATTTCCATTTTATTGATAATACAAGCTGGAGTTTCTAACAGATTTGTACTGTATGGTTTAGCATATATCAAGCTTTAACGAAGGTGAGTAATAGAATATTAAGTAATGACATTTAACTACACAATGCAGCAGCCATTTACAGTCAATTTCCGGATGGATAGTTTGACATCTTCCAATGATTCATTCATGGGGGACTTGAATAGTTGGTCCTTTTGGGTCATCAAAACGATCCATAGTTGAAATTCCCATCATGGCAATAATGCCTCCGAATGCAATACTGATAAGCAGTGCGGTCACAAATAAACCGGTGAGAATAGGACTAGTGAAAAATCCAATGCAATCAAAAGCATTAGAAAATCGATTATTCTTCAATCCAAATGGCTGAACCTGAGTAAGGAGAGTTTTAAATAAGTTACAAACACAAACTGTAAAGAAGTCATATCAATGCTTAAAAAGTAGAAAAGCATATATTGTTTAAACCGGTTATTTTTGAGGGGAATTTTCTACGAGAACACAGAACGGTAGAATTTATCATAACACAAGCAACTTACCAAGATGACATGTACACATCGTCGCCCATATAATGACAAAATAACAGCTAACAGAAGAGCTTCCTTCAGAATGATAAAAATATACACACCTGAAAGTGACTAAATGAAAGTAAAGTTGTCCCATTTGTAAGAGACAAATCACCACAAGAGTAGGACATGTCTCTTGGTGCCAGAATCTTCTCAGGACAGGATGGAAATAGAACATTGACACCTGTTACACTTGTTCCAGTTAAATTACCAGAATACGTAATATCCATATTTGTGCATATCCAATCTGTATTCTCTAGCTTCGCAAAACTCATTCTAGATTAGAAGAAAAAGCTAATAAACCCTTTCTCGCCAGGTAGTCTGATTTGATAAATATAAAGCAAATACTTCTTCTGATACCTTCTGGTCTGATTTAATGGCAATAAAATCATAGTGATAAATGAAAATGATAAACCCTAGTAAATCATAGTGATCATAGTGATCATAGTGATCATAGTGATAAATCATAGTGTTCTTTAACAACAGGCGTGCAACTATGGAATAGGTCCTGAAGATGTAGACCCATGTTATTTTCTCTAAAGGGTGAAAGCGTTCTGATTTTGAAACTGCTTACTGCACTTTTGTTAAGGATACCTGCATATAATCTCCGCTAGAAATGAAATTAACAAAATCCTGAAACTTCCTGTATGATTTCTTGTTTCCAAATCTGAGAAATATGATTTCATGATACTTTCTCTTTAGAAAGTGTATAGCAGGCCCCTCTTATATTGATCAGGTACCTGTCCTCAAAAATTCCAAGTTGCCCGTCTGAATAATACAAAAAAACATGCAAGAGTAACAGCCAATGATAACTCAAAGTCAAACCACAAGTAGAATAAAAAAGCAATGAATCATTGTGATCCAAGAATCATAAAACTAATGAATATATAATTAAAGCAAATTGCTAATAAAGCATAATATTCATACCTAAGTTCAAACTGTGTGATATTTGTAGGAAGGTCTTTTCCAAAGGTGATCGAAACACTGAAACATTTACAGTAGAATCAATTGTCAGCTGATACACATACAAACATGTATATATATATATATTTAGTAGAAGCAACAGGGTTTGGAAGAAATGAAAAGTGAAAGTGCGAGAAAATAACCAACCCGAGTGGGATTCGAACTCGCGACCCCTGACTTTGTACGTCGGTGCTCTACCAACTGAGCTATCGGGCCACGCTTCCAAATCGTTGCTCAAGGGTAGGTCATTTGCTCGCACCGCCCCTCTCTTAACCAATTTGCACAGGGGAGCCATCGCAGCTCCATCGCAATGTGCATGTTCCAAACCCTGTTGCTTCTACTCAACTTTCCTCAACTCTATCCAGTCGATGGGGCTGCGATGGCCCCCCTGGTGTGAGCAGTCCTCTCTCAACAGCAGGTCCAATGCACATTGCGATGGAGCTGCGATGGGTCCCCAGTTCAAATTGGTTAAGAGAGGGGCGGTGCGAGCAAATGACCTACCCTTGAGCAATGATTTGGAAGCGTGGCCCGATAGCTCAGTTGGTAGAGCACCGACGTAAAAGTCAGGGGTCACAAGTTTGAATCCCTCTCGGGTCGGTTATTTTCTCGCACTTTCACTTTTCATATATATACATACATATATATATATATATATATGTATATATATATATATATATATATATATATATATATATATATATATATATATATATATATATATATATATATATATATATATATATATATATATATATATATATATATATATATATTATATATATATATATATATATATATATATATATACACATCAGTGGTGGTGGGGATGTGGTATTAATGGTATACAGTGAATACCTACATTTGAAGCTGCGAAGTGGTGCTTGTTCAGACACTACTTAGATACTGAATTTTTCATAAATGCCTTGCTATTTACTTTGCGGTTTACATCAAACAGTTCCAGTCCGTTCCTTGTATTCCTTCTCCAGTGAATTTTACAGTTATTAACTTAGAAAGGCCACAATTGCCAGAATACTGTTGTATTCTTTCAAGCATTGTTTCTGAAGTTGATGCCACTGTGGTGCCAGCTAAAAAGCAGCGCAGCTCTGACTTCATGGTATTCACTTTTCCTTCTGAATAATCCACAGCTTGCCAACCAAATCTGTCTATCTATATGCTAGAAATTACTTTTATATTTCGCAGAGAATAATATTCGGGTATCGGAGATAATTCCTTTATAAGATCAATACAATGTTATATGTTGTGGCATGGTTAGCAGCTCCATTTACAAAAGATTGAAGACCTTATCCCCCATGAAATACCTCGACAGAATAAGTGATTCAATTTATGAGGGCGTGCCAACTGACTTGAATGCAGGAGTTGAAAATCTGCAAAAAGGGTGGCCGTGGTATTCAAGTTCACATCTCAATACCATCACATTTCTTGTGGCTGTTAATCAAGCATATTGCCGAAATGCTATTTTTCGTAGACAACTCCTGCCTCTTAAGCCTGTGTACATTCACAATACTGTTCTCTTCAGAAAAAATGTGTATATGCTAGTATACAATTGATACGGCATATGATATAATTTTCTAACATGAACAGTCAAATATGTTCTTCACTTTAAAAACATAAAAGCGTCATTTGTTTAACCAAATAGTTTCAAGCTGACTGGATTCTTGCATGCCGACAGTGATTATCAAAGAAAGACTACATTTCATCATCTTCGAGTTCGATCTACACGATTTATCATCTTCACTACTGTTTGAAAAGAGTGAACATTCTTTTAGCATATTCAAAAGCTTCTTTCGTCCGACAATGGTCAGAGTATGAAACGTCCAATGACGACCGAAAGGTAAATCCAAATATGTACCCAGGTGCGGATAGAAAAGAACTCTCCTTACACAGGACAGGACTCTGGGGCATTATGTAAATAGATTCCAAATTAATTTTCGGATTATTGGGCATTCATATATGTATCTATGTATGTATGTGTGTATTTTTTTCTTTTTAGTATGTAATGTCAGGGAAAAGCAAATAGAGCCTATAACAAAGCCCTGACAAAGGAAGAAAGAGAAAGGAAAGTTAGTTAGATAGGGAGATGAGATCCAGTTTGTTGATGTTAGATTTGAAGGAAGATAAGTTGTAGGATTCAGGAAAGGAAGTGGAAGGTAAGGTGTTCCAAAGTTTACTAGTTCTTGGAATGAAAGAAGATTTGTGGGAAAGAGTTTGTGGATTGGATAGTATGACTTGGAAAGGGTGTGATTGATTAGAGCTTCTTGTGTGCCGAACATGCTTCAAGGGATCAGGAATAATACTCTTGATTTCCATTGAGCAATGTCCATGAAAATATCGATAGAAAATGGACAGATCTGCAACCAGACGATGATGAGAGAGAGATTGGAGAGATTTGGTGAGACTTGGATTATTTATGAGACGAATGGCTTTGGACTGGACTTTGTCAAGAAGATGTAGAGAAGATCTGGGAGCACCACCCCAAACATGGGAGCAGTACTCCAGAGAAGGACGAATCTGAGATTTATGTATAGTCAGTAGCTGAGAAGGAGGGAAAAAGCCCCGGGCTCTAGAAAGGAAGCCAAGTTTCTGAGATGCATGTTTAGCAGTGGAGTGGATGTGGGTTTTCCAAGAAAGATGAAAGACCAAGCTGAGTGAAAGAAGACGAAATGTCAAGTTCATGGCCACTCATGAATGCAGGGGGGGGGAATCTTGATGATGTTTATGTGAAATAACAACCTGTGTCGTCTTTCTTTGACTAAACTTAACATGGTTATCATTACCCCACATCTCTATGGTTGACAAGTCACTTGTGAGAAGTGAAGCTGGGGTGTTACGATAGGAAGAGATATTGGAGTGGGAAAGATTTGGTGAATTAGATGAAAAAGATGAACTTAGATAAGTATCATCGGCAAAAGAGTAAATACTAGAAGATGTAGAGGAAAATAGATCATTTATGAAGAGGATGAATAAAACAGGCGAGACAACAGAGCCCTGAGGTACACCAGAGTTGATAGCATGAGGTTTGGAGAGGGAACCATCGACCCTAATTGCAATTGATCTGTTAGAAAGGAAGCTAGCAATCCATTTAATGAGGTTGTTATGAAGACCAAACACTGGTAGTTAAGCAAGGAGACCTTTGTGCCAGACAAGATCAAAGGCTTTGGAGATATCAAGAGAAATCACTCTGCTCTCACCATAGGATTCTAGAGCAGAGGACCAAGTATGAACAGCGTAAGCCAGAAGGTCACCAGTAGATCTGGCTTGTCGAAAGCCATACTGGTGATCAGAAAGAAGGTTGTTTGTTTCAAGGAAGGCAAGCAGGTATGTTTCTAAATGTATTTGCAAAAAGCATAATAGTTTTGCCGACGAATGCAACAACACGTTGGTTATGGCTTTCTAAGTGTAGTCATACACAATCTTTTTTGAGATAGACTTTCCCCTCTATTTTTACGTATGCATGTATGTATGTATGTATGTATGCTGCAAACAGTTCCGAAACAATTATTCAAGGAGACATGATAAGCTAGTAGATAAAGTAGATCAGGAACTAAAATTGTACTGGGCAGAGGTATACAATAATAAACCAGTATATACATAATTTCATCACCTGGATTGCAATCTGACACTGAGAAGGCTAAAACCGGATTTAGTTCTAAAGACCAATAAACGTGTTGTCATCATAGACGTAGCATGTCCTTATTATTTGTATATGGAGGAGTCAGTTGTCGGTAAAGTTGCAAAGGAGGTTAAGGCATACCCTATTCTTGTTGGTTCTACAGGGCTCGTTCATTGTAGAACATTGCAGTATTTGATGGATTGTGGTATGCCTAAGAATCAAGCTAAGGGTCTATGCAAATGGATGCCAAATAGCAACATTATGGCTGCAAGGGACATTTGGAGCATACGGTGTAGACTTGCAAAAGAATAGAAGTGCATTTGATTTTCTTCTGAGGGACTTTCGTTTGTTATTCTACCAAACATTGAACGCATCTAGAGAAGCTACTGTTTCTTAAAAAACTTGTTCAATAAGTATCCCTATGACAGTTGTTATATGGTGAACTATGCGAAGGTAAAAGACCTCGACATAAGCCCACGTTTAGATATAAAGATTGCATCAAAACAACACTGAAGAAGTGCAAAATAAACATTGACTTTTGGGAAGAAAATGCTCAAGATAGAGTGTACTGGAGGCAACTTGTGAGTAGAGGAGTAGAGCAGTATGAAAGAGATCGGAAAGACCATGAGAAACTTAAATGTCAAGCGTGCAAACAAGGCTCCAATGTATCAGGCATCGAAATTGCTATATCACCTGAACTTGCTTGTCAAGAATGTGCAAGAGTATGTTTAAGTAAGACCGGTCGATTAAGCCATTTACAGAGTCACAACATAAACCCACTCGTGGAGTGCAACAACCATGGTGCAGTTATTTGCTATCAATGTAGCTAGCAGTGCAAGTCAGCTCCAGGATTGAAACAGCACATGAGAATCCACGGTGCTTCAACAGCCAATCAATCAACTAAGAGAACTTTCTCCTGTGACTTTTGTGGACTTGAACGTAAACCACTGGCAGGGAAAATGAGTCATATGTGTGCCAAGCACAAATAATGCCACCCGCAATATGAAAGAAGGACAGTAACGTAAAGTGATCGCAACACTTGACAGCGAGTAGCAGCCACCATGTATCTATGTTTGTTTGCTTATTTGTTTGCTTGTTTGTTTGCTTGTGCGTGTGTGTGTGTGTGTTTGTGTGTGTGTGTGTGTGTGTGTGTGTGTGTGTGTGTGTGTGTGCGTGTGTGTGTGTGTGATGGATCACACTTTTCTCTGCCTCATAAAGTAACACTAGATGTGTAAAAATTAGAACATGAATTTAGTTATACTCAACCAAGTAGTACATACTCTACGTAAAACTAGAATAAAGAAAATACTAGCAAATTCCATTTCAAATGGCCTGTATCTGTCAAGTCCTTCCATTTCTTGATGCTTCGATTGCAAAATTGAGAAATCAAATCTGCTTGCTAATTGCATCAAATCCATAAAGTCACACACCTGGAGTCAAGCAACATATGTATACTAGCTTCATTAAATATACACACTGATAAAATATCTGAACACTTACGAAGTCTCGTTGCTTGTACAGTGACCACTGAGTGTGTAACTTGCATTCACGACATTGACCTTACTTTGTCCAACTGCTAGATCAATACTTTTTGCAAATAGGAACACACAGCCATTGAAGTTAAACAGTTTGCCCTCAGAGGAAGGTATTGATGAGCCTAACAGGTGCCTCCTTATTCCAGGCATTCCATCAATTATACTCTCACTCTCGAATTTATTGATTATCTGGTAGAAAGTAAAGAACCAATTGTAAAATCATAAAAATTCTTCTCCTGTGAGATACACGCAATACTACTCCAACATGGCAAGCAGACCAATTTGAAAACTTGTAAATGTGATTCAGTGGAGACCAGACGACCTTGTGTCTTTTACCAGTATGGGTGGTATGTATGGGAATAACGCCAGCCGTAGATCATCCATTTTAATGAATAAAATAAAAAAAGTATTCATAACCATAAAAACAAATGCCTGTATTTTGAAGTTAGATTCAAATTATTCAAAATTACTGCATTTAGCCATGTAAAAGATATAATCTTGCAAAAGGCACACTCCTAATTCCATCCGAAACTTATTTGAATCTACAAAGTATAAGGCGCATCCCCTTTTCTCAATACTTGCAAAGGATGTATATTTCAGTGAGAAAATAGAATAAAAATTCAGGAATACCAAAGAAACTAACTCTGTAGAAAAAAACGGTTGTGACAATAAATTTCTTAAAAGAAATCGAGCTACCGTTTATAATTTGGTGGTTTTTCTTGCTTTTTTCCGATTGCAGGGATGTCAGTATTGCAAGAGAATACATGGTGCAGCACATAAAAGTAGAGGGGGGGGTGATATAGTTCTTGTCAGATAGCTGTCTATCAACTTGGAAATTGCAAATTGGTGGCTTTTCTAAATTCCCCATAAAAGTGTGATTTTTCAAATTAAAAGTCCAGATGCTCTGAACATCGTAGTACCTTCCAACAGCATACAACTTCCCCTTAGAGAGGAATGAATAAAAAAAAAATGCTACCATGGATATAATGCATCCTCAGACAAAGTCAATAATACCTCAAGGTGTGTTTTATACATGGCATAATAAAGTACAAATCTGTGAAGAGATTGAATACTGCATTCACAAGAATAGGTATGAGAACAATATTAAGTAGCCTATGAGCATAGAAATAGTTTAATATAAAGAATAATCTGCAGTATACATTCAATAACTTTAATCTTCAAGGGAAATCGAAATTTGTTTGAGTTGACAAATGTTAGAGTTATCGGTTAGTGTTTTTATAAGAAAACTAACTCAGGGAATCAAAATTTGTTCATGGCAGTGAATGTTCCTGATATTGTGCAGTCAAGTTATCAAATGTAAACTGTATAGATAATTGTAAGACTTTTTGAGAAAATATGTATTTGGACCAGTCTACTAAATGGTCATGCATCCCAAAAGTTTTGCGTACAGGTTTTCTTAGTAGGTCAATAAAAAGTCAAACAACAAGTTAATCCATACCAAACTCTAACTTTGATGTAAAGGATTGAATACCAAAGCCTTAATTGGTACATTGACAAGTACCACATAGAAAAACTTACTTCAGAAGGCTCCAAGGCAGAAAGAATTGCAACATATTTTATGAAGTTCTTTTGAAATTGAGAGGTTATTTTTCCAACCAAATCATCTAGAATCAATCACAATTCTGTGTCAAAATAAAAAGTTAATCATAAAAATGTGCAAGTTCTACAATGCAATAGATATAATGTAAAGGAAAAATCCTGCTATTTAATAGCTATTAGAACCAGTTGAAATCTTTCAAAATGAATATAATTATAATTCATTTTATAAAATATATATCATAATAATCATACTTCATAATAACACTATGGATTGCTTTTAACATACCATTTCTTGAAAGTATCGATAACTTTCCTTTTTCTGTACTACAATGGGACAAGAAAGATAAATTAGAAGAAGATACAAGTGATGAAATACAAATGCATATAATCACTAAATCAAAACTTAAACTCATGTGAAAAAAGATTGCAAGCTATAGCAGTTGTTAAATTAGGACAGAATGCAACATCTCTCTTTTATACAACTGAACATATGAGGAATGGAAATAACTGTGAAGTGGTTTACCTTCCTGTCACAGGTGGTAGATGGAAAACATACAGCACACTTTCACCAAGCTTTGACTTATCATAATTCCACGAGTCAATGTCTGTAAGAAAATGACATTCCAAATAAATCCTATAATATCCATGTTAAATAGGAAAAAGAAAAGGGAAGTTGACTCATGAAAGTTTTACCGGACACGTGAACAAGACAAACTAGTTAAAGTTGCTGAAGGGATAACATCATATTATGCCTAAGAAACTGAAGAACATTCAGCAAATATGCAAAATGCAGTCAAGAATAAATTCTATTAAATGTAAGAATTGAGAAAAAACAGTGCATGCCTGACTAATGAATAAACTTAATGAGGCTAAAAACATTGACCATGCCCAGACAAACAAACGGATGAACTATGCCTCATAGACATCTCATGGAGAAGGCTTCTTAAATTACATGAATTCTTTGTGAAAGTCTTTAATTGATGCTAAATGCAACATACGGGGTGGAATTCAATTTTGGTAACCATATATATCCTTCACTCCAAGCTTTATATAAATATATGTATACATACATACATAGATATAAATATATATATATATATATATATATATATATATATATATATATATATATATATATATATATATATATATATATATATATATATATATATATATATATATATATATATATATATATATATATATATATATATATATATATATATATATATATATATATATACATACAACATATATACATATATATACAAAATTTCTCAATATTATAAAATCAGATAACACAAGAAGAAAATCGACTATGTTTTTATGTTTTTATTGTGACTATGTATATATATATGTCTTGGAAATTAAAAAACATAGTCGATTTTCTTCATGTATTATTTAATTTTATATATATATATATATATATATATATATATATATATATATATATATATATATATATATATATATATATATATATATATATATATATATATATATATATATATATATATATATATATATATATATATATATATATATATATATATATATATATATATATATATATATATATATATATATATATATACATATATATATATATATATACATACTAAACCTAAGCCGCATCCACAACGTATATAAATTACATAAATAGAATAAACCACAAATATACTATCCTTTAGGTAAACGTTTCGATCAGAATCTTCATCAGTACTAAACTTACAATGACATTGGGCCTGCTTAAATTACCTACATAACAATGGGGTCACAATCGATATTACCTAAGGGGGACCTACCTATTAACACCTCATGATAAATTAAGAATACATTATATGGGGAGGGCCGAAGCTGTGAAGTAAGAAACAAAGGAGGATAATATAGAGCATATAAGGTGATGCAAAGAGTGCGAGAAGTGTGAAGAAAAGAAGAATAGATGCTGGATAGACGCAAAATGGACAAAAGAAGCAATTAACGCTAGGAAAGTGCATAGGGGATTGCTAATGATCTGCATATCTGACGTTAAGTCCCTCAGGTATAAAGCTCTGTAGTCTAAACTGCCAGAATCCCTCCTTATGTCTAGATACTCCAAATACCCTATCTATAATTTGAAAACTAACATCCTCTAAAAATCCATGATGGTTGGCTTCTGTAAAATGTCTAAACAACTCTGCCTGCGTCACTGCTACTCCACTAGAAAACTTCCTACTAGATGACTTATAATTGTTAAACCTGGCTCTAAATGATGTAAAGGTGCTACCTACATACTGCTTGCCACATACTTTACAGCCTAATAAATACACTACCCCTGAAGAATCGCAATTAAAATCACTATTTATATCATACTCCCTACCTGAAACATTACATCTAAACCCACTACCCTCTGACATATAACTGCAAACTTGACATCGCGCTTTACCACACCTAAAACAACCCCTAACTCCTTCTGTCCGAATCTTAGGAAGCTTAGCTCTAACTAGATTATCCTTCAAATTTGGTGCCCGTCTGAAGACCACAAGAGGCTGCTCTTTAAAGGCCATCCTGTGTTCTTCAGACGCTTCTAACATGGTATGGAGGTTCCTAATTATGCCCCTAAGCTCATTAAGTGCTGGATGGAATGTAACTACTAATGGAACCTGATCCTTTCTCTTGTCATTACATCTAGTTAGTAAGAGTAAATCATTTGTTAAGGACACTAATCATTTTCTGTCGTTGCTAGCTAAGTTAGGTGAAATTCCGGACAATGCCTTATTATGTACAGCGGATGTTGTGGGCCTCTACCCTAATATTCCACATGGTGAAGGTTTGGAGGCGATGCGTAAAGCCCTGGACACAAGGCAGAATCCGTCAATTTCTACAAAGTCATTAGTTAGTTTAGGAAAATTAGTATTAGATAGTAATGTGTTTGAGTTTAATGGTAAAGTGTATAAGCAGAAGTTAGGAACCGCAATAGGCACAAAGTTTGCTCCGGCGTATGCCAATTTGTTTATGTCCAGTTTAGAAGAAGATATGTTGAACAGTTGTGAAGTTAAGCCTTGGATTTGGTACAGGTACATTGATGATGTGTTTTTTATTTGGACACATGGCGAGGAAAAGTTATGTAGTTTTGTAGAGTATATTAATAGTTATCATCAAACAATAAAGTTTACAACAGAGAAATCAAGGGATAGTGTCAGTTATTTGGATGTTTTAGTAAGTAGAAAGGGACGGGCCTTGGAGACAGATCTCTACTGCAAATCTACTGATACACACCAGTATTTGCAGAGGAGCTCTTGTCACCCATGGCACGTCAAAAAAGCAATCCCATATGGACAGGCTCTTAGAATTAGAAGAATTTGTTCAGATGAGAAGAAGTTCAGAAAGAGGTCGGAGGAGTTAGTGAGTTGGTTAGTAGATAGGGGTTATAAGGAGGATTTCGTTAGGGAGCAGATAGTTCGTGCTGGTAGTTTAGACAGAGAAAGACTTTTTAACCAGGAAGGTAGATGTAATGACAAGAGAAAGGATCAGGTTCCATTAGTAGTTACATTCCATCCAGCACTTAATGAGCTTAGGGGCATAATTAGGAACCTCCATACCATGTTAGAAGCGTCTGAAGAACACAGGATGGCCTTTAAAGAGCAGCCTCTTGTGGTCTTCAGACGGGCACCAAATTTGAAGGATAATCTAGTTAGAGCTAAGCTTCCTAAGATTCGGACAGAAGGAGTTAGGGGTTGTTTTAGGTGTGGTAAAGCGCGATGTCAAGTTTGCAGTTATATGTCAGAGGGTAGTGGGTTTAGATGTAATGTTTCAGGTAGGGAGTATGATATAAATAGTGATTTTAATTGCGATTCTTCAGGGGTAGTGTATTTATTAGGCTGTAAAGTATGTGGCAAGCAGTATGTAGGTAGCACCTTTACATCATTTAGAGCCAGGTTTAACAATTATAAGTCATCTAGTAGGAAGTTTTCTAGTGGAGTAGCAGTGACGCAGGCAGAGTTGTTTAGACATTTTACAGAAGCCAACCATCATGGATTTTTAGAGGATGTTAGTTTTCAAATTATAGATAGGGTATTTGGAGTATCTAGACATAAGGAGGGATTCTGGCAGTTTAGACTACAGAGCTTTATACCTGAGGGACTTAACGTCAGATATGCAGATCATTAGCAATCCCCTATGCACTTTCCTAGCGTTAATTGCTTCTTTTGTCCATTTTGCGTCTATCCAGCATCTATTCTTCTTTTCTTCACACTTCTCGCACTCTTTGCATCACCTTATATGCTCTATATTATCCTCCTTTGTTTCTTACTTCACAGCTTCGGCCCTCCCCATATAATGTATTCTTAATTTATCATGAGGTGTTAATAGGTAGGTCCCCCTTAGGTAATATCGATTGTGACCCCATTGTTATGTAGGTAATTTAAGCAGGCCCAATGTCATTGTAAGTTTAGTACTGATGAAGATTCTGATCGAAACGTTTACCTAAAGGATAGTATATTTGTGGTTTATTCTATATATATATATATATATATATATATATATATATATATATATATATATATATATATATATATATATATATATATATATATATATATATATATATATATATATATATATATAATGTATGTAATATCACTATAGCACGAAAAAGCGGGAACATTGCTTTAGCATACTGAAAGCTTTTTTCGTCGACACTCGTCAGAGTATGAAACGTCGGATAGCGACCGAAAGGTGAAACGAAATATATAGCCAGATGCGGGTACACGTGATATGGTGAATAATGCGTCTATTTGGCTCTATGATTGGCCAATTAGCACCTATTCATCATTGTTTACTTGAAGAGTCCAAGTGAAAAAACGAACTCTTTTTATTTACAGAAGACTGGGTTTGATTCTTGATGTAAACCGATTCCAAAACACCTAAATGAAAGGACGATCTTGCTTGCCCAATGATTCGAAAACTATCGTCTGTATATGTTATGGCGCATTCTGGATTTGTAATAAGATGTTGTCCTATGGCCGAATCACTTTTCATTTTAGAAATAGAGTTTTTACACATACGAGGTGGCTGTTCTCTTCTTGTTGTGGTTTTCGTCCTGATGCTCGTGGGGACATGTTGTTTTATTCTGTCTGCTAGTCTCTGCGTGGTGCGCCCTACGTACCGAGCTTCACATCGGCACGAAAATTCGTAAACTACACAACTTTTTTGAGTGGTAGGAACGCTATCTTTTTTAGCAGATGGTAGCATGACCCTAGTGTTATAAACCGCACGGGGCTTCACAGCATAGAAGCAAGATGTAATGGCTTTGTTAATTTGGTTTTCAAATTTTGAAGAAACATTCCAATCCAGGGCAATTTTAGGTAGACCGGGCACTTTTCAGGACCAAACTGTTTTTCTGATGAAATGTTGGCTAGTTTTTCCTTAATGCAAGAAACAAGGACATCTTCTGGATATCCATTGTCAATAAGCAGTTGTTTTATTGTGCCCAGCTCATAATCTAACTTGGTTTTAGAGCAAATCATAAGTGCCCTGTGAACTAAAGTTTTTATAAGGTTGATTTTTCTAGCTTTTGGGCTAAAGGAATTCCAACGGATGTACTGACCAGTAAACGTTGGTTTCCTGTAAATGCTGGTGAGAAATCCAGTGCCCCCTTTCTCAACCGAAACGTCTAGAAAATTCAAGGAGTTGTTCTGCTCCTTCTCTACCGTAAAATTTAGGGCTGGATGTAGCTGGTTGAGGTTGACGTGAAAACGGTCACATTCCAGCTCAGAACCGAAAATGACAAAAGTATCGTCAACATAACGAAAGTAGACACCTGGCTTTATGGTGTTATTGAAAAGTCTACTTTCATGAAAACCCACGAAAATATTTGCCAAAGCTGGCCCCAAAGGGCTGCCCATTGCCACTCCGTCTAATTGTTTATACATCTGGTTGTTAAAACTAAATTCCACTCCTCGCGTAGCAACTAGCAACAATTCTTTGAAAGTATCCTCGGGGAATGGAGGGCAATCAAGCTGACCTCTATACAAAGCATCAGCACAAATCCCTATGGTCTCACCTAATGGCACGCTGGTGAATAGACTGCTGATATCAAAAGAGCACAGAAATGTTTTGGCAGGGTCAACGTTATATGCTGATGCTTTGTATAGATTGTATAGATGATTTGTGCTGATGCTTTGTATAGAGGTCAGCAGTACCAACAGACTTTTCACATATATACATACATATATATATATATATATATATATATATATATATATATATATATATATATATATATATATATATATATATATATATATATATATATATATATATATATATATATATATATATATATATATATATATATATATATATATATATATATATATATATATATATATATATATATATATATATATATATATATATATACACACACACACAAACACATATATACACCAACTTAGCATTCTACCTGAGCTGTAAATTTCTTCAAAGTTGCTAAATATTCTCTTCAAGTATGAAACTAGTGGTTGCTCTTCATCTTGTGACATTGATGGTATGAGATTGTAAGTGTTTGACTGAATAATTGATTGGATATTGCTAAATACAAAAGATTTTGTTCCCAATGATTTTCCTCTAAATGCTGTTAGGTCATCAAGGCTTAGCTAGAAAAAAGATTAAATTGTAAAGTGAACATGGAAAAAGGGACTATGGAACATGCAGTCATTCTAATGTCCAAAGGATAAACTCCTAAATGTAATAATACCCAAAGGCAGTAGTACCTTTCAAATTCAAATTCTCTGATAAAGGCTTCAAAGTATTCAAGGCAGTTAACTGTAAAGGAATTTTGCTTGTAATTAAAACAAACCATAAATAACTAGTTGCATACTTGATCTTGTATGAACAGAATTGTAGTCCTCAATGGCCCCAAGTAATGGTGGAGAAGACTTTTCACTTCACCTGATGAATATTGGTAGCCAAGAGCAGTATCTTTTACTTGTGAAATTTCCCTAAAAACAAATATCATTAGTTATGTAGTCTAACAGGACACAAAAAAGAAGCTAGAGAGTTGCTTACCAACAAACAACAAGCAAGCTACAAATTCTATTGCAACAACATGTCATACACAGTACAGTATACACAGTAATAATGCCTGCTTAAACTCAGCTGATGGACTATAACACAACTTACCTGCTCTATAAGAAGACAGTTCTGCCCATTTCTGAGTTTTCTTGGGCAGTCTCAGGTCTGTTGCAGCATAGCCTATTTTGAATACATGCACACCTAGCAACTACCTGTTTGCACAAGGGAGATCTTATCAAAAACTGCCATATTCTCTAGTGTGGGAAACAGGAAACCTGGTGGAAGAGCTAGTAGTAAAAGTATCTTAATTCCTGGTGACATGCTAGTTCTGCAAGTCTCTTAATTAAGAGTCTTAATTTACTGAAAAAAATGTAGTGAAAATGAAAACAAACTCTAACAAACACTATCTTTTGTAGTTTTGGCTTTTAGGCACACAAGAAAAACTGTACACATATTGGTTTTATAAGGAACTACTTTATAAGGAACATACATGTAGAATGCCAAAAAATTTAAAGAACTTATAATACTAAAGGAAAATCCCCTATGGAACTTTAACATTTGAAAAAATTTTATAACAGCAAATAGTCAAGAATTAGGAGGGAAGTTCCAGTCAGTTGTGCCCAAAATCAGAATAGATTGTTTGTATAGTCAAAATTAAAGGCAAAGTTAAGGATCAATGTTTTACTTGTGTTTGTACCATTGTATGACAGTAAATGTGGAGTGAAAATTAAGGAACTGTTAAGGAACTTTCAGTGCAACAATTTGATAATTGGAAGTCTGAAAGTAAGGAACTTTTGGATCCAGGCCTCAAGCTAGGTTCCTTATAAAAAAGCGTGTAGAGGACACTTTTAAATCTGTGGAGGAAAAATGTGTTTCTGAACTGTGAAAGGTGGCACAGAACAGTTTTAAGTGTCTTAGCTCTTTCCTTGTAGTTCCAGAAGTCTTTGAAAATTTAGGCTTTCTAGTGCTAGGTTTCTTATAAATTGGTTTCTAGGTACTACGTAGTTAGTGTAAAATACTGCTACCTGTCTTTATTCTTGCACACAAAACTTAACATTTTATTCCTTATATTTCATCAAAACTTTATAAATAAACAACAAAACCAATATTTTAAGACTTAGAGAAGAAATCCATAATAGTTGTCTGATTTTTTTAAGTAAGGATGATCGTGTCATAAACTCTTCTTATTTTCTCATGGAAGCTGGTACCTCCTCATTAAACTGTTCATTGGCCTTTGCCAGTGTAAATCTATTATGAAGCTCAAGTGGATGGATTGCTGATCTGGATTATGGTGAATAAATAATATGTACTTATATGAAATAGACCAGAATATGCTGTCCAGTTTATGAATTTATCTGGACTAGGAGGTCCATATAATGAGAAGTATTTCAATACACTATAATAGGAAACTAATTGGACTTAGTAATTCTGTCCAGAATACAAAAATCTGGATACAATTGATCCAAATTATTTGAGGTTGACTGTATTACCATGATATATGCGATCTGTACCCAGGCCTTTTCGTAAGAAATAGCTCGCGCGAGTGGACAAACGCTCACATGATTTCTCTTGCGCGAGCGATTGCTCTGGTAAAGATATACATATACACAATCCTGTTGATTTCGGAAGTAACACAAAGAACTACTTGGCCATGGGCTTGGGACATGATAAAAAACAACCCCATAATGCTAAAAGTTTTAAGAAAACAGTATAACCCTGTTAGTATTCACTTGGATGTCAATGAAAACTAACCATTATTATGATCCTAATGCACTCGTGCAATGGGTAAATACCACATTAAAATTCATTGACAGCTGTAAAATAAGATGTTTCTAATCTGCATCTCTGAGTTTCAAAACTCATGTGCTTTGAATTTGAAATTGAGTTTAAAAGGAAAAACGCCACTACAATGTGCTATTTTATCAAAAATAAGCACAAAAATTCTTGGAAGTAGAAGTGGTGTAAGTTGATTTACATAGACATTAACAAGAAAACAAAATGAATGAGAGTAGAAAAAATTCCAGCAGCGACCACCCCAGATGGGTGAATGCATTTGTTGACAACTTTCACACATTTTGACAACGAAACTAGTGATTTTCTTCCAAAATTACAAAGCGATATTCTACAAGATTTACTGTTCTGCATGAGCAATCAAAAGCTCCTGTGGTTTTGTTTGCATGTGTGCCGATGCGATTGTGAGTGATTGCTTGCATGAAATGAAAAGGCCCGTGTACCATGACAGACAGGGTAATTCTTCAGAGCTTCACTTGTTTCAACAATCTGTTAGTTCAGATTGGTCTTGTCACCTCTGAGGATAATGGCTAATACAGAAACCTTGACATTGCCATAAATTTCCTTCAATATGTTCATCAATATTGCTTGCCATCTGCAGTGGTGATCTTGAATGGACATCATTGCAACTAACACAGAGGATAACTTAATCAACCTTATACATCTTACTTCCATAATCTCTTTGTGCAGGCCTCTCTGGGAAAAAAATACCAGGTGGGCTATAAAAAGCCCTTGTCCATATGGCTGTGTGGTCTATTTAGCCCTTGCAGAACTGTTGATTAGTTTTTACATTTGAGTATTACCAAAGGCAAAAATACATTACCTTGCCAATTCTTTAAACACTATTCACCTTAAGAAGGGATTTCTGTGTGTACTACTACCTTAAAAGTTTGCATTACAATGGTAATCATGCTATGGGCTGTTCCTTTCGTGCGAAAACATTTCCTATTCCATTGAACGTTTTAAGGGGGTAATACAAAAGTTGTTAACATGTGCCATATAAGGAAACGGAAATCTGCTATTTATAATGCCACTTTATAAACACATAGACGTTATTTACTAACACCCTGATATTTAATGGTAAGTAGTTCAAACATTGGAAAGCTAAGCTATGTGATTAAATAAGAACGTTGCCTTGAAAAATTGCATGGGCCGAAAAAAGCACTCGCAAAATTCATTTTGCATTGGATTTGCACGGGCGCGGGCTATAGCGTCTCCGGGAAAGGCCTGTTTATGCATAATGAAGACTTAGTCATTCTTTAGATCACCATATATATGCTATGCATACCCAATTGGGAATGGGATAATGTTCTTCACTTTCTTCTTAACCAGCTGCTTAACTTAAGAATCACCCAGAACAAGAACTTTGCTATTAGGTTGGTGGTACCTTGAATCTTGGGCATATTCTTCATTCCTTCTTTCTACTAGCTTGTTGAAGTTTGATAGAGCAGCTTTTTCTTGGTGCCTAACACAGATATTTCCATTGGATTATGTCGGATTCCTGGTATTTTCTTGTTACTCTTCTTGCTAGTGTTCAATGTCATTTTTGAGGCTGGAGAGCTCATTTGTTTGTCTAGCATTTGTTTAAGGAAAAGACTTTAAGCAGCTTTTCAGAGCATTTTTTGCACTTATGAGTAATGACAATCCCACTACAGCTCAGTTCCATTGGTCATGTTGACATTGGAATTAATGGTTGTTTAAGCTTTGCTACTAGAAGACCTGCATAGATTCTTAAGCAATTCTGGTTCCTTTAATGTTGCCAGTTCATCCTTAACATCACTAAATATGGAAGGCTAGATTGCAGAAATTGGCATGTATACTTAAGACATTCTGGCTCAAATGATACTACCACCCCAAAATGGACATGGCAGGGTGTTGAAAGGTATAATAGGGTGTGGTGTAATAATTTGATTTGAATAATTTACAAATATCATACTGATAACACTAGTGCTTTTTTTGAAAAACATATCACCAGGGCAGTACATTGCCTGCACAAATCAGTCTAGGAAGGCAATTGGGCAACAAAAGGGTTAGCTTTGTAGGTATCCCCCAGAAGTGCATCCCCCAGAAGTATTATTCGATAACATGTCAACATTTTATAAAACATTGTTCTTGGCAAAACCTAGTTATGCTGATGTGTGTTACTAACACTTCACACCTACTTTATACCTAACTGTTCAATGATTGATCTTGAACACATCACATAGAAATTGATGATATGCACCTGTACAGTTAATAAATTGGTTTACAAGGGCATTTGCAAGGGTGATCACCCATGTAAAATGAAAAGGCATGTAACACGTAAATTGTCTGCTGGTATTACAGAGTTTCACTACAGCATGAAAGAACAGCAACATCTTTTAGACATACTGAAAGCTTTCTTTGTCTGACATTTGTCAGAGTATGAAATGTCAGATAATGACTGAAGGATGTATATGTGCATTTTGGTTCACTTTTGGGTGGAAGACAACTTTGTAGAAAGTCTCAAGTTCAAAACGAGATCATTTGTGGCTGATATTTTTCTGAAAATACAAAATTTTCCCCAGTGGTATTGACATAAGTTGTCAAAAATTCTTACATGTCTTGAAAATGACTGCCATCTATAATTTTGATGTACAAGACGTCCACCTTTCTCATTAGGGTTTCGCAGGAGAACACCTCTCTTCTTTGCAACAAAATAAAGAATGAGAAATTTAATTTTGGTCACACGTACATGTTTAGGGATGATCTAGTCAATGATGGCAAATATTCTTTTCTATTTTAGTAGCAGCACTGTAATTAGGTTTTTTCCACAGCCCCCTGAAAAGCAGCCACTCTTGGTTGACGGGGGCCACCGTGATTAAAAAATTTAAAATGAAATGGAATGAGATGCTCATCTGCCCCTTACACACTCCACAGATATGAGGCGTCAGAATTTCAAAGTTTGTACTGTGCCGGTGAATTTTAACAAGATACCTGAGGTTTTCTATGGAATTACATATGCAAAGGCTATACTGGCGTACATATCTTGAACATTTGGTGCAGATCTGTGGTGTACAAGAGTTCCCGATTCCAGACTGGCGGCTTGGCCGTCCTACTTAGCTCGGCAATATCTTTTCCAAGTAACTTGCAAATTATTCCAACATTGATCTACAATTTATCATAAAGACCTACCTTTCATTTGACCACACTAGTATTGGGACAGGTCCAAGTGGACTACAAAGAGATATTGCAGCACTTATCAGGATAGCAAAATTGGTGACATTTCCTAGCAATACTTTGGAAGCCATCTTGTTTGGACTAAGGCCAGCCAGAGGTGCGCGCGCATCACTCCACGCTCCACACACATCACCGATCGATGACTAGTCTATGGTCTGTCCGGAAACAGTACATGCATACATCCATACATGCATACATACATAAATACATACATAAATACATACATACATACATACATACATACATACATACATACATACATACATACATACATACATACATACATACATACATACATACATACATACATACATACATACATACATACATACATACATACATACATACATACATACATACATACATACATACATACATACATACATACATACATACATACATACATACATACATACATACATACATACATACATACATACATACATACATACATACATACATACATACATACATACATACATACATACATACATACATACATACATACATACATACATATATTTAAACGAAATAACGTGGCGAAGACCTACAACGTTTTTCATTAAGTTACATTTGTGCTTTTCAAAATATCCTTCCATTTTTTGCGGTCCTTTGCCAGTTGACTTGCCTCTTCCCATTTTAAATTAATTTCTTGCAATTGTTTTTGCATCAATTCCAGCCATGTAAACTTTGGTCTTCCTCGTGGTCTTTTTGATTGTATTAATGCCACACTTAACGCTTTTCGTGCAGGTGTGTTCTCATTTAACCTCATCAGGTGATCAAACCATTTTATTCTCTTTTTCTCAATTGTTTTGCTCCATTGTTCTGTCTTGGTTTTTTCGTATACGTCTTCATTCTTTAAAATCTTTGGCCATCTAATATTTAGAACATATGAGCGTAGCTATCAATTTGATTTTTTAGCGTTTTCGTTAGTGTTCAAAGTTCACTGTTGTATAAAAATACTGGTGTTATGTATGCTTCGAATGCTCTTACTTTAGTTCTTCTTGACAATCGTTTGTTTTGGAAAATTTCTTTTAAGTTTGTCAGTGCATTGAGTGATAGGCTTTTTCTGTTGGCAATGTCTGCTTCTGTGTTTAGTTTGGATCCTAGTATCTTAGCATTTTTCCATTCATTTTCGTTCTTATATTTCACCGTATATTCTTCAGTTTTTGACATGTTTATCATCTGACCTCTTTTCTGTAGTCTTGATGGAAGTTGTTCTTTTATATGCTCGATTACTTTTTTTATCTGTTGTTGCTATTGTTATATCATCCGCATATTCCATATTTATTTCGAAATTTTCTATTTTCTTGTCATGTGATGGCTTTTCGCAACCTTTACTTATTCTTACTTCATTGCAGTTTGTTTGTTCTTTTCTGTTTTGCATGTTATGTTCTTCATGTTGTTTTTCTACAAGTGATTTTGCTAGGTAGAATATGATTTCTTGTTACAACAGTCACCTTGGGGTGTACTAGTGTCTGTCTTAAAAGCCGAACTTCTAGATTTTCCAACTTGTACCATTAACTCAGTTCCTAGCATTATTTGAATCATATTTAATTCATCTTTGTTTAAAATTTTTTGCAGATCTTTTACTATACATACATGCATATAATTATTTGGTAATGCAGGTTTACCTAAAGGCAACTAAAGTTGATGTGGACCTGCAGCTACAAACAAAAATAAGCTTAATTACCTAGTTAAATATAAAAGTAAAACAAGCGATTAAAAAATTTAAAGTATTTACAGTGTCAAAAGTACCTAAAGTCTTTGTTCTCATTATTAATGATACAAGCCTTTTTTCAAATGAATGCTGGTTTACGTTCTTTTTGTAATCTTTTGTCTTGTTTTTGAAAGTTGCTACATTTTCTTGACTCTTCAGGTTACTGTTAATTGAGTTCCAAAGGACTCCACCTCTATACTTGAATGAATTCCGTCCAATTTCTTTCCTGTACCTTATGACTTCAACTTGAAGGGGATTTCGCACATTTGTTTTTCGTTCGCTGAATTGTTCATAAATTTGTTTGGGGCATGTTTTGTAATAAATCCTATGCATCCACGTCAGCACCCTATTCGTGTGGCCATGAGCGCAAAGATGTGAAGGGAATATCTTAAATAAAGTAAACTTTTTTCAATCCATTTTAGCTCTAAAATTGAGTTGAATAGCTTTGTCATATCGGCATAGTATTTGACAAAAGGAATTTTGGTTTGCATGACAGTGGAATATGGGGAAAATAATACTTGGTAATAGGACGAGAGTCTTAAATGCTTCACATCTTACAGCTATAGATAAAGAATCAACAGTATTGATACTAAGCACTGCGAAACACAATAACATTATTAATCAATGCATAATTATATAAAGACATGGCGTCCTTCCAACCTAGATATAAACAAAATATTTTACCATATTAGACATTGATTTTACTAGCTCCATCTGAGGCGGAAACGTTCCTCTTTATGCAGCTATAAAGCACATCGAAAGACTTGTATCATGTATTGCAATATATTCAAAATTCAACAATAGCAAAGTAACATGGTAAAGTAACAGTTTTCGATAAAATGTGTGCTTCATATCTAACAGCAAACATGATCCAAATCGTCCTCAAAAACAGCTTTTGACTCTCGAAAACATCAAGTGAAAAAACAAGTATAATGTGTTAACCTATAGAAATTAAACAAAAGAAATCAAACAACAAATACAAATGACACAGAACCAGAAAACAAAAGGATATCCGATAGACCGTAAACAGTTCTTTTAAACAGTTCTTCGTAATCATAACACCATCATACTACAACCAAAATCCAAGTCGCACGAGGACCACTATTGATGTTTAAGAACTTTGACTTGCGATGCAACAAAGCTGTAGTCTGATAATTTTGTGTCATGGTAAAAGCAACATTCAATTTTACAGGTATGTTTGCAGCACTTTCATAAGCTTGGCCACAGACATCAATGAGGTCCTGTAACTGTAAGAATGTCAGGGTAGACTTTTAAAGTAGTAATTGCCACCGTTACCTTCTTGAAAAGATCACATATAGAATATACGCTCTGCAAAATTACTTGTTGGGAAATATTAAAAAGAAAGAACCTTGTACAGGAGGAAATATAATTCTTTGTGAGAAAAGTTTTCATGAAAAAGTTGACTTATGCTTGAAACTTCATTTGAATAAACCACTGTGATAAATGCTAATAAGAGCACTGCAATAACACAGTATACCACATAAAATATAAAACTGAGAAAAATTACTATTACTGAAACTTTGACAACTAGATGCGTATAGATTCAGTGATCAATAGACTTCTACCAATCATTGAGCTGACTCTTCTTCAGATTTCTTGAGGATTCATATCCCTCAAAAATTCTCCACAATGTTCCATGCCTCCCAACTGTCATTGAAAAAGTTTTCATGCCCTCCCCAATTCTAACTCACCCCGGTACCCAGAGTTATAAATGACTGAACCCTAAGAGCTTACCCTCTCGCCTGACAAGAAGTATTTGCTCTGGAAGTCTCAGAGACTGGGAACTGCAGAACAGCCCCGTTATCGGCAAGCAGATGTTTGCGATAAAATCATGGAAGAAAGTGTATGTCTCAGAGAGAAGCTTTTGTTTTTTATATAATTGTAAAGCTTCGTCATGTAAAAGCCATTTTATACTTGAAATGACTGAACTAGCAGTAATCGCCATTATGGGGGAACTGAGATTATGATGGTGACATTATTTTGGACATCAATGCTAGAGACAGATGCTCTCTTTCTCACTTCAACAAGAGCTCCTCTAAGCTGTGTTGTATATTGCATTTTTAGCCTGTTGATTTCGTTCCACTTATTATTCATTACATATTCAGCAGTAGTCAGCTGCAAATTTGATTCGACGGTCAATGTTCAGCAGAAGTCAGCTCTGGTTTTGATTGGGTAAATTTGAACTGACTACAGCTCATGCCAGAGTTGATGCTGCTCGGAATGAGCTACGATTGACCAATACATCGCTGATTCTCAATAACGCTGTCATAAAAGGCAGGCTACGTAATGTCGGTTTAGTCCAGTCTAAGCTTTGTACAGAGCGAGAGGAAAAGAACTGTGTTTTTACTTAGACTGTCGAGTAATCGGTTCATAAAGAAATGTGCTTTAAATGGTATTTTGAACCAAAGCTATATAACATGAAGCATAGTTATGTATGCAGGGATAATCATTACGTCATAAATGTAATATCTGACTTCAGCTCTAGCATACATTGCTGTAGTCTAGATCCGCGCCTGGGTAACTATGGCCGTAACTAAGTGTAACGTACTGGGTGGAAGTCGTATACAGTACACGCTGTGTTAGGTGTCGTATGCAGAGGTCGTATGTGATTGCGAATTGAGTTTCCTGTCTCCATGTTAGTGTCAGTGGCGTAGCGTGCCTTTTTCGACAGGGTATTCTAGCATAGGGTGTGGCTAGGTAATAATAATAATAATAATAATAATAATACCATATTTTCACAGGGTAATTCAATCAGCTATAAATATAGCTGCTATCAAGAGAAGCCCTGTATAGAATTAAAATTAAAAAAGTTAAAGAAAATTGCCATACATAAAGAAGAAGATACAAAATCATATAAAAATGTTTAAAATTAATCTTAAAAGGTTAATGTCATATTCAGCAAAATTTGTCCATGACAAAATACATAAGCTAATCTATAAAATGTTCCTTCAAAGCTTTCTTGAAATGAATGTAATACTTCTCAGTTTTCAGATAAAGTGGCAAGTCGTTAAAGATCTTTCTTCCACTGTAATATACCCCTCTTTTTCCACTTTCGGTTTCAACTTTCGGCATCCGCAAGTCCGTACCATTACGTCTCGTTGCTTTTCCGTGTTCAAGTTTCATAAAATAGTTGTGGAAGACTTCAGGAGCTGTTCCATTTAAACATTTTAAAACGAAATCTGCACATTGAATTGATCTTATCGATGCAAATGATCGCCATACACGATGCTTTTTATGTTGCTCTCCAAAAATGCTCTTAAGTGCTCTCTTCTCAATCTTCCTGAGCCTCGTTTCATTTGTCTCTGACAATGTCGCGAACACAATGCTGCAATACGTCCCGTGGCATTTATCGCCCTGAACATAAATATCTAGTAAAAACCTCAATCTCCTACCCTGTATTCATCAGTTGGCAATGGTCACATAACAGAAAGGAACCGAAAATTAATACTAGACATTGTATCTAGGCTGTGTAATGTTACTGCAAGGCTTCAGTCTCCCCTTAGCAACAATCCTCTTTTTCAGCAAGTGATAATTTTTTAACAAAAGAACACTCTTTACAATAGCAACTGGACAATAGCAGAGAATGACTAATAAGTCAGAATGTTGATTGGGACAATATCATCATATGACTCTGCATACCTTTGGATTGTGCAAATCTAGCAGCACGCATTATGTAAACAGAAAGAGACTAAGCCAGGGAACTTACATATATTTAGAAATATAGGGGGAATGTTTGATGTCTATCGTTATAATATTCACGAAATTAAAACAGTTATAGGCTCCCCCTAACACTGCAAAATGAGACATTGAGGAACTTGGCCTAAGTGCGATTGAACCTCTACGAGCTACCTACCTTTCATTTGTCTTTCTTGCTGCTGCTGCCACATGACATAATTTACATCTGACCAGAACTGTCCTGCTAAAACGTCAGTCTTTCAACTCTCCTATTATAAATTTTACATGTCGTATTTACTTCGTATTTGATAGCTACTCTGCCACTCCGAGTACTCAAGCTCATTGTTTGTTAGCCTCTATGTGAGGTTATAGAAGTATGAGGCTGGACGCTGGCCATTTCTCAGCGTATTTTGAGATTGTTTTCGCTCATTAAAGAACATTTTATTCATGAAATGGAGCATTTTGATTGGTGGAAACACCCTACCGGGTATTCACTGCGTATTCGTGACGAACTTCTTTTAACATGAAGTTGTTGTTCGGTCTTCTGCATTATCTTCACAAATCTGCTTGGTTCCAAGCGATCTACGTCTGCACACTTACACAGCTTGAATATTAAGGGAGGTAAACATGTTAAAAGGAGTTAAATTTGCCATTTAACTGAGCATTTGAGAAATAGTACCGCTATCGCAACACAATGCAGATTATTATTTTGTCTGGAAATTGTACGGTATTCACTGAATACCTTGAATACCCTGACGCTACGCCACTGGTTAGTGTTAACGTACAATATCATTGCAGTGCCGTCCTATGTGTAATTACGAACTTGGTAAGTGATTTTGATCTGTATTTTGTCACCACTCGGTTAATTATATTATCGAATGAGGCCACATGATTAGTTAATAATATTAAATACTCGCATTGAAAGAAGTCGTGTTTTGTTGTTCTGGTCTTAGCTTAGGCCTTATCTACTCTCACCCGAAAAAGCGGACACAGTCTCTCAGAATCAATAATACTTATTCTTCTTTCCAAACTATTTTATCAGGTGTGCCTCAGGGTTCTGTTTTGGGCCCCATTCTCTTCAATTTCTACATTAATGATCTATTTCTATTCATTAAACAGGCGACTCTATATAACTATGCTGATGATAATACTCTGGCTTTTTTCCAAGACTTTTTCAAATTTGATTGGGGTACTGGAGAAAGAAGCTGGAGTGGCCTTGAACTGGCTTAAACAAAATCAACTGATAGCTAATCCAGAAAAGTTTCACGCAATTCTTATTAGAAAGGATCAGACTAACACAAGTGGAGGAAACTTAATTATCAACGGTGAACTAGTAAAATCGGAAGAAACGGTAAAGTTACTAGGAATCTACCTAGACTATAAGCTAAATTTTGAAAAGCACATCTCTGAAATTTGTAGAAAAGCTGCATCACAGCTCAATGTTTTAAAAAGACTTAAAAGTTTTGTTGCTTTTGATGAAAAGAAGATTCTTGTCCAGAGTTTCATCTATTCTAATTTTGATTATTGCCCTTTAGTATGGTACTTTTCATCGGCAAATTCCTTGCAGAAAATTGAAAAAGTCCAAGAACGTGCCCTTAGATTTTTATATAATGACCAACTTAGTTCATACGGCGTTTTACTTTCAAAGTCTGGAAGGTGTACTATGCGTGTTTTCCTACTAAAATTTGTGTGAATTGAAATTTTCAAAACTCTGAACAAACTAAACCCTTCCTTCATGTAAGACATTTTCAAAGAGAAATCTTCTAGTTACTCATTAAGAGGAACCAATAATTTACAACATTATAGACCAAATCAAGTCACCTTTAGTTCAAATAGCCTCCGATCCCTAGGCCCACAAGTGTGGAATGGACTGCCAAATGAAAGGAAGTCGGCAGAAAATCTAAATATCTTTAAAAATATGCTAAAAAAGTGGGAGGGCCCTAGCTGTTAAAGCAGCGTATGCAAATGTATATATAGAAATTAGTATCTTTTCATTTAGATTGCAAATAGAATTCAAAAATATTTCTATTCCTTATTTATGATTACTTAGTTATCGATTTAGATTAGTTTACGTGTATATATATATGTATATTTGTAAACTAGAAATAAAATCGATGTAAAATAATTTCACACACATACACACACACACACACACACACACACACACACACACACACACACACACACACACACACACACACACACACACACACACACACACACACACACACACACACACACACACACACACACACACACACACACACACACACACACACACACACGCACACACTCTGGGCCTAAGCGTGTCCGTTCAGTGCTACCAATGGAACCCCAGTCGTTACATAAGTTTTTGTTTAGGGATCCTCTAATCCTTCACAGCTATATTACACAAACTTGTAATTACGCATGCAGTTCACATATAATTGGCTCACCATTGTCACCTGACGCAAAGAACAATAGCGTATTGCAGACTGCCGCAGGTAAAGCGTTCCCATGTAGGATTCCGTTGCCTGCGTTACCGCAACTGCCGGGAAAAGTAGTACGTACTCATCTAACTTTCTTCAGGCAGTTACAGCACTTCAAACCGCTTGCCTGCAGTACCGTAGGATTACGTACACATATAATAATGTCTTGCAACTTTACGGCAGTTACGGTTATACGGGAACCAGCCTTAGCATTTTTGTTCAATTTTTCAATTTTAAATACATCATGCACAGATTACCCTTCAGCAAGTTAAAATCTAAGCAAAAATAGAAAAACAAATAAATCCAATGTAGAATCTAATTACATTGATATCAAGCCTAACAATTAAAGATTATAGTTCTAGTCTTATTTTTATCTTTGATTTCGTCATGTTAAGTAACGTTGGTTCTATGTTCCTCTTTGTTCCGTTTTTTGTAGTCTTGCATCATTCATCTCCCACAGTTAGTGTCATCATGTTGCTTTACTTGTCTGTGACGTATTGTCTAATCTTAGTATACTGTTGTTTGTTGTGTTGTGTTACCATGCCATTGCATTGCTACCTTAGTCCGTCATATGTTATAATTATTTTGTTACGCCATGTGTGTTAATATAAATAAAGCATGTCATGTTCTGTGTAGTCAATCGTTATTTGAAGTCGTCGTTAACAGTTGTCATGTGGTAAGATGGAAGTCGTTGTCGTGTTTCTGTTCTGGGAATTGTCGTTAGCCTATCAAGTTTGTTGAAGAGTCACCGTCTGTGAAAGTTATTATTTAGTTGTCACTGTTAATATTATCGCTGCTTGTATCAACGAAATAAAGACCAGTTTTGACTTCACAGAGCAGACCGTGTTTTTGTGACTTATTTCTGTTATTTTGTTGTTCTTATTTCATGGACGTCTGACAGACGTTGTTGTAAAATCTAGTTATTTTACAATTATAAGGCCCATAAATCTTATCTACCTAGTGCTGTTCTTCCAGGGAGTTGTGGTTTAGTATCAGCTCTTTAGATGTGTTTAAAGTTGTTTTTTGAAACGACCTAGTTTCTGTAGTTTACGAATTTCAGCAAGTGTGTCATTCCAAGATTTGAAAGCTGCATAATGAAAACCTTTTTGCAAATTCAGTCCTACATCTAGGAATCTGGAGATCTTCACATTTCCTCGTATTGTAGGTCGAGTGAAAAGATCTCGGTCGGTATTTATCCCACAGCCTTTCAGGGCACAGTTTGTTCATTATATGATAGGTCATGACATTTCGATCATAGCGGAAAAGATATTCTACGTTCAACCTAGAAGTCAACCAACTATCTTTTATTCCTGCGTTTGTTATTATTACATAAGCCCGATCTTGAAGGCGTTGAAGAGCAGCTTTTGATAGACTACCCCAAATAACATTGGCATAATGAAGATGACTCTCAATTAGTGCATAGTATACATTATACAGTTAGGATTGTTGTGGAATGACATTTCTCAATCTTTTTAGAGCCCCAAGACTTCCACTCATTTTGCCTTTGGTGCGCATCAAATGTTCCTCCCAAGCTTGCTTTTCATCAGTTATCACTCCAAGGGGATTAGTCTTATTCACTCTTTCTATGTCAAAGTTATTTAGCTTCAGCACTTCTGGCAAGTCAAGATTTTTTGTTTTAAGTGGGTGCCCTATGATCATGAATTAAGTTTTTAGGGATTGGGCCTAAGTTTATTCACCCTCATCCACTCAGAGAGATTCGAAAGCTCATGATGTGCGCATTCAGCTAGTTTTGCTACATCATCCGATGCAATCGTTATATTGGTAACGTCGACATAGATGCTAGCCCTAGAGAATTTTAGACACTTTCTAAGTCATTCAAGTAAATGATGAAAGGAAGGTGGTCCAAACAAGAACCTTGGGAATACCACAGGTTGCATTTCTGTCTTTTGAATGCCGACCATTCATAGAGCAAAACTGTTTTCTATTATTTAAATAGGATTAAAACCAATTACCAGCTTTGCCTCTTATTTCATATGCACGCAATTTTTTTTAGCAATACATCGTGATCAACGGAAAGCTCATTAAGCTGAGCAACCGTGGTTCTCCATGCTCTTCTGTTCTGTGCCAGCCAATACAATCCAACAAACTTCTGAGACATAATAGAAATAGTATAATAATAATTGATTTATTTATGGCTGGCATGATAAGGATAGCTAAAAAACTAGTTAAGGCTAACCATGTAACAAAGTTGAAAATTAATAATTCTATTTACATTGTTCAATAAAATCCTAAATTATTTACATAAAGCTTGCACAATCTACAGTTGCAATTGCTGAATTGAAGTTTTTTAATTTTCCTATTAAATTCGGCTAAGGTATAAGATTCTTTTATTTTTAGCGGCTATAGTATTTGTAACTCACAGGCTACAGAAATTCAAACTCATTCTGATACCAACTCACCGTAGACTTTTTTAACACATATTATGTTGGTCATACAGATAATGGTTTAAATCCGTGTGTCCCTGTAGCTAGTTGAACGAAATAAATATGACCCTACCAAAGCACTAATAACTTAGGTCATATTTATTGGAGCAAAAATATTATGAACGACTTTTCCACAGCGAGAAGTGAACCGAAGCTAAAATACAACAATCAACTAACTGACACTACTGCTTGACAAACATCTAAATTGTAGGTGTGAAAATGCCAATCAACCGTAAAACAAACACAATAGGTACTATACAAATTAATAACGAGACGAATGCAAAGGACTACTTTAGCAGCACAATTACAAGTGTCCGTTTAACAGTCTTACAGAACAATAATTCGGAATTCACGCGCAACAGTATTGTAGATCAATAAGAACTCACATTGATGTATATATCATCTTGCTTTCATGCATCGCAAACTATAACTAACTCACTACCTGCGGTTACAAATGGTACATAGAAACATGGTATCAAATTACATGGTACATTACTACAGCGGCAACGATTGCCAGAGTTTGTGTCCAGTGTACTTGGACATTTAGAACATTTAGAGATATTCTATTACCCATTAACCAGTTGTCAAGTTTTGATAATCCTCATTTATAGCCTCAGCTAGATCCGTCAAACTTTAGTTCAAATAAAAAACGACTGTGTCATTTCCCGACACAACAACTCCCGGCAAAATGACAGCCTTTCTTTACAGGGGGTGTTGCCATAGTCTGCCAAATGTATTGAAATTGCATTCTTCACATAGTTTCCCAAGTTTTGCAAAGAGAGGCGTAGCCAGCGGTCGTGCTGGTCGTGCTGAGCACGAATAAACTTTGTATGCAAAATAATTTCGAGTTTCATATTAATAATAATCTGTAAAACCAGCTTTCTGAAAAGACGTTACTTGAGAGATAGCATCTCTTGTATCCCTGTCTCTGGTCGTGCTCATAAACGAGAGAACAAAGGAACGTTGGAGAAAATATCTCTCATATCCCTGTATTTAGTCGTGCTCTAAATTTAGAGCACGACCAAACAGAGGGTTTCCAAACAAACAGCCTTCATGTTGACACTACCTCAGTACTACATTTGACCGTCTATTTCACTGGACACCCTGTGGTTGGTCGTGCTGAAAATTCAGAGCACGACCTAGTTATTTTGGCCCTTATGATATGTGCAGTACATTGGTAGCCGTAACAGGTTTTGATTGGCTTATGTGTTTCAATTTGTAACTAGTTCAAACCTTTGGTCGTGCTCTTTGGCAATAGCACGACTGCACTCGAAGGTATCGTGATTCAGGATAAAGATGCTTAATTCGTCGATTAATTATGGAACCCTACCAGCAATAGATAAGAGAATCGCGAATTTCGAAGACATCGTCTCTTGTCCAGTAGTCAAACCGTTTTTTTCAACACATTTAACTTAGAAGATGATAAGTTTCTAAGAAGACTGGCCTAGGCCGAAGTTGGTAATGAGAATTAAAGACAGAGTATTACCAGATTACTGGTACGATAGAGAAGAATGGCTAAAGTGCAGTGAAGGTAGGAGCTTTGTTAGCCTTGTTTTCTTCTCTGCCCTGGGTGTTTGATTAAGCCATAGTTGTACCAAGTGCCTCTGTTCAAAGGACCCTTTCTTGCTTGAACTCAGACATTTGTTGAGGAGTAAAATGTTCCAAGAGCTCTTAGGCTCTGTTTGCAGTATTTCAGTGCATAAAGATATTCATAAAATTTTGCTAAGAAACCAAGAATACTTAACTTTCTCCACAAAGAACTTATCATTGGCAAAGCTGGAAAAGGCCATTCCGAATAAGAGATAAATTCCCATCATATAGCCAAGTATAGCTAAGTTACTATTTTGTCATTGGATATCAAAAATAGATATTGCATCCAACTTGGTCATATTCCTTCTAGGGTATGCCTGAGTTAAGATGTGAAGAGTGATGAGTAACACAGCAATGTGCTATGCAATCCAGATTGGCTCCTACCTATCAATTCAAGAAATACTGAAAGTGAAAAGGACTAGACCCACTCCATCTCAAGGACATCTGCCATTCATAGAAAGCTGTTGGAGTTGCCAGAGCCCTTCTTATGTTCAAATACATTGCTTTAGAGAAGGATTTGGTCAGCTGCTAGAGGCATTTGCAGATATATATATATATATATATATATATATATATATATATATATATATATATATATATATATATATATATATATATATATATATATATATATATATATATATATATATATATATATATATATATATATATATATATATATATATATATATATATATATATATATATATATATATTGCTCTTTGTCCATTTGTTATTTAGAAGAGAGTAGCAACTGCATGAAGCTCTGCAGTTTCCCTTTCTGCCTGCTACTGATTAACTGCCTCAGTGCTAGATGATTTCCTTCTAGATGACAAATAATGGAAAACTTGAGGAAAGAATGAACCCATAATTTAGTATTTTACAGCTTGCCTCAATCACAGTTATGTGGTAGTGGACAGCTGTAATGTGCCTTAGGTAGCAGGTGATGTTTGAAAAGTAAATGGTTTTAAGTCAGTTGCTTCAATGATTAAGAACTTGTTAAAAGAGTGGAAGTTTTTATGTTGTTCATATGCTACACTTATGTAATCTGTAAGAGAAGTGTATTAAGTGGATGCATTTTGTCATATGTTTAAGAATAAAAATTAGCCCACTGTATCTATAGCCTCCTAAACCCATGATCAGGAATCACTAAGTGGCATGTCTATATTCTTTATTGCAGCAAGTCTGTATGCAGAAGTGGTGCCACAGGGGACACTAGGGGGCATATCTTTTCAGTTGTCTCCTTCATAAATTTTGTATGTTGTCTGAATTTGAGGAGAATTCTTTTTCTTTTTAGCTATGTTGCTTGTTCTCACCCTTTATTTGCATAGTTTAGTGTAGGGGCATGACCCAAAAAGCTTCATATGCCAAAACCACGCCCAGATGAGTGGCTGGCACCGCCCATGCCTGTATATCGCTGATAGTACGACCAACCAATTACGGCTGGCTGCGCCACTGAGAGTGACTCTTAAGATAAAAACACGTTTCAGAGCACGTGAATATGTAATTATCCCGAAATTGAGAATATCGAGTCTCGGCGAAAAGTATTTGGTTCTTTTAAAAGACAAATGTGTATTGTTTGGAACGAATTCAAGGTGACGAAAATCCGGATTGAGCCTGCTTCATGCTTTGCTTAGTCAATCATTTCTTGTTTGAGTTTGAAATGCAGTTTCGTGATACGTGTTGCGTGAAAACATTCATATTGCTATTTCATGATTAACTAGACAAATCCTTGAATTTTGACATATTCAGGTAACATATCTAGTTAAAATCCATTAAAAAGTTTCGATTCATGTTTGAGGCATCCTTTGAAAGGTAGGTGTGTGTTCAAAAGGTGCATATCGACTAGGAAAAAATGTGGACCAAAAACTATGTGATGTAAAAGGAGCCATAAGAAGTGCTAAGAAAAATCAGAGCGTTTTAGAAAGCACCGCAGGAAAAAGTATTGTTAAGGAAGTAGGCAAAGGAACAGATATGAAGACAAGCAGTAGGTGAAAAGAAGCGAGATTAAAAGAATACCATAGAAACAGAGGAACGTTGGGAATTGAGAGTAGGCCTATCTCTTTGTAAGAGCAGACTCGTTTTGAATGAGTATATTGAATGAAATGTCCATCTTACAAATTATGCTAAAATCATGAATAGATGCAATATGACTTGTTTGCTCTATGATATTATCATTTCTTTCGATCCAAATTAGTTGAAATCAATTGAATCATCAAACAAAAGCTGAAGTTTGCAGCCCTGACATTCACTTGAAAAGTAGAGGAAGCGTGGCATTACCAGATGGGAAGATTATCAGTGCACCTGCTGAAGTAGATGCTTAGATGTGTAAGTTCGCTTTATACTTTACCTATGACCTTCGTTAGTTGTTGAAAACTTTCATAAGTGTGTGAAATATCGAACAGCGCACAAATGTCATGATCATGGGATGTCACAATGTATGGCTGATATATGTCCTAATCCCCATTTAAATGCTAACTAAAACACCACTCACAACCTTCTGTTTGAATGTAATTTAGCGTTCCATTCACCAGTTTTAATTTTACTGCTTTTTACTTTTTATCATAAGTAATTTAGTTTGACTTTTGAGATATTAGAACGTGTAATTAGGTTATTCTGCGTTTTAACTCATATACTTAAGTTACTATAGCAAGATATTATTAATTGTGTAAGTTTCTAATACGGTCCCCTGCAAAGCAGTCTTATTGACGGGGCCACCGTGTATAAATAACTAAAAATAAATTGAAATGACATGAAACGAAGTTCACTCCTTTGTATCTTCCAAATATTTTGTTAGGACTGTGTAGAACAAACTATGAAACTAAATGAAGGCAATGATGGTTCTAAGTAGTGGTGTAGAAGTAAATTGATAGCAAGGGGGGTTCTAGATATACACGTAGTTCTGTAAGAACCTAACAGTTCAACGTCTCATTTTTATATTGAAGCTGAGAAGTTTGTCCCGTTAAGCATGAGCTTGAATACTATGAAGTTTATGAACTCTTTTTCAATTAGAATGGATGCGTGGGTGAGAGGGGGTTCTATTCTTATTTTAAAATTATAAATGTTCATTGGTGAACTAAATGTTTCATTGTTTTTCTAATGATATTCATGTTCCTTATATAGTATGTCACATCAAGGACCGCTGAGCTCCGAATATTGTATACCACTGATTCTAAGCAAATAGCTCTTCCTTAGAAGCGCCTTTCCTTGCCCTAGCAGTGATGTGCAATACATAGATAGGATTTTGATATACGTTGAGAGGCTGGGTTGGTCAAAACTCTAGTAGATAGAATATATAAAATTAATAATACATGGCAAGGATTTCATAAGGACATTGAAAATCTCATTATCACTCTGAAGAAAAATCTGTTCCCATCCAAAGTTATTGATCGACATGTCAAACAATATGTTAACAACACTTCTCTATCTTCAACACCCTTTACTAAATCCAATACTGGATCGTCTACTGAATCTGTAACTGCTGTTACCTTAAATTTTAGATTGCCCTACTTAAACATATCCTCATTTCACCAAAGAAAAGTCAGATCTATACTTAAAGCTTATTGTTCTAATTTAGATATACGATTGGTCTTCTCATCCTACAAACTCAGCAACATGTTTTCTAGCAAAGATCCCATCCCTAAATCACTGCGCCCACATGTAGTTTACAAATTATGTTGTACGGGATGTAATTCCGTATACGTTGGCGAGATATGCCAACATTTCTCTACTCGTGTTCGTGAGCATATAGCTCATATATTTACAAACACCTCCTCTCATCTTCCAACTGCCGTAAAAAACCTTAGAAGCGAAGACTCCTTTACCATTCTAGATACTGCCATAAGCAGTTATCAACTTAAAATCAAGGAAGCTCTACACACTAGTTGGCTCAAACCTGATTTTAATTCCCAACTAACACTTAGCACCTTAACATTAAACCTCTCGATTTCTGTTTGTTGTTGTTCTATTCTTGCTCATGATATCTGTTGTCTATTCATTTCCTCTTACTAATAGTCCCATATCCCCAGGTATTTCCCTTTGTTATGATATAACAGCCCGTATTCTAAGCACTTGGCACCCGTTGATAACAGGGTTGCCAATTTGGCAATTTAGTTCCCAGATTTGATGATTTTGGCACTTTTCTGTACCTGTTGGCAACCAAAAATCGAGATTTGGCAACTCTCTAAATGTTGGCAACTTCTTGGCACTTTAAGGAAATTTGCGGATAAAATCCTGTTGCTGTTCTAAAAGATTGGCAGTATTCCTTAACTTTTGTGTTATGTCTCTAGTGCATTGACCCTGTCCAGATATTGTCTTGCGTGCGAGGACCAAATGGAAGGGGATATTTACATTTTGGCTTTTCACTTGCTATGCAACACTAATCGTTCTTAGTCATTATCGATAGCAGATAGTACATTTCAATTATGAATGTGTACACGCTTTATATTTTCATTTCCGCTACCGAACCTGATTGGATGGCATCAAGTCTAAGTATTCTCGATACTTAATGCTTATTGGGTTTTATTGGCGTACTTCCTCTTTTAACTAACTTGTTGTGACTGTTCGAAGATATCTGGCGATATTTTGCAGTTCGATCTCAATTCTCTTTTATTTCTCCTTACATTTAATTGTAGATAGTCGGGCCATGTATCCGAGTTTAAGGTCTCGAAAATCTGTTTAAGGAGACTGAGGTCTCTTCTCTGTTCTATTGGAAGCCATCCTAACTTTAAGATATCGTTTATGTTTTGTACATACTGACCGGTAACGAAGGATGCTGCTGCATACTGTACTCTCTGGAGACGTTTTTGGAGCATCATGGTTAATGGCGTGTACACTTGGTCACTGTAATCTATTTTTGAAAAGATAAGAGAACAGCCCCGTTATATGTAAGCACAAGTTTCCTGGAGAACTGCCTTTCCTTGCTAGTGGTAAAATCATCCAAAAATGTGTATGTCTCAGAGAGAAGCTTTTATTTTTTGTATACGCTCTTTTTTTTGTAAGAACAATTTTATAAGAACGCCAGCATCAAAATTGATGGGAAGTTAGGGATAAATTAGAAAGAAGCTGACGCGGAAGCACTGTCGTGAAATGTTTTTTTGGAAAACGATGCATACGCTTTCCAATAACACATTGATATAAAATGTCATTTCCTCGCTACCCTGCAGAGAACTGACAGTTTTGCCCCTTCACTTCTTTCTCCTCATTGAAAATAGTACTATTGCATAAACATACAATGCTGTCTTTTTTATTGTCTTTTTTCTAAATTGCCTACACCCCATTAATTTAAAAACAAACTGTTGGAATAATTAAGAACAGCAAGCCTGAACTTCAATTTTACTGGTTCTTATAAAGAAAGAGAGTGTAATTGTAAAGCTGCTTCTTTTAAACGCCATTTTCAATTTCAAAGCACTGGACAAGCAGTACTGGCCATTGTGGGAAGATTTGTAAAACTTACTAGGCAACAAACCAACTGAGATTATGACGGTGACTTCTATTTCTGTCAGCCACAAATTAGCTATGTCAAGCTAATAGTGTACTGCCTGAAAGATTTGTTTTGAACACCAATGCTAGAGACGGATGCTCTCTTTCTCACTACAGCAAGAGCTTCTCAAAGCGGTGTTGCACATTGCCTTTTCAGCATGTGAATTTCCTTCCACTTATTATTCATTACATTTTCAGCAGTAGCCAGGGTGAAATTTGATTCGATGTTCAATTTTCAGCATAAGTCGGCTCTGGTTTTGATTGGGTAGATTTATACTGACTACAGCTTCCGCCAGAGCTGCTGTTGCTCGGAATGACCCATAAAAGGCATGCTACCAATCCTATTCATGATGTCGGTTTACTCCAGTCTAAGCTTTGTACAGAGTCAAGAGGAAAATAACTGTGTTTACTTAGATTTTCGAATAATTGGTACAGGAAGAAATGCGCTTTACATTGTATTGTGAACCAACGTTATATACCATGAAGCACAGTTATGTATGCAGCGATATCAATTATGTCACAAATGTAAAATTTGACTTCACCTCTAGCATACTTCGCTGTACTCTGGATCCACGCCTGACTTCTGTAGCAAAAGTTCATTTTCACAGCCACCGTCAGATTGAAAGTATTGTCATGGCAGAGGCGGATACAGGGGTGGCACTTCTTTCATGGAAGACCCAGACAACCCTAATTGGGACTTATTCGAAGGTGGGGGCTTATTTGTCGGAAATCATCATGGAGGTGGGAGCTTATACGAAGGGAGCTGTTTCCAAGGAAGGGGGTTTGTGGACTATGAAAATATATGAAGTGAAGAACTCTGCACGCACTTCGGTTACCAACTGCAAATTGGTCAGGATCCTTCAATGCACGAGTGATCTTTAGAATCGTAGTAGAGAGCAGACAGTATCATAGCTATTAATTTTTATCTTCATTCAAATAACTGTACACATGGTTCTGTTAGAAGACTCGCATCCCTGCCATTGAACCTTCTATCTCCTAACTCTAAATTCTAATCCATCTTAGCTCCAACTATTACTCCTCTGTCTCTGTATCTATCTTTTTGTTCTCTACCAGGGAAGCACTTAAATGGCGGAGAAATACTTATTTACGATGCATCTGCATTTTTGCTGACATAGAGTAATGGTTACTTCTATAATACCTAACATAGTCGTTTATTACGAAAGGGGGAATACTCCTTAAACATTGAACAATAGAATGGAATACTGTCTAATGTACATTCACAGCAAATGGATTCCTATCGTATGCCTAGAGTTTGCATGACAGACGAGATTACTACCTGTATATTAGGGAGTGGTCATTTTTAATCCTGGGTAGTAGGGCGGAGGATAATTTCTGATAATCAAAACAAAATTCATGCTCCATCTTGAATACTGAAAAAGTTTTCATACCCCACCATCTTTCAGTGAAATGGTTTGGTACCCCATCCAGATATATACATAAATTTCTACAAATACCAATAGTCTCGAGTAGTCCTGCCATAAAAGTGATGTACTGTATCATTTCCAGATGTCAGCTAAAATGCAAATGTATCTCCTTTACAAAATCAATAGTAATACTGAACTATAAATTTGTTAGTATAAAGCTAGTACTCTGAAGCACAAACTATAGAATAACTTTCCTTGCCAGCTTTCCCCATTGGGTAACAAGTGAAGATAGGGCTCTCTGTACCTTAGGTCCATCAGATGGCTTAACCAAACAAGGCCAGAGCTCCCAATAAAATATTTGGGTTTTACTATGACAATGCTTTGTTGCTCAGTTGTTCTGATTTGCTCTATATTATCCATCTTTTCAACTTGCTTGCTCATGAAATGGAATGTTCCAGATGTGCAGTTGAGCATGGAAATAGGGAAGTCATATTTCTTGAGTTTCCTGGCTGTAGCATCATCAGTTGTAGAGTATACCCTCTGGGAGCGTGCACTTTGCATGCCAGTGCTTGCATTTGGACATAGATAAGCTTTGTCATCAAAACTTCTGTACATGGTCAAATTGCTATCAGCAGAACTCAAATGACGAATTATGTTCTTTTTGTGTGCCCGACAAAAATGTGTTAGTAGGCTGGAAGTAGCCTTTGCCTTTGGGGGCTTTTTACAGCAGAATAAACCTAATCCCAAATGCTGTTTTGCTTGTCTTGAGCGCACATTGTTTGGTCGGGCTCTGTTGTAAACAGTTGTTGCAGACTTTATTAGCTGATAACCTCTCTGTAGCCTTGACTAATTTGCCAAATGCAAAAATTCACGCTTCTTTACCCTATTATGCAAACATACCACCGCATCTTTCCTTCTTCCATGGGCAGTTGCTTTTGATGCTATACAGTCAGCAATAAACTTCTCATCTATTTCATCCAAAACCTGTTTTCTCCCACTTCCAAGCTTTCTAAGCTTCAATCTCTCAATTTTAATTATCTTATTTAGGGTGCGGCTTAACATGGAAGGAAGCCTTCTTTGTTGAGAAGGTTCTTCATTTATTAAACCATCTAAGGCTGCAATTTTCCTCTGCAGGTCTTCAATGCATTCCATTTCCTGATTTACTTGAAGCTCACTCCATAACTTTTGTTTGGCTGATAGAAGGTACTGTTTCTTTGATATCAGTTCCTGGGCATGCAATTTTTTGCGCATCAACTTACTTTTCACAACCTTTTTTGCTTCACCTTTCAGTTGTTCACACTTTGCAAAGAAATTCTCAATGGTTTCTCTGTCCTCTAGAACTTCATCACTGTCCATACCAAGCATATCAATCTCTTTCTTGGTCCTTGATAGGCCCAAAACTATCCGAAGGATCTTCTTGTCCCGCTCTGTATCCATACTGCTGAAAACCTTTTTGATAAACTCCTTATCTAATGGCTCATTTTTTCTTTCATCAGCAAAGCAATGCTGATAGAATCCCTCCAAGCTAAAGTTGTCTGGGCGCAGCACAACGTATTCCTTCTGCTTTGCCTTTACAACGTTAACACATAGGCCATAATTTGGATGAAGAATCAGTTCTGTAAAATGCTTCTATTCGTGTCGGTCCGACTGCATAAATTTTCCTCTAGTTGGATGTTGGTAAGCTAAATAAACGTCATAAGCTTCATCAAGTGACATGTAAGACAGTACCTTGGATTTCCAGGCTCATTGGAGACATTGGCTAAAAGACAATCGAGAATATACCGAAGAGAGCAGAGATTTCTGCACGTTGTTGAGTCTGCATCTCGCCTTTCTATGTAGCTGCTCAGCAGAGATCGATTGCCACTTAAGCTACAACTCTGCAAGGATGTTTTTACAACTTCGCTTATATTTGAACATTTTCGAATCTCTTCTCTTACTTTGTTGCCAGTCGCAGTTGTAATCTGAATTGTCGAGTCTTTGGCAGCCATGTTTGTCAACTTATATTTTGGCGCCAAACTGCCACAACCACCGCAACATTGATTTATTCTAGAGTCTCTGCACAAACCACCTTTCGAAGGAAAGAGGATCTTTGTCGAGGAATATTGTTCATAAAATGTTGGTGACTTGCATGTTTAGATGGAGGAATTAAAAATGTTCTTGAAAAATATCAAACTGGAACAGTACTTGGGAAACTTGGTGGAAAATGGCTATGATGATTTCAAGTTTATGCTGACCATGAATGAAAGTGAGGTGTTCGAAATGCTTGAAGATGCCAGTATCGAGAAGGAAGGCCACATCAAGAAATTCATAGCAGCTCTCAATATTTATAAATGTAATGAAATAATTCCAGTGTTACTTCGCAAGGTCACAGTGCTGATCATCCTAGTGTTGAAGGGGAGTAATTTATTTTCAGTTTCATTAATGAAAAATACTCAGATTGCCACTTAAAATCTTCGCAATATTGTTCCAGATTTTAGTTTGCCTATAAAGAGAAAGAGTGGCCAGAAAGTATTTTCTTATAGAGGAGCAAAGTTATGTAATAGCCTGACAGTTAAGTCTAAGCAAGCACTGCTTTATAAAGTAGCTTAGGTCGGTGCTTGATTAGAATAAAGGTTAAGTACCTAGCACTCCTGCCTTGGTTTTTTATTTTGCTTTCATTGTAGGTAACGGTTTTGATATTGTAGATTTGTTAGTTTCTTGGTACATTCTTCTTCTTTAGTAGGAGAAGGCCCCTTGAAAAAGTGTACTTGTGCTGAAGGGCACCCTCCCAATATTTATTTAAAAGAAAAAAATGATATGAATAAAAACTGTGAGAACAGGTTGAACTGGCCTAGGCTTCTGCTTCTTTTGTTCATATTTGTGACTGTTTTGTTCAAAAATCATTTGTTTCCAACACATAAGCCCATCATTTTCTGACATTTTATTTAGTCCCATCATTTGTGAAAGAGATGCTGCTGCCAAATCCTGTTAGTAAGAAGCAAGAATATTTCAATGATGTTACAAACAAGTTGTATGAGGATTGCTATTCTTTGATGGTGCCAGATGCCTTTATCCGTTATATATGCAGTCAACGAGAGTCAAGGTGGCAGCTTCAGAAGAAGTTTGATGTGTTTCTTAATTTCAAGGAACAAATAAAGACAAGCGCTGATGGCAACTTCTCCAATATTCGGAAATTTTCTGCAGAAAAGGTTCAAATAAATGCCAAAACAATATGCCAAGCAAAGAATGCTGTGGAGCTTCTGAATGAAAAGATTTCAAATGCCAGAGGTTTTGAGGAAGAAATAAATAATTTTCGTATCCAGCTGTACAACAGGCAGCATGAAGTTGTTACTTGGAGACATAATGAACTAGAGTTTTACGCTCAATGCTTGTTATCAATAAAGAAGGTAAAAGAAGAGCTTAGTCAGTTGGCTGGAGATATCAATGCAGCTATTGCAAGAGCATCAAATATCTCAAGCAGTTCTGCTGAACAGCATGAGAAGAGGAGGGCAGAAAAGAGAAAGCAAGAGGATAAGGCTAAATCAGTGAAGGAGCCCAAGCAGCGATGCCTGAAAAGTGCAATATCTTGTCTCAGCACAACATGCAAAGTGGACTTTTCTGAAAAGATTACCAAGTCTGACTTTAGCTTCTCTATTGAGAAGCATGATTTAATTGAAGGAGGTTTTGACAAGTTATTGCCAAAGTTGCACTTAAGGGGCCTGAAATTGTTGTTGGAAAATGGTGTTTTTGCTGAGTTTGATGGGAGCCTTTTACAAGCAGAACAAGCAGTTGAGAGGATGGAACAAAATCTTTTGAAATCAAGGGGCATAACTATGAAGAAAAAACAATGCAAGCAACAGAGACACATTAATGAGAGCAAACAAACCTTCTTTGCATCATTTTTTTCAAACAAACAGTAACAGTATTTGAGAACTTTTATGTGTATGCTGTGTAATAGGTCTTAAATGCTGTTACTTTTTGTTTTAGATGTCAATGAATATCTTTAGAACTTAACATTGATTTTTCCTATGAAAATAGTTTCGTACCCCATAAGACTGTTCCGTAAAAGTTTCATACCCCCACTTAATGATGGCAAAAAGTTTCATACCCCTGCAAAAAATCATCCGCCCCGGTACCAAGGAGTAAAACTGACCACTCCCTTACTAATACCTAACCTAACTTATTTCTTCTCTGATAATACGAATACTTGTGGACATTATACGTGCGTCTTACAACAGAAAGAATAGAAATAAAGGATATTTATATACGCCTAACTTTCCAGGAAGCTTTAGTGATTCTGTTGGTTTATTTCCAGTCGAATCCCCGACGTACCTCGCGAACAACTGATACGAATCGGCAATTTGAGAATAAATACAAATTGTTCATTTCCTCGAAAGACAACTCATACTTCCATTTCATCAAATAAGTATGCTTATTTGAGGCTTTAGTATTAAGATATTTTGAAAATATGATAATCTGTTGGATGGGACGATAGAAAGTGCTTTAATTTTCCAGCGAGCTTTTTGGAGCATTCTATCTAAGTATTTAGCGTTGAAGCTGTTTTTAAATTTTTAAAATATTTTTCAGAGTACGTATCGCGAGTCAAGCAAGTTTCGGCGTAAATAATAACCTTTGATGATTTTCACGCTTCAACAAACGGACTGTTGGACGGAAGAAATTGCAAAGTGAAAAATATTATTCAATGTTGTCTATATTTGTCCCACATGAATTGATCACCAATGGCATATTTGATAGCCCTAATAACTTCGTCATCTTTTAACAGGTTGTTGTCATATGCTAGGACAAGACTGCTTTTTCCGTCCAAGAAAAATGTATCAAAATAGAGTCGGGCACGTATTCTTCTGTTAGAACTTAATTTACTATCAGTATGCTTCTTTGGAAGCTTCAGCAGCTTGAAAGAAGACTACAGAGAAGAAAAGGTAGATTATGATGGAGGAATTAAGGGGTCATTGAACAATTACAAGACGCAAGTTTTGTACTTTTCGAGGCCCTCCCTCCCTCTTTGGTAACGCATCAGGAGCCTCTACCACCCTCCCACAATTGCTCAACAAAGTAGCATTACCCTCTTCCTGCTTCTTTCATTTTTCTCTTATCAATCGTTTTTACATACGAAATCCATTGTCAGTCAGGCTAGTTCTCTCACACGGCTAAACAAAAGTTCTGTTTTGGAAATTACAAAATTTGTCATTTCTGTGGGAAATTTACTGTGATTCCTTGTAGTATTTTACAATTTAAGTCACATTTTAAGAACTGATTTGGACACATTTATTAAGGATTTCAATGCTTTTATGTACTTTTTTCCTTTCAGCTTTTGAATTTAATGTTTACGTTACTTTGACAGTGGGCCCTATTGTAAAGACTTTTTCTCTTTATAGATAAATTATTATAGGCTATCCACTTTAAATATATCATATTATTATTATTATTATTATAGTAGAGTTGTCTTTGGCAAGCTAATATACAATCAAACACCGAGTTACAACTAGCAACCTAGGGTGAGTGAAGGGTACATGTTGGTTAGAAAGTGACTTTGATGAGGAAAGAAAAACAAAACAAACAAACAAACAAACAAAAAAAAGAAAAAACATACAACCAAAACAGAAAAAAAACAAACAGTTTTCACGAGCGAGTAATTCAGATGGAAAGAGCCCTTCTCAAAACGTGAACTGTGCTATTTAGGACTATTTTTTGCACCTCTGACAGCGATGGAGACGCTGGAATTTTGTCAATAAAGTCAGCTGTGCCCTTTCTTATGAGGCCAAGTGCACCAACAACTACTGGAAGTGCTTTTGTTTTTAGATGCCACATTTTCTCAATTTCAATCTCCAGATCTTTGTATTTGCTCAATTTTTCAAATACTTTTGCAGCAACATTATTGTCGGAAGGTACACTCATATCAATCAAGAGACAAATGTTGTCTTTTTTGTCCTTAACTATAATATCAGGGCGATTTGCCTGTATAGTTCTGTCAGTATGAACAGGGAAATCCCATAGAATGGAGACATCTTTTCCTTCTGTTACTGGTTCAGGATGGTGCTCATACCAGTTAGTGGTTGTACTGATCAAGTAGTATTTACATATTCTCCAATGAAGATACTGGCCAACTCTGTCATGACGGTTTTTATATTCTTTTGGTGCTAGTACCGAGCAACCAGAAACAAGGTGGTCAACTATTTCGAGCTTTTCGTCACAAAATCTGCACTTTGGGTCAGCTCCGTTATGTAGGATATTTGCTTGATAATTTCGAGTAGCCAAACTTTGATCTTGTGCGGCAAGAATAAACCCTTCAGTTTCCCCTTTTAGTCCAGAGCTTCTCAGCCACTGATGGGTTGCCATTTGATCAACATCAACACCTTTGCATCGAATAACAAACTGTCCATGAAGGGGTTTCTCGTGCCATCTTTCTTCAATCATTTTCAAGCCTTTCTGTTTAGCTACTTGTTTGGTTTTCTTTGCAATAGCAGTAGGAATAAGTTCTTCATCAGTTTGCATTTCAATCCCTAGTTCTCTTGAAAATTGTTCAGAATCCTTTATAATTGAATGTAACTTCTTAGTATTCTAGTGTGAGGTGACAAGTTTTAGCATCCAGTCCTGTGAGTTACGTAAATACTGGGAGAGACCAACTGTTGAAGTCTTGTATGAGAGTTCCAATTGTATCATGCCTCTACCTCCTTTACTCCTAGGCATATAAAGGCGGTCAACATCTGACTTCGGATGATGCATTCTGCCACATGTCAATTGCTTTCTTATTTTTGTGTCTATTTTCTTTAGTTCTCTTAGGTTCCAGTTGATAATATTAAAGCTATAGGTCACTACAGGTATTGCTAAAGTGTTTATAGCAGTGATACGATTTCTCGAGTTCAGTTCTGTCTTCATAATTGATCGTATTCTCCGTATACATTCTTTTCGGATTTTTTCTTTCATATTAGAGTGCTGTATACCATTGCTTTCACTTACACCTAGATACTTATATGCACCTCCCTGTTCTAATTCTTTTATTATTGTATTGTCATTTAACATTATATTTGAAGAGTTGATCATCTTTCCACGCTTGAATGATGCCTTAGCACATTTATCCAGACCGAACTCCATGCCTATATCATCACTGAAAGACTTAACAGTTTGTAACAATCCTTTTAATTCCAGATCATCTCTTGCGTATAGCTTAAGATCGTCCATACAAAAGAGGTGATTTATCCTTCTGTTGTTGATTTTATAACCATATCCAGTGTTGTTCAAAAGGTGGGATAGAGGAACGAGCGCAAGACAAAACAAAAGGGGAGAAAATGAGTCACCTTGAAAGATACCACATTTTATTTGCATACCATTAGAAGTAAGGGTCCCATTGGAGTGAGATAGATATAGATTAGTTTCCCATAAGGCCATACTTGCTTTTAGGAAGCATATAATCGTAGGGGAGATTTTAAAGATTTCAAGTGATCTTAGTATCCATGAGTGAGGAACACTGTCAAGGGCCTTTTTGTAATCAATCCAAGCTGTGCTTAGATTTCTAAATTTTGAATTTGCATGCTCCAGTATCATCTTGTTGATTAGTAGCTGATCTTTACATCCGTATGATCCTCTTCGGCATCCCTTTTGTTCAGTCGGAAGGATATTTTGCTGATCTAAGTGTCTGTAGGTTCTTTCTGCCAGTATGGAAGTAAGCAGCTTGTATAAGGTCGATAAGCAGGTTATAGGCCGATAGTTTTTTGGGTTGACTGTATCTGTAGACTTTGCTAATAGATATGTGGTGCCTTGATAAAACCACTTTGGTGTTGTAGTAGGATCTGTCATTATGCTATTAAAGTTAAGTGCCAGTTGAGCATGTGTAGAAAAAAGAGCATCAAGCCAAAAATTTGTTAGTTGATCAATTCCAGGAGATTTCCATTTGTGCGACTTTGTCAAAACTTCTCTTATTTCATGAACAGTTATGTTACCCCACTCTTGCTGCGAAACATCTTCAGTTTTTTCTTCAATATCTTTCAACCATGCAGCATTCTCATTATACATTTTCTCCTTTCCCCATATTGTACTCCAGAATTCCTGTATTTCTTTTTCTGATGGTGCTTTTTCAATAGAGACAGTAGATTTATTTATTTCTCGATAGAACTTTTTTGCATCGGTTTCAAAGATTCTATTTTGACGAAAGAATTTTGAACGCTTTTCAAATCGGCGCATTCTTTGTGCTTTTACTTGGAGCTTTTGTTTAAGCTCTTTCTTAATACATGGGATCTGAGTTTTACTTTGTATCTTATATTTCCTTACTACTTTCTTTGCTTTACCAGAGCGCAGTATTTTGTCCTTTTGAATCTCATCAAGTAAAGAAAGTTCTTTCCTAAATAATTCTATTTCCTTTTCTAGTTTTAGTTGCCATTTAGATTTATTGATGCCACGGGAGCCTTTGCTCCTTCTCTTTATAGTAATGCCACATTTCTCTTGAAGAACTTTTCCTGTTGTATATATTAACTCGTTTAGACATGTCAAATCAGGATTAAGCTCGTTGCATAGGAGTTCTAATGCCGTATTTGCTAAATCAAAAGAACCCTTAAATTTGTGTTTGTTTCTGATTTTCAACAAGGGTTCTCTCTCTGCTATGTTAGTGTGTTGTACTTTCAATAGCTCCTCAAGTATATCTGTTTTCATTGCTAAGACTTCTTCAGTTATTACAGGTTCAACAACAATTTCCTCTTCATTACCATTATCATTTGGTTCAACATTCACTACAGCATGAATTTCAGAAGACTCTACATCTTCAGGATCTTCATTTCTTTCCCGGACAATTTCTTCAATTAGGTTTTGACTCATATCGACTCTAACCTGTTCTTTAATTTGAGCAATTTCAGTATCAGTTAACTTCTTTTCACGCACTATGTACCTTCTTACATTCGCTAGCTTATTTGCATCTAAATAGGTCAATTTCTCGTTGTTACTGTTACGTTCGCGCCATTTGTTGAAAGTTCCGTCAGTGTTGTTCGTTGTCGGGTTTTCCAAAGTAAAATAAAAACAGTACATTACATCTTTATATTCTTCCCTTGTCCATTTATTTCGTTTTTTCTTTTGAGTTTGATTCAATGTTGAGTTTCCAGGGCCAGGGTTAGGAATCCTCCCGTCCTGGTGACCATGAAAACTTTGCGTAATGGAAGATTTAGACTCAGTAGCCAACTTTTCGACCTCAGGCTGGTCTAGCCCTGAGGGACGCGCCCCTTGTTGACCCGCGCGACGGGCGATGCGGTATGATTTAGAACGTAGATTCATACTAAACGTATCAGATAGTGTTGATAAGGTGCCACAACCACCAGTATTTTTATCGGGACACCATCCCTAGAGAGGTTTATCTAAAAAGATTCAAAGAGTCCCCTCTACTCTTATAATTGACATTGGGTATTCTATGCGGGTCACCTATCCAGCATTTTCATCCTCACAGTAGCATTACTACAAAAAAAATACCACAGAAGAGTTCCATCAACCCTGGTTTGAGATAAGAGTTTTCCTTCTCCTAGATGGACTGCCTTTACCCAGCTAATGAGCCCCATCTACCCAAATAAAGCAACAGTTGACAAGAACAACCTAAGGGTCCCGAACCGCAGTACGGGGTTACACCTAGCCCAGCAAAAGAAACCTAGTAGGCTCCCTTTGTTGTCTTGAAGTCTGATCTTTCCAGGAGCTAGATGCCTCTACCTAGATCTAATCTATCCTTCCACTACAATACCTAGCAGGGCTCTTAGGATCATTGGCAACTATATGTAGAACAAACAGAAAACAAAAATTGAATGAAGCTAACGAAACAAATAGAAAAAGGAGAAGACAGCTAGGGAGGTAGAGGACGCCTAACTCCTCACTTTAAGCCGACCGGCTTAACCCTTCACCTTTTATTATTATTATTATTATTCTGAAGAAACCAAGTGTACAATTGTATAAAGTATTCCAATATCAAATTGTTACAATTGGCCAATACTCACTCCCCCTTTCGCAAAGTTTATTATTATTATTATTATTATTATATTATTATTTGATTATTATTATTATGAAAGCTTCCAACATTGCCATAAGATGCACCTATTTTATTTTCTGTAGACGAAACAAATCTTGGCCAGGTCCGGAGCTACATGACTTTTAGTTGCCAATTTGTATGTTTGCTGCTTCTAATTGCATTGCTAATATTTCTTTCAGTCTCCATACATTATAACATTTGATTAAATATTATTTTTGTATAGCAGACAAGCCAGTTATACACTACCTAACAGTAGAGAGGTGTATGATTGTATGTAACTGTAATGTTATTGTCATGATATTATGAAGTTTCAAAAAAAAAAAAATTATTATGGGTAATCTATTTTCTCACAGACAATAAGATGTTAACAGGTCTGGGTGAGTAAGGAGGGAACAATCAGCAACAAGCTGATAAAGGACCCACCTTTTCATACTTTATGGCTTACATAGACAATGTCTTTCTTAAAATCCGTGCTGTTCCTAGGAGTGCTGTCTTTTGTATCACTTGCAACTGTACAGTAATTCCAATCTTGTCCATATAGCTATCAAATCTTTGCGATATGCATCCTAGTGCACCAATCACAACAGGGATAACTGTAACCTTCTTCATGTTCCACACCCTTCCAATTTCTTCCTTTAACTCTTCATACTTCTCAACTTTCTCTTGTTCTTTGTCTCTAATCCTACTATCACCGGGAATTGCAATATCAATTATCTTTACTTCCATTTTTACCTTATCAACTAGAATAATGTCTGGCCTTCTTGCTTGAATAATCCTATCGCACTGTATCATAAAATCCCACAGCAGCTTAAAGTCTAGATTCTCTAACACTCCATCCGGCTTCTGTTCATACCACTTTGCAGCTCTGTCAAATCGACATTTCTCCGCTAACAGCCAATGAATATATCGCGCTACGTTGTCGTGTCGTCTTTTGTATTCTCTTTGTGCTAGTTTTGCACATTCACTTACTAGATGGCTAATTGTTTCACCCTTATCACCACACATTCTACATAAAGGCGTATCACTTGTTTTGTCGATATGAAACATAGTGTAATTAGTTCGCAGAGACTGTTCCTGTGCACTACATACTAATGCCTCTGTGCACCCTTTCAGGTCTCCGCTCCTTAACCATGACCAGCTTTTTTCCCAATGAATTCCATCTGTCTTCCTAGTGAATTCCCCATGCATTGGTTTTTCCTTCCATTGATTTTCCAATTCCCGTTTCGCCTTACTCTTATATTCTCTTGGAGCTATTGCCTCTTCGGCATTTATTGTCCCAAGATCTCTTACAATTGACACGATAGGACCTCTGACGTGCTTAATGTACCAAGCCAAATTGTTTATCTCAGTTTTAACACAAGTCTCACAACTAATCAATCCCCGACCACCATTTTTCCTTCCAACATAAAGTCTTGCAACATCACCTCTTGGATGAAGTTCCTTATTCATTGTCATGAGTTTCCTAGTTCTTCTGTCCATGGATTCTAATTCGGCTTTCTTCCACATTATGATTCCTGCCCCATAGCGCACTAAGGAGACCGCCCAAGTATTTATTGCCTTGATCTTATTTCTTCCATTAAGTTTTGATTGCATTATCAGTCTCACCCTTCTGAAATATTCTTTTTGAAATGTAGTCTTCATTTCTTCCTCCTTCAATCTATCTAGTTCCAATATACCCAAATACTTATATCCCTCATCATTAACTTCCTTGATCTTTTCACCATTGACAAGTTCAATTCCTGCAGTTTTCGATAATTTTCCACGTTTAAAGTGTACCACACCACACTTTTTAATTCCAAATTGCATGCCTATGTCTTGGCTAATAAGGTTAACAGTAGATGCTAGGCTGTCAATTTCATTTTCGTTTTTTCCAAACAACTTTAAGTCATCCATGAAGAACAAATGGTTGATTTTAATACCATCCAAAGTATATCCCATTTTGACTTTTCTGAGGATTTCAGTAAGAGGAATCATACAAATGACAAACAGCAATGGTGACAAACTGTCCCCTTGAAATATACCTCTCCGTATGTTTACAGTCCCTAAAATTTCACCACAAGACGTCAGTTGTACCATCCATTTGCTCATTGATTTTTTCAGAAAGTTAGTAACACTGTCTGATACTCCATATAGCCTCATACATTCTAATATCCAACTGTGAGGAACCATGTCGTAGGCTTTCTTGTAGTCAACCCACGCCATGGTAAGGTTCTTATGCCTCTTTTTACAATCTGCAAGTATCGTTTTATCCACCAGTAGTTGATCTTTTGTACCCCTACTATTCCTCTTGCAGCCTTTTGTTCTTCTGGTAGCACCTCATTCTCATCCAGAAACTTGTAGATAGAATCAGAAATGATCCCTGTCATCAGTTTCCACATCATTGGCAAACAGGATATGGGCCTATAATTGTCAACTGCATTTCCTTTTCTTGGGTCTTTTTGACACAATACAGTTTTTCCAGTGGTCATCCATGCAGGTATTTCTGTCTGGTTATGTAACAAGTCATTCAACTGAGATGCAATTCTCTCATGTAGTGATGTTAGCTTCTTAAGCCAAAAGCCCTGGACTCCATCAGGGCCAGGTGCTCTCCAGTTGGGGATCTTCTTGATTTGCTGCTTCACCATGCTAGTTGTAATTTCCATGTCATTTTGTACCACACTAGGCTTGTTATTTCTAAGCTCTTCTAACCATTTTGCAGCATTATTATGTTGGATTTTGTTGTCCCATATTTCCGACCAAAATTTTTTGCTTTCATCTGCACTTGGCTTTGAAATTTCTCTTTTGTTGTCACATTGAAGTTTTTGATAAACCTTCGCTTGATCATATTGGAACATTCTATTAATCTGATTGTTGCGTTCTTTGCTCATATCTACGTAATTTGAATGCCTTGGCTTGCAATCTCTGTTTCAACTCTTCGATCACCAAACTAATACCTTTTTTCGTGAGATTGTATTTCCTAGAAATTTCATTATATTTGCTTTTCTTTATCGATTCTCCTCTCCTTTTACGTTCAAGGATATTGATATCTTTACGGAGTTTGCTTATGGATTCTATTATTCTTCTTTTCCACCAAGGCTCTTTCATCCTATATGCTTTGTTCCGTTCCCCAAAGCCAAATTCTCTTGCAACATACACCGCAGTAGCACATATCAATTTGTTTGTATCACTTATGTTATCCGTTCTAATGTCAGCTAGCACATTATCTATCTCATTAACAAGCTCATTCAAGGCTCTCCTATCTACTTTTTTAAGATTTACCGGCGTATTCAGGTTCCCTTCATTCATTATATTAATAATTTCTCCTATCGCTTTTGAGTTTACTTCATTCCTACCATGATTTTCTAGGATAGTAACCACAGGCTCTCTTTCAAGTACCGTCTCTGTTAATTCAACTATATTGCCCTCCTCTACCACGTGACTAACTTCTGTTATCATTTCCTCGTGTGTTGAAAGTCTTTGCTTTATATCATCCAATTCAACCTGAGTTAGCCAATCATTCTTTCTAATTATGCGAGCTTGGTCACATAGTCGCTGTTCAGTCACTTTTAAGGTTTGCCTCTCATTCCAAATATTGTGCATTCTACGTCTATAGCCTCTTACTGGTTTTCCTTCTTCATCTACAGGCTTGCTCAAAAAATAACACTCCATTACTGCTACATTCATACTTTTCGACCATCCAGTTCTGGCAGTAGTAGGATAACGACCGGGCCCACGCTGCTCTTCCGTGGGACACCTGCCGAGCGAGAGACCTTCACAATTAGTTCCAGTCTCATTTACGTTGTTGTCTAAATCATTACTTTGATTCATCACACTCATAAGAGGATGTTCTTTGTAGCAAGTTCCCAGCTGGTATTTTTAGTTGTGACACCATCACTAGGAGGGTGGTCTGCCAAGGCTAAAGAGTCCCCCCTACCCGTGAGACAGACTAACCCCCGCCGGATGCCAACCCGGTATTTCATGATCTCGGGGAGAGCCAACAGGTGCTACACCTTGCTCAAGGGTGACCTGGAGGTAATTGTGGCAAAGGGTAACCTCATTATCCCACGTCGAAACTCCACAACCGGATGCAGTTTAATGTCATACCCAGGACAAATTATTATTATTATTATTTGTCCATCAAGTCCATCACAGATAAAGTTTTCTGGAATGTTCTAATGTGTTATGCTTTGAGAGCGGGTGACAACAAGTCACCAAGGGTCTCAAAGTTCCTTTCTTCTGATATCTAAATAGATAAAACTTTTCGCAATATCCTAGCTGAGCCAAGCAATGCTGTTTTTTGGATAACATCTATCGCAATCTTTACTCCCAACTTTTTAATATGCTTTTCAAACTTGTCAGATATAACTCCTAGTGCTCCAATCACTACAGGTACTACTGTTGCACTTCTCATTTGCCATACATGTCCAATCTCTTCCCTCAAGTACTGATACTTTTCCATTTTTTCAAGTTCTTTTTCTTTTACTCGTGAATCTCCAGGTACCGCAATGTCTATTATTTTGACCTCTTTATTCATTTTATCTACCAACACAATATCCGGTCGTCTTGCCTCAATCATTCTATCACATTGGATCGTAAAATCCCATAAGAGCTTATAATTCTCATTTTCAATTATTGCTTCAGGTTGCTGATTATACCATCTATCAGCTCTCTCAAACCCTCCTTTGATACAGAGCTGCCAATGAATGTACCGTGCCACATTATCATGCCTTCTCTTATACTCTCGTTGTGCCAACTTACTACATTCACTAACTAGATGACTAATAGTTTCCGCTTTCTCCCCGCACATTCTACATATCGGAGACTCAGAACTCTTATCAATATAGAACTTTGTATAATTTGTTCTTAAAGCTTGTTCTTGAGCACTGCAGATCAATGCCTCTCTACATCCCTTCATATCTCCTTTTGCAATCCAATGCCATGACCTATTCCAATCCACCCCCTCTTTGTCCCTCAAAAACTGTCCATGCATACTTTTCTGTTTCCATTCGTCCTCTCTTGTCTGGTTATGAAACCTTTTATACTCATTTGGTATTTTATACTCAAAAGTACCTCTCTACTGTTCAATATGTACCAACTCAAACTATTTCCTCTCCCCTTACACAACATTTACAACTAATAAGACCTCTTCCCCCTCTTCTTCTGAATACGTATATTCTTGCAACGTCGCTTCTTGGGCGGAGTTCATTTTTAATTGTCATGATTTTTTCTTGTTTTTCTGTCAAACTTTTGCAGTTCATTCGTATTCCATCCAAGTATACCTACTCCATATCTCATGAGTGATACTGCCCATATGTTTTCTGCCATTATCTTGTTCCTACCGTTCAACTTTGATTTCATAATTAGTTTAGTGCGTCTCAGGTATTCTTTAGAGAACATTTCTTTCATCTCATTCTCCTTTATCTTATCAGCCTCTAAAATACCAAGATATTTGTATCCTTCAAGATCAATCGTCTTAATACTTTCTCCATTACCAAGGTTTATGCCTTCACTTTCGACTAGTTTCCCTCGTTTCATAATTGCAACACCACACTTCTTTACTCCGAATTCTGTTCCAATATCATGATTTATCACCTTTACTGTTGATATAAGACTATCAATTTCAGCTTTGTTCTTCGCAAATATCTTCAGATCATCCATAAACAACAGGTGGTTGATTTTCACATCTCCAAGCAAGTACCCGGCTTTTGCCTTCCGCAACAACTTTGATAATTATATCATGCAAATTACAAAGATCAATGGGGAAAGACTGTCTCCCTGAAAAATTCCTCTTCTAATATTTACATTTCCGAGTGACTTGCCAGTTGAAGTTAATTTAGTTTGCCAATTTACCATAGAGCGCTGAAGAAAAGTTGTCACATTCTGTGGTACCTGTGCCAACTGTAAAAACATTCGACTATTCAAGAGTGGGGTACCATGTCATAAGCCTTCTTATAATCCACCCCTGCCATTACACGATTCTTTTGTCATCTTTTACTGTCATTGAGAATCATATTGTCGATCAAAAGCTGATCCGTTGTTCCTATGCTCTCTTTCCTACACCCTTTCTGCTCTACTTGTAATATGTCACTTTCTAAAAGCATCTGATAAACATAATCAGCAATTATTCCTGTCATCAACTTCCACAAAAGTGGTAGGCAGGGTATTGGTGTATAGTTTTCACCCAAATTTCCTTTTTTTGGGTCTGTCTGACACAATACCGTTCTACCAGTTGTCATCCAAACAGGCAAGGGGGTTCTGTTATTTACTAGTTCATTCATTTGTTCAGCGATTCTATCATGCAGAGAAGTCAGTTTCTTTAACCAGTAGCCCTGTACCCCCATCAGGTCCAGATGCTTTCCGATTAGGTATCTTCTTTACCCGTTCAGTCACCATCTCGAGAGTTATTGTTATATCCTGCTGATTTGCTTTATCACACTCCTCTCTCAAGTCCTTCAACCATTGAGCATCCCTATTGTGTTGAGCCTCATTTCCCCAAATAGTTGACCAAAATCTCTCACTTTCTGCCGCATCTGGTGTTACCCCTTCAGTTCTTTTAAATCCGCTCAATTCCTGGTATACCTTTTCCTGATCTTGTTGAAACGACCTATTGATTTTAAATTGCTGGATTCTATTTTCATACCTCTTCAGTTTTGTTGCTTTAGCTTGTAGTCTTTGCTTAAGTTCTTCAATTACAGTGTCTTCTCCTTTTGTCTTAATTCGATATTTTCTATCCAACATTTTATACTTATCACCCTTCTAATTGTATTCTGCATCCCATTGCTCTTAAACCAACCTTTTTAGAAGGATACTGAGCTACCGCACATATCAACTTATTTGTATCAGTTATGTTATCTGTTTTTATATTCACTAAAACCCTATTTACTTTACTTGACCATTTAGACAAAATATTTCTGTTCACTTTCTTTAATCCTCTTGTATCACATCTTCTACCGCTTTTCATAATTCCGACTATTTCATCAATCATACATCTTTCCTGTTCATCTTGCACATTTCTACTTGTTGCTTGCACTTCTATTGCTTCATATCGCTCATCATTTTGTACTATTATTTCACCTAACAGTCTGCTTGTATTCCCTATTATTACGCTATCATTACTTCCTTCAACACTATCACTATTTCCTTCATCATTGTCACTATTCCCTTCTAACCTTCGACTGATTTCTTCTAACTCTACATCAGTAAACCATTCATTCTTTCGTATTAATCTAGCCTGATCACATAGTCTTTCTTTTGTCACTATTGGTAAGCTTCTCTCTTTCCAGATATTATACATCCTTTTTCTGTAACTTCGTATCGGCTTTCCATTTTCATCTGTTGGGTTACTCAAAAAATAGCATTCCATAACAGCAAGGTTCAAGTCCCTAGTCCATTTCATTTTGACAGACGCTTGATGACGACCAGTCCCACCCTGTCGTACAGTGGGACACTTGCCGGGCGAGAAACCTTCACTTGCAGTTCCAGTCTCATTCACGCCGTTATCTTCATTATTAGAATTATTCATTGCACTCAAAAAGAGGATAGTGAATTTAAGGTTACACTACCACTCCACCCCACATGCCAATTTTCGGTTACTGTGGATTGATCTTCATGGGTTGCTCTCGGTCGTATAAAAAGAGAATTGAATACATCGAATGCAAAGCCAAATCTGTAATAAAAGCCCATAATGCAAATATAGACCTACATATTCCTACAATTGACTCAATGATAAAGAAAAGAGCTTGTTCTTTGGTCTTTGATATTTTACAATCGAACGTTTGTGATGCCATGCAGGGGTATTTTGCAAAAACTGTGCACGGAAAGAAAACTAGAAACAACAAAACATCAGTACAGTTGCCTCAAACAAGATTGGAGTTTGGACGAAAAGGAGTTTATTTCTCGGCTGCAAAAGAATATAACACCTTGCCTCTTCAGGCGAGAAGAACTGACTCTCGACTTCTTTTCAGACAGTTTCTCGATAGTTTTTTAAATAAGTTTTAGCTACTTAATTTTTAGATACTTTAATCTTTTAAGTTATATTGAACATTGTTAATTAAAAGTTTTTAAGGAAGCAGGACCCTGTTGATAACAGTATGTAATTACTGATAGGTTATCCTGTTAAAATATTCGTATATTATTATTATTATTATTATTATTTCACCGGTGTTTTTATCGAGACACCATCTTTAGGGAGGTTGTCAACCAAGACTAAAGAGTTCTCCCTACCTATGAGACAGACCAGCCCCCGCCCGATGGCAACCCGGTATTTTGTAGTCTCGGGGAGAGCTAGCAGGTACTATACCTTGCTCAAGGGTGACCTGGAGGTAGTTGTAGCAAAAGGTAACCTCATTCTCCCACGTCGAAACTCCACAACCGGATGCAGTTTTATGTCATACCCAGGACATTTATTATTATTGTTTTATCAATTTCTTTTGATTCGCTATTTTGAGATCAAACACCGGGTCACTACCAGTGGCCTAGGGTGAGTGAAATTGGAGTAATGTATTATAAGAATTATTTTGCTTTGTATATCGTGAAAGTATAAAACTTGATTCAAATAGAGAGCGCTCTTCTCAAAATGTGTGCAGTACTATTACGGACAATTTTCTGGATCTCGCTAAGCTATGGTTCTCCAGGAATTTTCTTAAGATAATCGATGGTTCCTTTCTTTATCAGGCCAAGGGCACCCACTACTACTGGGATGGTCGCTGTTTTCAGCTGCCACATTTTTTCAATCTCATTCTCCAGGTCTTTGCATTTAGACAGCTTCTCAAAACCTTTTGCAGAAACATTCTTATCTGTTGGCACACTTATATCGATGAGTAAGCAGGTGCTATTGTGTTTGTCCTTGACAACAATATCTGGACGGTTTGCCTGTATCTTCCGATCAGTATGGACTGGAAAATCCCATAGAATGGTAACATTTTTCCCTTCTGTGACTGGTTCTGGATGGTGTTCATACCAGTTGCTATTAGTTTCTATGGAGAAGTAATTAAGAATCTTCCAGTGGAGATACTGACCAACCCTATCATGTCGGTATTTATACTCATTAGGTGTCAAAACAGAACAACCAGAAACAAGATGGTCAATTGTTTCAAGTTTATCCTCGCACAATCTACAGCTTTCATCTGTTCCGTTGTGCAGTATATTGACCTGGTAATTGCGCGTGAAAAGACTTTTGTCATGGGCGTCAATAATGAAGCCTTCCGTTTCCCCTTTCAATCTTGAGCTCCTCAGCCACTGATGGGTCACCGTTTCGTCTACATCAGCGTTTCTGCTTCGAGCTGCGAACTATCCGTGGAGGGGCTTTTCTTGCGACCTTGATTTCAGTTGTTTCAATCCATTGTTTTTTGCGGTTTTCTTTGTTCTACGGGCTAGTTCTGTGGGTTTTAGATGGCTGTGGTTTCCGTTTTTTATTTCTAAGTCCAACTGACGAGAAAATTTAGCTGACTCTTTAAAAACTGAATGTAACTTTTTTTGTGTTGTCATATAGGTTGACTAGTTGTAGCATCCAATCATCTGAATTTTCCAGATATTCAGCGAGACCTATGGTAGTTGTTTTGCATGACATCTCAAATTGTATCATGCCCCTACCTCCTTGGTTTCTGGGGACGTATAGACAGTCAACATCGGACTTAGGGTGGTGCATTCTGTGGCATGTGAATCGCTTTCTAATTTTTGCATCAAGTTTTCTCAATTCACTAAGGTTCCAATTAACGATGTTAAAGCTATAAACTACCACTGGTACTGCAAGAGAGTTGATAGCTGTAATTTTATTTTTCGAATTTAGTTCAGTTTTCAGTATTAGTCCTACCCTACGTAAACATTCTTTTCTAATTTTCCTTTCATCTTGGAATGTTGTATGCCGTCCCCTTCATTAACGCCTAAGTATTTGTATGTTCCTTCCTGCTCTAATTCTTTGATAACCGATTCATCATCTAACACAACGTTATCTGCACTTTCTAATTTTCCACGTTTAAAGGTTCCTTTAGCGCACTTATCCAAGCCAAACTCCATCTCAATATCATCACTAAATACCTTTACTGTTTTCAACAGTCCTTCCAGCTCATAATCACTACAGGCATATAGTTTCAAATCATCCATGTAGAATAAATGATTTATCTTCTTATTATTGATCTTGTATCCATATCTAGTATAATTTAAAAGTCGAGACAACGGTATATGTGTCATGTAGAACAAAAGAGGGGAGAGAGGGTCACCTTGGAAAATTCCACACTTGATGCACATACCATTAGCATTCAAAATTCCGTTAGAATGGGAGAGGGTAAGGTTAGTTTTCCAAAGCTTCATAGATGTTCTAAGTGAAACTTTGAAAGTTTCTAAACAACGTAAAATTAGGGAATCCAGGACCGGGGAACACTATCTAGAGCCTTCTTGTAATCTATCCAAGCGGTACTCAGGTGTTTCTGCTTCGTTTTGGCATTCTCTAATATCGTTTTATTAACTATTAATTGGTCTTTGCAAACATACTATCCTTTTCGATAACCTTTTTGTTCACTTGGAAATATGTTGTGATCTTCCATGTGTGCGTATGTTCTTTCAGTAAGAATGGAAGTCAAAAGTTTTGTAAGATGTTGGTAGACAGGTAATTGGGCGAGAGATTTTTGCATTTGCAGTTTCGTTATTTTTTACAAGAAGATACGTAGTACCTAGGCAAAACCATGTGGGTGTTATTGTTGGATCTGCCATTAATCTGTTGAAGTTTACTGCTAATTTTGTGTGTGCAGAGTGTAAAGCATCAACCCAGAAGTTTTGAATCTGATCGATTCCTGGCGATTTCCACTGATGAGATTTTCTAAGAGCTTTCCTTATTTCGTCAACTTGTATTTCTTCCCATCCCTGTTCGGGGATATTATTCGAGCTGTTCTCAAAATCATTCAGCCATGCAGAGTTCTCACTATGCCCTTTCTCCTTGCCCCATATATTACTCCAGTATTCCCGTACTTGTTCGTCTGACGGTATTTCATCTACATTTATATCTGACTTTCCTATCTCTCTGTAAAATTTTTTTTTGTGTCTGTTTCAAAGATTTTATTCTTTCTATAAAATTTATTCCGCTTGACGTGCCTCCTTACTCGTTGAGCCTTGACTTGTAAGTTTTGCTTCAATTCTTCCTTAATGAGTGGTATTTTATCATTGCTTTCGATTTTGTACTTTCGTATTACTTTCCTAGCCTTACCAGATCTTATTTCTTTATCCTTTTGAGGCTCTTCCTAAAGTTTTTAATTTCTTTGTAAATTTTTACTTGCCATTTAGGTTTATTAGGTTTACGTACAGAATTTTGTGTTCTTTTATGTTTAGCACCACATCTTTTCTGGATTACTTTTCCTGTTTCATATATCAACTCATTCAATTCTGTTAAACTTGGGTCCATTTCGTTACATAGTTGCATTAGGGCTTCATTACCAACTGCAATTATAGTTCTGTATTTGTTGGTATGACGAACTTTCAATAAAGACTCTCTATCATTAATACAAGTATGCTGGTCAATAGGCAATTCTTCTAAGATATCAGTCCTCATCTCACCCACTTCATCTTGGTTCAACTCTTGTTCCTGTTCTTCATCATTTTCCATACCTTGTTCTGGTTCATTCTCATCAGCATAAGGCACTACAACTTCCTCAGCATCTTCCTGGGCTTCCTCAACTTCCTCTGCGAGACCTACAGGGTCCTTTTCACGAGTATCATTTAAAACAATCTTCTTAATTTGTCCAATCTCAACATCCGACAGCTTTTTGCTGCGCATAATAAATCTCCTTACGTTTGCTAGCTTATTTGCATCTAAGCCTTCAATTTTTTCGCTCTCACTGTTACGTGAGCACCATGCAATAAAAGTGTCCTCAGTGTTGTTTGTTTGAAGTTTTTCTAATGCATAGTAAAAACAATACATTATTTGAAAAGTCTGTTGGTACTACAGAACTTCACTGTAACAAGAAAAAGTGGGAACATTCTTTTAGCATACTGAAAGCTTTTTTCCTCCGACACTTGTCGGAGTATGAAACGTGGGATAGCGACCGAAAGGTGAACCGAAATATATAGCCAGATGCGGGTGCACATGATATGATGATTAATGCGTCTATTTGGCCCTATGATTGGCCAATTAGCACCTACTCGCCATTGTTTACCCCATTTCGCATAGTTTGAATTGAAAAATTTAAGTTCCTTGAGTTTAGCGAAAGAATAACTACCAAAGCTTGCAAAACAGTGAGAAAGGGAGAGAGAGCAAAAGCTAACAACATTTGGTAGCTTATTTACAAAACAGTCATATCAGTCCGGAAAGTATTTTTCTAACGATGCTCTCACTCTCCCATAACAGAGTCTTTTGCATTTCAGATACTATTCTGCTGCCCTCATTACTGTCCTGTATTAACTGGCTCAAATCTTCCTCCAACTGTCCAACTCCCCCGCCTAAGCATCCTATAACTGCTGGTATGAAGTGTATTTTGTACGAACTCCTCCTCTTTCTTAATTCGAAGCATAACTGCTGGTATTTTTGAAATTTCTCCAATCGCTTATTTACTCTGTTGTTTTCGCTAGGGCATGCCAAATCTACAATATATATTTCATTTTTCTCATTATCCTCGAGGATCAGATCTGGTCATCTAGCTGTGCAAGTTGTTCTCATTCTATATTCCCAGTCCCACTGTAGTTTCTTTCCATCACGTTCTATGACCTTTCCTTTTTCACATTTCTCCACATACCATTTTGTTCCTTCTGGTAGCAATCCATTCTTAATGCACCATTGCAGGGCAAGAATTTTTAAGGCATTGTCGTGTCTTCTAACATATTAAAATCCAGCCAACTTCTGGCACCCAGCTAGCAAATGCTGTACAGTCTCTCTATACTCTCCGCAAAGTCTACAACAGTCCTCGCTAATCAAACCTCTCAGTTTCTTCCATGATCCTGTTTCCACCATTTGATCCTGCAGGCTGAAAATCGAAGCCGTCTTCCTAGGGTCTTCATTACACCTCAACCATCCATAATCATCCTTGTCAAATCCTAATGGTATCTCGCTCTGCAGAATCTTGGTCCTAAAACTGTTAGCTTTATTTCGCTCCGCCCCATCATTGATCATCTTTTTAAATGTCTTTCATACAGTTCTCCAATTTTTATGATGCTCAGACCTAATCCTTAAGCTCCCTATCCCAAATGCCACATCCTCCTGTACCTTCTTCATCACTTCTTCCGCCTCTCTCTTAATTGTTTTAAATTCCTTTCCATATTCGTATTCCCAACCTGCTGTTATCCCTATATTTGTTGACTTAGCCATATGGCAAGCTACCCGTACCTTTGTTTCATCATAAACCTCTTTAAAGCTTTTTAGCCCTCTGCAACCAGCTACCCTTTTCACATACAGTCTTTCGTCACTAGCTTGTCTTTCATGGAAACCTTCATCTCTCAAAATAGCTTTTACACTCATATCTATCAGTTCCAAATCTCCTTTTCGTAAATTACAAACATTCATAATATATCCAGCCATCGGTGTCACTCTGCAATTTATAGCTTTCATTAAATTTCCATCATTCAGGTTAAAGCTTACAAGCTGTTCTGTCCTTCTCTTTACCTCTTTCTTGACTCTTTCCAGCACTCTCTTTACATCAATTTTATCTCCTTGCTCACAGCCTAAAAACTTACAAATCTCATTCTCATTAGGATCCAGTGACGATTATCTCATAAAGGCCTAGTTTAAAGGTCGCATTTCTGCCGCGTCGAATTAAATGCAAGTAAATTGGACTGTAATGTGGCAAAATATGACAAGCGATTTAATGGTCACATTTAATTCTGTCGCATCAAATTTCAAAGTGGCTCCAAACATATGCGCGCATGCGCTTTTAGTAATGTGGTGTTTGGCAGTACATACTGGCAGAACAATTGCAGTACATACCTCCATAACAATTACACACACTGTTGCTTTACCTACACAAGTCAGCCCCAAAATGGTAAAATAATAATCCCCTCTTGAAAGCTTATATAAGCAAATAGCAAGCCAAAAATCAGGAGATAGGGGCCTCTCGTTCAAAGACTTCCTTTCGAGTTCTTGTGTAATCTGGTTTAGTATATAAACAAACGTGCCTCATGAAACCCGAAGTGTTTCTTTGAATCTGGCATCACTGTACTCAGTCCACACCATATCCCACCAGCCTGTATTTCGCCGCAAACGGCGGCAAGTTCGTTGACGTGGGGTCGACAATATGGTCGGATTTGTCAAAAAAAGTATTGATAACAAAGCAGCCGAAAGAAGCTGTCTTCTGTTTTGTGCAATTTTAATCAAAATCATGAATTGGCGTTTCCTTTTCTCGTCTTTTCTTATTTTATTCTCCCGCATTTTTCCAATTAATTTGAACGAACTTAAAGTCATGAGCTTAGCTGCATTGTGAGTCGGCACCATTTTCTACAACTACCTCTGTATTTTACGCATGTGTTATTGACTAAAAATAATCATAGCCGTTGCTAAAATCCAGAACACAGCCTTGATCAATTTAATTCGACGAGACACAAATGTGACCTTTAAATCGAGTCGCATTTCTGCCGTTTAATGTGACAAGCCTGGTGAACTACTGTCAAAGTACGTTATTTAATGAGGCAAAGGAGTTAAAGGTCGAGCTTCTGCCGCATGAAATTGACACAGTTTTTTTCAGGCTGTTTTATCGAATTCGACGCGGTAGAATTGCGACGACGAAATTCCATTGCAAATAAGATTAAGTTCCAATGTCTTCACTTTTACAAAAAGACTGAAGAAATTTCTCCAGAATTAAAATCCTTCGCCAAGCACGACACCTAGGAAGATCAGCAATCTGGTATTCTCGTAAATTGATTAGTAAGTTATAGATTATTTAGATGAACGTTGATTAGTAAGTTATATATATTTGTTTTTATATTTTAATTTTTGTAATTTAAGCTGATGGGAGTTCGTGATTAAATATATGATGACGATATTTGAGATACGACCTTTAAACATAGCCTAACTATTTCCAGTTTTTTATGGCTCTCCTGGTACATCTTCAAATTGTCTATTCATTCATTTAAGGTGACGATTACGGCAACCGTGAATTCGACGATTACGACAATTGTCAATCAACACTTTCCAAGCTGTTCTATCTTCAGATGTCCTCTTCAAACTACCATAGTCGGTGATGTTGATCCAGTCTTTCACATCGTCTGACCACTTTCTTCTCTGAGCATCTCATGATCTTATGCCTTCTACACTTCCCTCTAGGTTTGTCACCACATCATTCACACTCGAGCCTCTACAAATATGTCCAAAGAATGCAGCTTTTCGCTTTGCGATAGAGTTCATTACAAGCATGTTTATCCCCATCCTTTTCTCTCTCTCTCTGTCAGCTAATCCTCTTACAGGACGTTGCCTCTTGAACCTTCATACGAAACAACGAACGGTCCTCCGCCAATCTTCCAGCATGTGTTGTTGTAATTCCCATCCATTCCTGTATGTCCTGTTCCCATCTCCTCGCAGGTCTTCCTCTTCCTCTTCGGCCCTCTATTTTCGCCTCAAGAATATGCTTCTCCAATGATTTATGGCGCTTTATGTGACCAAAGTGTACCAGTTTTAGCTTTTTGATTTTTTGCAATAGTGTTGGGGCTTTGATTCCAAGTCTAGACAGGACCGTTTCATTTGATATCTTTTCTGTCCATGATATCCTCAACAGTTTTCTGTAGCATTTCATTTCAAAGGCTGTTATCTTTCTGCTATCTGTGTTCTTAATCGTCCATGCCTCACAACCGTATGTTGCAGTGGGAAATACAACACTTCTTAAAATTCTCAGTTTGGTGTATATACTTTGTCCCTTCCAGATGTTTGTCATCTTTTTCAATTTTGATCCTGCCATTGCCAGCCTTCTTCTTATTTCCAGAGTTGACTTCCCATTTGCATCGATTCGTGCTCCCAGATATACAATATTGTTCACTCTTTCTATTTCCTCCCCATTAATCGTTATTACAGCCTCCTCTTTGCATTTGTCTATATCCATGATTTTGGTTTTCTTTACATTCAGGTGCAAACCTCTTTGCTCACTATGATATTTAACAGACTGTATAAGAGCTTCAAGCCCTCTTGGGGTTGTGGCTAGTAGTGCAATGTCATCCGCATATCTCAAGTCTCTTATGGGCAATCCTTGCAATGTAGGTTCGTCGTATTTCTCATTCCTATGGTCATGCTCCACTTCTCTCATAATTCCCTCCGTGTAAATACTGAAGAGATGAGGTGATAATATGCACCCCTGCCTCACACCTTTTGTGATTGGAAACCAATCTGTTGTTCCACATTCCAACTGCACTGCCGATTGTTGTCCTTCGTAGAGCGACCTAATCAGCAATATAATTTTAGGATCAAAGTTCATTTCCTTTAAAGTATTCCACATTTCTTTATGATTTATACTGTCAAAAGCCTTGGAGTAATCGATAAAGCATGTATGAAGACTGGTGTTCATTTCCCGATATTTCTGGACAATCATGCGTAAGTTAAAGATGTGGTCTCGCGTCCCTCTATTCTTTCTAAACCCTGCCTGTGTTTTGTTTACTTCTTCCTCAATTTTGCTCTCAATTCTTCTCATTATGATTTTGAGCAATATTTTGCTTGCATGGCTGATCAATGATATTGTTCTATCCTCATCCTTTTCAGTACCTCCTTATTTCTAACCTTGTCTGTCCAACTAACCTTAAGAACTCTACGATATATCCAATACTCAAAAGCATTAATCCTGTTCCGTATTTCCTTATTAATTGTCCAAGCTTCACTGCCATATGTAACCACTGACCAGATATAACTTCGTATCATCTTTTTTAGTGACATGCTAACATTGCTTTTCAGTAATTCCTTATGTTTCCAAAACGCCGTCTTTGCTAATGCTATCCTAGTTTTTACTTCCTTTATACACCTTCCATCTTCTGAAATATTTGTACCTAAATACCTGTAATCTTTTACTTGTTCAAGCTTCTTGCCGTTAAATATAATTTTGATCCTGGTCTGTGGTTTCTTTTCAATTACCATAACGTTTGTCTTCTTATCATTCAGTTCCATTCCTAAATCTTTGCATACTCTAACTATATTATTTGGCATTCTCTGTAAATTTTTTCACGTATTACAGTAAGTATTACAGTATCATCTGCATAACGTATGTTTGTGAAACCTTTTCCATTGATAACTATGCCTTTGTCATTTTCCAGAGCCTTATTTATTACCTCCTTACTATACATATTGAGTTAGATTGGTGATAAAATACATCCTTGTCTGACACCTTGCTTTATGTTCACTTTTCTAGACAATGAAGTATTAATTCTAATTTGTGCTTCTTGATAACCATATATGTTACTAATCAATCTTATCTCTTCGTTGGGAACATTATACTCTGCAAGCATTTTACTGAGGGCAACATGCTTTATTTTGTCGAATGCTTTTTTATAGTCGATGTAACATACAGATAATTTCTTATTCTTTTCAATAAATCTCTCTGACATGAATCTAAGCTGGCAAATGCCATCCCTAGTACCTCTACCTTTTCTGAAACCTAGTTGAATATCTCCCAATCTGTTTTCAATCAACGGTGCAATTCTTGATTTGATTACTTGTAGCAATACTTTTGATGCATGCGAAATTAGACTTATCGTTCGATGTTCATTACAGTTTTGGGTTCCAGAAACTTTTGGTATTGTTATAAATGTTGTTGATAAAAATCTTCAGGCAGCTCACCAGTGTTATAGCAATTGTTAATTATTTTAGTCATTAGATTAATACAATTGATTCCCATGTACTGCGATTGCTCTGCTGGGTCTCATCTGCACCTGTAGCCTTTTTCTTAGGTAATGACGCTATAATGCTCTTTACTTCTTCAATGTCAATATGATAAATTTTCAGTTCGGTCCTGATTAAAAAGAAAATTGCAGTTAGTATCGCCCAACAAAATGGTCTCTTTTCCTTCCTTGTCAAGGAAGCCTAAGATATTTTCAAACTGATTCAAAGTGTCTATAGGGTCGCTAGGTAGCCTGTAACAAGCAACAATATTGAAAGGCTCACTATAAAATGGTCGAATTTCTATACATATTAATTCCAGTGTGTGATTAGGTAGACCGTATCTTTGAAGATACTTTATTTCATCTCTGATGTATATGGCTACCCCGTCCCGTGCCTATTGCGATCTTTCCACCTTAGGTCAAAGTTATCAAGAGATATAATCTCATTCGATGTTTCATTATCTAATTTAGTTTCATTGATAGCTAGAATATCAAGATCTTCTGCATCCACAAGAAGCTTAAGTTCATCAATATTTTTAATAAGCCATTAACATTTATAGAAGAAATTATCATACCTTTCTTCCTATATTTCTTGTTTCTTTGGTATCTAGGAGGCGCAATATCGGTTATAGAGGTGGGGGTACTTTCATTTTCAATTGCACTAGTATTTTCTGATCCCTAGAGAGGGAAGGTTCTTATTTTTTCTCTAATGTTTTTTGCAAGTCGTGCAAGTCGAATAGTTCAAATGAAAATCTCTTTTTCCAAGGTGGTCGAGAGTGATATTTTTTTGTCGAATTGTGTCACACTTCATTGTTTTTAGCATCTTATATTCATTTGTGGTACCATTCAAATTCTTTTTATCTGTGCGCTTGAAGATTTCCGATATTACAACATGGCAATGTGGAATCGATTCATGAATGAACTGTGTGAGTGCTCTGATCTCTGACATTATTGTCTGCGCAGAATTACGTTCCACATCGTTTGCCCCTATAACAAGGATAATTTTTCCAGGTTTCTTTCTAAGGAGTGGCTTGAGATAGTGTCAAACATATCACTGACACGTGCCCCAGGAAAGCTGCGGACTTTTGTGTTGAAATTCTTGCTTAAGGTACGCTCATTGATATTTGTGAGCATACTGTCTCCAGTTGTTAGCACAGTGTTTTTAGGCCAGACACCATTTTCCGTCATTTTGGGAGTTTTATTCTCATCAGACGCACTGTGTCTCTGCTTTTTGCCAGGAATGTTATCATTTATCCTTGCTCTAGAGGAGATCACTCCTTTCGTGCCATTTCGTTGTTGATCTTCGTTGTTGATCTTCGTTGTTGATCTTCGTTGTTGATCTTCGTTGTTGATCTTCGTTGTTGATCTTCGTTGTTGATCTTCGTTGTTGATCTTCGTTGTTGCCACGTTTGCCTTTGTAATTATTCAAGGAGAAGTTTCTTGTATTATGTTCCATTCCACTCCCTTTGATATCCTTCGAGTTGTCTTTCTTTGTGACTGATGCCTAATTATTTTTGTATTGCTTGTATTGAAGCTCTTCTTTATGCTTCAGAACCTTGATAGCGTTCCATTGATTTTCCAGTTTCTTTGAATTTTCATTGTCAAGAGGCAAGGAGTTGTCCTTCTTTGTTTTGAATGCATCGTATTCCATGTTTTTTTTGTGGTGATGTTTACTTGAATATCCTTGTCAATCATGGTTTTATCCGAGTCCTTGGCTCTGTAACTTGCAATTTCCTCCATTATATTATGATTATTTTCCTTTTTACATAATGCTTTGTTTTCCACCTTTTTGGAGGGTTGATGTTTACTCGTGTATGCTTGTCCATCATAGTTTCTCCCGGGTCCTTGGCTCTGAGCCTAGTAATTTCCTCCAATAGAGTTTGGTTGTTCATTCGCTCTAGGGAGAGCTGTCTGTTAATATCTGCATTTATTTCTACTAATTTATTGATGATATTAAAAAATGCACAGGTAGTATCATTACAAGAACTAAGTGCATTTGGATCTAACGTGTGCGATAAAAGTGATGTTCCTTTTGGCGGTGTAGCGATTTGGTCGAGAAACCCGATAAACGAAGCATTATGACTAAAAGCCGTAAACGTTTGATCTCTAACATCGTTCCTAGAAGGATTCTTGGGGTGCTCTTTGTTACCAAAGTACGATTCCTTGTTTCGAGTAGATTTGATATATATTTCACATGAGGCCAGACCTTCTGACAGCATTCGGGCGAGTGGCCAAGCGGTTCAGCTGGCTTCTGTTAGCTAGCTGAAGTTAAGCTTGGCTGTGTTAGGTCGGCAACTGGATGGGCAACTTTCCAGATAAACGATCAAAGCAACTCACTCCGCCGTCCTTTGGAAGGGACGTTAATGCGGCATGCGCAGTAGGCCTAAATTAGCCGAAAATGCTAGATATAACAGCCTACTCAAAATAAAGTAAACAACAACAACAGAAAATACTTTATAATCGATTCTGTATCAGGCCTTTTGTGATCTTCACGAATCTCAGTAATAGCTTCCAATATTAGTTTAGAGGCCTTTGATTTATCTGATGAGCATACTGTCTCAGAAGTGCAAGGGTTTTCACTGATTTCAAGATCAAGATGCGCATCCATGATTCGCTATCGTACCATCAGTTTACATAAAGACTCAAAACCTTATAGTAAGTGTGTTTCCATCCTTATCTTTTATGTTATTATTGCTACTGATTCTCTTATTTGTTAACTTCTTTATCACATTACATGCTCTTGGGTTGTGCTTCCTATCTAATTCTTCTATTTCTTTGCAAGACTTTCGTGATATTCTTCTTTAGCCTTAGGACTCATTTTCCTTATCTCCTTTGTTAATTCTGCATATCTCAACCTATCATGCTTAAAACTGCGCTTCTCTTCTATTACCTCCAAGATATCTTCAGTCATCCAATTTTGCTTCTTACTCATTTTACGTTTTCCACAAGTCCTTGCTGCTACTGTTGTCAAGCATTCCTTCAATTTGTACCAGTCATGTTTATTGTTATTTTCATTTAATTCCTTACTGAATTCTTCCGTAAACTTATCTTGCAAGTCCTTATCTTTCAGTGCTTCTAGATTCCAACTCCTGTAAACATGTCTTCTTTTTTGCTTTTTTAACTTAACTTTGATGGTCATCCAAACAGGATCATGGTCTGAACCACAATCTGCATCTTTCCTTGCCTTTGCATTAGTAATAGAGTTTCGATATCTTTTGTCTACTAAAATATAAGCAATTTGATTCTTATCCTTCCCATTTGGATGTTTCCATGTGCTTCTTGATTTTAATTTCTGCTCAAACCATATGTTGCAAATAAACATATTTTCTTTTTCACAGAATTCAATTAATCTCTGTCCCCTCTCGCTAACTTCTCCTAATCCATATGGCCCTACTTTATCTTCATACCGTTCGCTTCCTACTTTTGCATTAAAATCTCCTAATACTATCACTATGTCTTTCCATTCTTTCTGTCGTTTTCCTTCCAACTCAATACTTCTATATAATTTTTCTACTTCCTCATAATCATCATCCATATCTGGAGCATAAATTTGATGTATTAATATATTTTGTGCTCTGCCTGATACTTTTAGAGTCATGTGCCTCTCGGAGACTGCCTGATAACTTAACACCGAAATTATAATTCTCTTCCCTATGATAAAAGAAACTCCCTTTTTGTGCTTCTCTCCACCCGAATATATGACTTTAAACCTTTCCCCATTAGGTAACTTGTACATAAATTCCCCATTGCCTTTCCAAAAAGTTTCGGATATTCCAAGTATATTAATCTTCATTCTATGCATTTCCTTACAAACATTTCCAAGCTTTCCTTTTTGATAGACTCCTGACATTCCACGTTGCAATTTTCCAGATGTCACTTGATGACAGTGCACGCTTGCCCTCTGAATCACAAGATGTCCACCGGGCCAGACTACCGCTCCAAACATTTCGAGTAGCACCCCTTTTGCCAAGATCTGAAAATAGTTTAATTTTGATACTCATGTTGATTATCTTCTGGGGCTAATAGACACAGTAGGCCCCAAGAACTGCTGTATCCAGCAATGTCATCATATTGACAGATGTGCTAGCCGTTGTTTCAGGTCAAATCTTCTGCCTACCACTGATTGTTGAAATTGCCGTTGACTAACAGAGAGCTCTTCCTCTAATATCAACTACCTCTATCTTGCTGACCAATAGAGGATCGTATCCCTGATTTGGGAGGCTAACTGGTACTACATCTTGCCTAAGGACGACCAGGAAGCTAATGGAGGGAAGCTTCACTGTCCCATTTACAATCTCATAGATTATGCCATTGCCCAATCGTCTATTATATGTCAGCATTTTTGGCCGCCGACATAGAGTAATCGTTACTCAGCATAAATACGAAATGGGGGTAATTTCTAAATTCAAACTAAGGTAGCTTACTTGAGGCTTTGCTGTTCAGATATTTTGAAAATATGATAATCTGTTGGATGGAACGATAGAAAGTACTATAATTTTCCAGCTAGCTGTTTTAGAGCATTCTACCTAAGGTTTTAGCGTTGAAGCTGTTTCAGAGAACCTTAAAGAATAGAAATAAACGATATTTACATATGTCTAACTTACCTGGAAGCTTTAGTGATTCTGTTGGCTTATTCCCAGTCGAATCTCCGACGTATCTCGCGAACAACTAATACGAATCGGCACTTTGAGAATAAGTAAAAGTTGTTCATTTCCTCCAAAGACACATCATACTTTCATTTCATCGGAAAAGTATGTTAAAATTTCTAAATTCAAAACCAGGTAGTTTACTTGAGGCTTTAATATTCAGGTATTTTGAAAATATGATAATCTGTTGGATGGAACGATAGAAAGTACTATAATTTTCCAGCTAGCTGTTTTAGAGCATTCTATCTAAGGATTTAGCGTTGAAGCTGTTTTTTAAGTTTCAAAATATTTTTCAGAGTACGTATCGAGAGTCAAGCAAGTTTCGACTTGAATAATAACCTTTTGCTGATTTTCACGCTTCAATACGTATACGAATGTTCACGCGTATACGAACTGTTGGACGGAAGAAATTGCAAAGTGAAAAAATATTGCCCTATGTTGTCTTCATTTATCTGACAAGAATTGATGACCATTGACACATTGAATTGATGACCATTGACAAAGTCATGATAATCTTATAACAGGTTATTGTCATATGTTAGGACAAGATTACTATTTCCATCCAACAAAAATATAGCAAAATAGAGGTGGGCACGTATTCGAAAGAAGACAACAGAGAAGATAAGGTAGATTATGATGGAGGAACTATGGGGTCATTGAGCAGTTATATAGCACATATTTTGTACTTCTCGAGGCCCTCCTTCCCTCTTCGGTAACGTATCAGGAGCCTCCACCACCCTCCCACAATTACGTAGCAAAGCAGCGTTACCCTCCCTCTCCCTGCTTCTTTCATTTTTCTCTTATCAATCGTGTTAACATACGAAATCACTTTTCGGTCAGGCTAGTTCTCTCATACGACCAGGGAAAAGTTCTGTTTGGAAATTACAAAGTTTTTCATTTCTATGGAAAATTTACCGTGCTTCCATCAAGTGCTGTAACTTTATTCTTTTGAAACATTCAACACAGCAAAGGAGGCTGAGTCAGATACAAAAATCTGATAGTGGCAAAAGCGGCCGATAGACTTTCTGTTGGGGTTGTAGCCCGCATGCACCTCAGCCACTGTGCCACTGTTCGCAAAAATACTAGAAAGTACTAATTCAAAGAAATATTTAAAAGAAACAATTTTACAGCTGAAAAGCTGTATTCAGCTACCCTCATGTGAAGCCATCTCTCTAATAATCCTTCATAAATCATGAATTTTTACAATATTATTTATAATAATATTTTGAAACTGATGCAAGTTAGATTCTTCCAAATTGCAAGAAAAGTTATTGACGTTTCTCACATGCATACAAATGGATTCATTCGCCACTTTTTATCTAAAATAGGTGAATCTCTATGCTCAAACATGGTGTCTATCTATCACTGAAAGGGTGCGATCCCAAAAAGTGTCCCAGGGGCAAAGTCCCTGTATCCTCCTTTTTCTACCTCGTCATCAGGGGCATATGAATGGGGGCATGATTAGAACCTAGACAGAAAACTCTCTCTATAGCTGCATGTTGAGGGGTTTTCGCCTTGCAATGGCTTTGCAAGATGTTTTATAGATTCGCTTGCTTTAGGGAAACAGTAGATGACCAGTCATTTGATGGGATTCCTATACTTTTGCCAACCTCTCTACAGAACCAGGCCTCGTATTCCACAAATACCCGGACATGATACTCAATTGTCAATTCTGTAAATAGATACTATAAGCTCTCACGGTACGAAGAATAATACCTACTATAACAGTAGAAATAGCTGATTGGTGTCTTGTTATTTGAAAGTTTGTGTTTGAAGGTATAAAGTAAGCCCATTTCTCATCACCGTGCTCCTCTTCTACTTGCTGAAACTCCAAAATATGGATAAATTGACTATTGACCATCAGTCTAAAATTGCTTTAAGAACTCCGGGGAACACGAAAATTCTCTCAAAAGCTTAAGGGAATAAGTCAAAATTTAACTCTTTGACAATGCTCATTGTATTTGTTTTTAGTAGCTTGCAAAAAGCTTTTAGTGATAGAATATAATTTACTTGCTTCTTTTCATGAAGTTTCAGTGACGTAATGTGCGCAAATCACTCTGTAACAATAAGTAAGTTTAAACAGCTGTCCGTCGGACGTATTGAATGCAACTACCTTGAACGCCTTCAACAAACGTATTAAAATCTTCTATGAGGACAGTAGAGGTTAGTTGCATGGCACCACAGTTTTGAGCTTTCCATAAGAGGTTTTAACCTAGAATTTCACAAGCTGTTCTATGGCAACAGAGTACTATACTAGTAAGAGATTGTTTGGACAGTTTACGGATATTGTGTTTCTGGCTTTTGCCATTTATTGTACTTTGCTACAGGTTTGAAACTTTTGCGAAAATAGACAGTAGTACATGTATCATAATTATTGACAGTTTGTTGGTTAATAGATGCATTGTCACTTGTTCGAAGTTCCATTGATTTGAATTTTCGGTGAAGAAGGAGTAAAGCTAAAACTACCAAAGGCAGATTGCTAAGGAAGGACATCATTCGCCACCCATAATCGCATTTAATATGGCAGCTAGATAAATATATGTTACTTTACTGATACAAAGCTCTTTAAATGTATGTTGGCACGAAAATGGCATTACTGAGAAGATACCTTTAACAGGTATTTAGTTATGAAAAGCATCGCGTATATGAATTTATATTGTAAATGGTCTTGCAGCAATATGCAATGGCATAACCGACGTAGGTTGGGATTAGGACAAATCCAAAATGCCCCGCAAGATGTGTTCAGGAGGCAGAATTCTTGCATTATTTTATTTGAAAAGTGATTAAATTACTGAATACCTCAGTGAACAGGTTATAGAATGGCTCTTGTCCCTTTGTCCCCTTAGAAACGATACGATAGAAACGAAGAAACGATAGCTGTATCGGACTGTCTTCATATTCCTCTCTTGATGGAGTGAAACTTCTCATCGGATAATCATATAAAGGTTATGTAAAGGATATACTCGGAGAACCGTTTGGGATGAATTATCCAAGACATCTTTACATAAGAGGCATTTTATGAGAAACTGGCAACTCATAGAAATTCATAGATTGCATGACTGCATTTTATATCTACTTCGGAATCCATATGGAGTCCCGAACAGACCTGGGTATTGCCTGGCCCGCCGGGCACATATGACCCTATGAATGACTCTTGTCTGGCCCGTGAAAGGCCGCATAAAAAATAAAAATTGAAGCTGGATTTTCTTTATTTTTAGACGTTGGCTTTTCATCAGACCTTACAAAATGTAGAAATTTATTTAGTTCATTTGGTCAGGCTCTCCTCACTATTCTGCTTCTAATGTGACCCTTTGGATGAAATAATTTCCTAACCCTGGTTAAAGGCCTGTTTCAAATTTTGAACTTCTCATGTGCCGAACTCAGTTCAATTCAATTTGGCACGGAAACTGAGAGTGTCTAATACGATCCTCGTTTAAACTTCGAGCTTAATAGTGCCGCTCCAATGTCAAACTAAAATTCTTATTATTATGAATGTTTTAGAATGATATACACTGTCAGATAAAATCTGCTATCAACAGGTGCCCTTTCTAAATATACGATTACATCCAAGATTATATCAAAAGTTAGTTAAAATAAATAAAATAAAATAAAATCGAGCGTTTTTAAATAAATAAAAATATTACTTGAAATGCTGTTTTACTTGTTGTTTAAAATTGTCACTAGCCCTAATTTCTCTAGGCAACTCATTGTAAATCTTTGCCCCCATAAAATAAAAAGAATATCTTGCAAACTCTAGTTTAACCCTTGGGACTCGAACTGAAATGTTATTGTTTCGTGTGTTCATTTAATTCTAGTTCAATTCAAAGTAATCTTGACTGTTTGAGAATAGTTCACCATACAAACATTTATATACGATTTGGGCAGCTTCTTTTCTAATGGAGTTTCGTATCGGAACTGTTTTTGTCTTGAGAAGAGCATCAGCTCTCCGCTCGAGGGATTTAAGCTTTTGCTCTTGTGTTTTGTTTAAATTCAAATTGACGATACAATTTTTACGAAGTGCTGATACGATAACGCTTCAATACACGAGTTTTGCTGCTTCAGGAGTTAGAAACTGCAAAAGCCTGCATAGAAGGCCGAGCTTTGATGATGCTTTTCTGTATTTCTTCTCAAAGTCGTCGTTTAGTACCATGCGATGATCAAGTCACGTACCCATATAAGTGTAGGTAGTGACTGAATTAATCCGTACGTTGTTGCAATAAACTTTGAGTTCTTGGTTCTTAACTTCGAAAGTCGATATCCTTATAGCTGTACTGAAGAGCACGCATTCTGTTTTTCCTTTCTTCAGGTTAATAATAAGTTCATTAGTTTCTAGGTAGTGGTTTTTTGCAATCATGTCCTCGTTCAGCCTGTTTTCAATGTCTGTGATATTCTTTGAAGAAACGTAGATCACAGCGTACATCAATTGCTTGTCACTTACGTCACGAATATGCAACAATATTTGCTGCATTCTGCATGGGAGGGAAATTATAATTAAAAAAACGCTCATGCAAGTACAGAAAATTAGGTTTGGCACATGAAAAGTTCGACGTTTGAAAACAAGCCTAGCCTTAGTTTAGTGCAGCTCTGGAAGAGAATCCCACACTTATCTACATCTGCCGTTTCCTAATTGATTCAAATGTCGCCCTTCCCATGCATTAATTCTCGAGTTAAGTTTTGCAAATGAGAAGTGCTACTTTTAAAACGCACCTCACTTTGCAGCATATTGGTTCATAGAAATACAACTCCCACTAGGCTCCCAAAGAGCAACTTTCAAGATCATGACAATGAGACTGGACCCCGCCTCGTGCTTTGCTCAGCCAATCATTGTTTTCCAGTGAACCTGCATCATGCTTTTCTCAGCCAATCATTGCTTTGTGTCCAAGCAATTGAAATGCTTTGGTTGACTAAACAATAGCATGATTTCGCAACCCTGACATTCACTTGGAAGGGCAGTGGAAACGTGTCACGACCAGAGCGGAAGATTTTGAGAGCATCTTGGAAAATGGATGCTTCGATCTGTAAGTTCACTTTTATACTTTACCCATGTTCTTCATTAGCTATTGGAAACCTTCATAAGCGTGTTGAATAGTGAGCAGTATACAAATGTCCTCAACATGATCAAGGTCTGATATATGATTTGCCTAATCTTTGTTCAGTAGGTTTCTCATTCACGAACATATACCCTTCAGTAAGTAGCCCAGAATCGATCATCAGATATATTGAAATTGCAAATGATCCTCTTTTGCCTTGAATACCTGCATAAACCGTATTGACGTCTTATATATAGGACTTTATGCTTAGTTGCACGTAAATTAAAGGATATAATTGGCGCCAAATCTTATGCTATCCAGAAAGAGATTTAAACCTTAATTTGTGCAAACGATTCTATAACAACAAAGTAATATATTAGTAATATGTAACTGGAACAGTTTGCTGGCACTTTGTTATTGGCTGTTGGTTTTTGCGGCACTTAGCTACTTATTGCCATTTCTTTGAGGTTCTAGTTTTTTTATTTTATATGAATCACGAGCAAAGTTACAGCTAACGAGGGGAGTGTAATTGAACTTAGTTTTTGCTAGTATGAAAACGGCATGGTAGAAAGGGCATGTTGAACAGGTAGTTACTGACTTAATGGAGCTAAGGAAAACCGAACTGCATAAAATTGCTGCTAGTATTGGTTGTTAAAGAAAAATGGTCACAGAAATATTGAAAATTCATCCGTAAGGGATCCTGAACATTAAATTTGTTGAAATTTGGTTCCACTTTGAATGAGCTTAACTCACCGAAATGTGATGCCAATCGTCAATGCAGTACAAAACATTCTGTCCATAGACCATTACTTAGCTCACACATATTTGTGCGTAACATAGTACAGAAGCGATGCTTTTAACACCTTTATCTCATTATAGGCGCCTTCTATATCCCTGGATTGTTAGCCTTTTCGTCAGAGCCTTCTCCAGAGTACTTAAGTAACATGTTTATCAAAAATTCACATAGCTACTTTGGGATCTTCTGCAATACAGAGACAGGCTTGAGGCTTCCCATAAACAAGTCAGAAAAAGATCAAAAGTGCTATTCCTTTAGAGAAGCAAAACTTTGGAATCGCCTCTCTGTTAAGTCAAAGCATGTAGCCGCTTTATGCACCTTCAAAGCATTTATTAACAGAGCTTCCCTGTCTTTTGTTTTTGTCTTGTTCATTAGTCCTTAAGTTTTTGTTTTGTAAACTTTAGATTTCGATTGTAGTTAGGTTTTAAGTCTGGTTTTGTAATGATGTATGTCCTAATTTGTAATAAATTTAAAAGGTAATTTTTCATTAACAGTCTATAGCTCTTAGTGAAGGACACCTTGAAAACAACTTGTGAAAACTAGAGCCTATGCAATAAAAATATTTCTCCGACACCCCTGTACTGTGCAAGTTAATGTAAGCACATACATTAAGTGCCAGAAATTTCGGTACAAAATATTTCGGTGGAAAAATATTCGGTGGAAAAAATGTCGGTGGTATTTTGATAATTTCTGTGATAAAGTTTGGTTGAATTCGTAAAAATTTCGGTGGCTCAAGGAAATTTCGGTGTTGTCAACTTAAGCTGAAAAACCTTGCAATCTGACTCTTTCTTACAGAAACAGAACAAAACTTATAATATAGTATGTAATCAGTGTCTGGTAGCTAATTTACAAATCTGCAAATTGGTCCTCAGCTTCAAGTTCTTCTAGCAAAACGTGATCGATTCCTTTTTGATGCCCTGTTTGATCGAATCGCAGCAGTTGTTTCGCAAATGATCATAAAAGGAAATTTCCCGTGCACTTTGGGTTTTTATCAGCCATGTGGGAAGAGTTTATGGAACAGCTGATGGCCCGAAATAAAATGTTTCACCAATTCCCATTCGTGGGCTCGAAATTTAATGAATGCAGAGTTCAAAATAGCATCTGAAAAGTTGCCATAGAAACTTAAAGAAATTATTGAGAAAAATTACTATATCCCTGGAAATCCTGCTTCAGATGGAGATTTGGACTTGGAAGAAATTGGCTGGGGGGGGGGGGGGTAAATGATGAAACTGATGATGTGTTGGTAATCGATGGTGAAGGTGGGGAAGAAAATGACGATGCTATTGACTACATTCATAGTGAAGATGCTGTTGTATCAAAAATGCCTGTTAATGAACAATAACAACATTTAAAAAGCAGCAATTTTTCACTTTGTCACAGTTACTGGAATTCACTTTTATATGGATCTTGTGATGAAAAACGGACACTTTCAATGACCATTGAACTATAGGATACCATTACTTAGAACGATCAATGGCCAAAAAGCGTTCGAATGACAATTGAACTATAGGATGCCATTACTTAGAACGACCAATGACCAAAAAGCGTTTGAATGACCATTGAACTATAGGATATCATTACTTAGAACGACCAATGGCCAAAAAGCGTTTGAATGACCATTGAACTATAGGATATCATTACTTAGAACGACCAATGGCCAAAAAGCGTTTGAATGACCATTGAACTATAGGATACCATTACTTAGAACGACCAATGGCCAAAAAGCGTTTGAATAACCATTGAACTATAGGATACCATTACTTAGAACGACCAATGGCCAAAAAGCGTTTGAATGACCATTGAACTATAGGATACCATTACTTAGAACGACCAATGGCCAAAAAGCGTTTGAATGACCATTGAACTATAGGATACCATTACTTAGAACGACCAATGGCCAAAAAGCGTTTGAATGACCATTGAACTATAGGATATCATTACTTAGAACGACCAATGGCCAAAAAGCGTTTGAATAACCATTGAACTATAGGATACCATTACTTAGAACGACCAATGGCCAAAAAGCGTTTGAATGACCATTGAACTATAGGATACCATTACTTAGAACGACCAATGGCCAAAAAGCGTTTGAATGACCATTGAACTATAGGATATCATTACTTAGAACGACCAATGGCCAAAAAGCGTTTGAATGACCATTGAACTATAGGATACCATTACTTAGAACGACCAATTAGTGAGGTAAATTAGCGCCAATGAAGTTGTTGATGGGGTACCGACTGGACAAAAGTACCATTTTTGCACACAAGGTGCATTTTGATGTGGAGATTCAGAAAATTCTCAAGAACCAAAGATTTTGCCAATATGGCGGCCGTGTGACGTCATTTTCCAAATAGGCGGAAATCCCTCGCTAAGATCGACCTACTCCACTGCAAGTGTCATATGGACTCATATAAGAGGCATGAAATGGACAAAAAGCATGCTTATACATCATCCTGAATTTTTTGATTTATAAAACCACCTATTGGACACTGTCCGATGTAATGAAGTGTCCGGTTTCTTTACGAATATGTGACTGTCCGATATTCGCTCAATGCAAATACATTCAATGGAAGTGGCCTGAAGAGTTTGGTGAAGACAAGTTTCTAATCATGTTTTGCGGCCTCCATATTGAAAAGGCTTTATGGAATGCACTTGGGGACATGCTACAATCATCTGGATGGACAGTTGCACTAACAGAAGCTGCTGCATGACAACTTCAGGAACTGCTGATTCATATCTTCGCGCAGCACACATCACACGTACGAGGCACGCACTTCAAGTGACTGCACTCGCTCTCTCATATCTTCAGAGAGAAGCCTACAACAAAGCAGCAGCTAATCTCCATGGAAAGCCATTCGAAATTTGGCATCAGAAAATGACTAAGAGGAGCCCAATATATCAATTCTGGGACCTTGTTCTGAGGTTGGAAATGTTGGTATTGATTTTCATAAGAGCCCACAGGGAAAATAACTTTTGTCTTTATGTGGAATCACTTGAAGCACTCATGTTTGTCTTCTTTTCACTGGATCATTACAACTACAGTCGGTGGGTGTCCGTTCATCTACGTGATATGAAGTCCCTTCCACACAAAACAGAGGCTGAGTTTTCTCAAAATTGGGTAATTCAGAAAACTGGTCGCCGGTTTTCTAAAATCCCATTAGATCAGGCTCATGAGCAAGAAAATGCCAAAGTCAAGGGTAAAGGTGGTGTAGTAGGCCTGACAGAAAATCCGGTGGCACTTAAAAGGTGGATTGTCGCAGGTCCTGAAACTGCAAGAATCATAGAAGAATTTGAGCAGGTTTTCCTTCCTGAAACGGACCTTGACATAAATTACCGGCATCACGAGGAAGGTGCCTCTGCCCAAGAAAAATTTCGTAAACAAGCATCAAGCCTCATTAAAGTCATCAATGAATACGGCAACCCTTTCATGGATGACTGCAAAGAATTACTTGTATTGAATACTCGAGGCTGCGTAGATGATTCAGTGGTAAAATGTGTAGGAGAAATAGAGTGTCTTGGCAAAGAGCAGTACCAACAGTTCAAAAAAGAGGTTTTGGATTCCAGAAGTAAAAGCATTCATACCCCAATCACGGAAAACAAACTAAGCCTCTTCAGTTCGCGAAAGTCGAAATCATCGTCCAAAGCAAAGCAGTTAGCTGATCTTCGTAGCAATGCGGCACTATTTGGACGCTTGTACATTGCAAATCAAAAGAGAGAGGGAGATCCAGATGTATTTTTTAGACACGAGAATCAGTTACACCCTCCATCCCTTTCAGACCACGGTGTCCTGAGAGCCGGAAAGAAATCTGATTTGATCAACTGTCTTGACATAACGAAAAAGGATGCAATGGAAAGGGATTTTGATTGTAAAGTATTCGATGGAGCAGCATTGGTACACATCATAAAGCCGACGACAGTTGCCACCTTTGAGGAATATGGTAAAGAAGCATTCCTCGCCTTTATACAAAGAGAGTTGACCAAAGTGAAGCGAGTAGATGTGGTATGGGATCAATACTTGGATTCCAGCATAAAAGGTTCTGCTCGTGAGAAAAGAGGGAGTGGTGCTAGACGGAAAGTATATCCACAAACAAAAATACCGAGTAAATGGCTTGACTTTCTACGAGTCGCTGAAAATAAAGTGGAGCTCTTTGCATTCCTAAATGATGTTGTCGCCAAATCTACGTTGCCAGAGCAGAAAGAAATACACTTGACGTCACAACAATCAGTGGTGTCGCTTGGGGAGTGCGTACAGATGCCCAACTGCACACACGAAGAAGCTGACACAAGAATCGTTGTTCACGTGCTTGATGCTGCTAAGAATGGATGCAAGAAAATCGTTGTCCGAACAGTAGACACGGATGTGTTAGTTATTCTTGTTGGACAGTTTCACGAGATCAAAGAAAGACATCCCAGCCTAGAGCTCTGGCTGGCATTCGGTGTTGGGAAGGATTTTACCATGTATAGCATAAATGAAATATGCAGTAAATTTGAAAAATATATTTGTCAAGCTCTGCCCGTCTTTCATGCATTCACTGGCTGTGACACTACATCTTCATTTCACGGCAAAGGGAAAAAGACTGCATGGGAAGCTTGGAAAGCATATCCTGACATAAGTTCAACATTCAAGTTCATGGCTGATCATCCATTTGCTGCCGTGGAAGTAAATTCTCAAATTTTCCGCCAGTTAGAAAGGTTTACAGTTGTGCTCTATGACAAAACAAGCGTTCTTGAAACAGTGAATGAAGCACGTCGGGAACTGTTTTGCAAGAAGGGCCGGAACCTGGAAAACCTTCCTCCGACACAAGATGCATTGGCACAGCACATAAAGAGGGTAGCATACCAAGCAGGCATATGGACAACGGCTTCAAATGCAACAAATCCGATTCCACTACCAAGTGCCTGGGGCTGGGAAAAAATTGACGGAAAATGGCAGCCTTTATGGATGACACAACCTGAGGCAGCCAGTGCCTGTTCAGAGTTGATCAAATGCCACTGTTCCTCGAATGGAAAATGCACAAGGTGCAAATGTGCCAAAGTGGGACTCCCATGTACTGATCTATGTACTTGTGGGTGTGAAGTATGAACAAAGACAGACATTTAGAACTTTTTGGAAACATATTCGTAAAGAAACCGGACACTTCATTACATCGGACAGTGTCCAATAGGTGTTTTTATAAATCAAAAAATTCAGGATGATGTTTAAGCATGCTTTTTGTCCATTCCATGCCTCTTATATGAGTCCATATGACACTTGCAGTGGAGTAGGTCATTCTTAGCGAGGGATTTCCGCCTATTTGGAAAATGACGTCACACGGCCGCCATATTGGCAAAATTTTTGGTTCTTGAGAATTTTCTGAATCTCCACATCAAAATGTACCTTGTGTGCAAAAATGGTACTTTTGTCCAGTCGGTACCCCAAAAATCACTAATTCACCTAACTAAATGGCCAAAAAGCGTTTGAATGACCATTGAACTATAGGATACCATTACTTAGAACGACCAATGGCCAAAAAGCGTTTGAATGACCATTGAACTATAGGATATCATTACTTAGAGCGACCAATGGCCAAAAAGCGTTTGAATGACCATTGAACTATAGGATACCATTACTTAGAACGACCAATGGTCAAAGAGCGTTTTCTTTTCGCGGTGCAAAGCTCTGGAACAGTTTAGAAAGAGAAACTAAATCGACACCCTCCCCAAAATTTTTCAAAAAGCAACTATCGAAGGACTTATAGCCTTAATTTTATTTCTACTTTCTTTGTCATAGATTTTGTATTATATTTTATTGTAAATTAGGTATATACATTCCTTTTCAACAGCTTGGTTCGAAGAACATATATTATATGAAACTTATAACCTGTATAAATATTTTAAAATGAAATGAATTGAAGGCAAAAATTTTTCTAAGTCTCCAAAACTTTATGTGCTTTAAAAGTTTGGTGGCAAAAAAAATTCGGTGAAAAAATATTTCATTGCTCTCTCATCATCAAAATTAAATCCCACCGAAATTTTTTGTACTTAATGTAGTTATAGAAGAAGAACTAGCTTTCCTCCATCCACTTGAAGGGCATAACTTACACTCACATGTTCTGATCTTCTTGACATTTGCACCTTTGATCTATGTTAATAGAGTTATGGCAAATGCAAATTTTCAGTGTCAAAGCCTTACTCCTTCCAAAATTGTATTTTAAAATGAAATGTGATTTATAAAATGAAATGTCATAGGATAATACCTCATTGAAAATTCAGAAGGTGCCATAATGTATACAGATGATAATTTTCGGTTTACTAGGCAAGCAGGATCGACCCATGAAAGAAGAACTCGCATCTCGTATTCAGGCAACATCATGTGCATTTGGACGTCTGCGAGAAAGATTGTTTGACTCTCATGATATAACGACAAAAACCAAAGTCAAAGTCTACATCATCATCATCATCATCTTGTGCCATCTGCTCCCAGCAGGTTGGCTGTTATGGACCTCCATTCTTGTCTGTTCTCCGCAGCTCTCACGCATTCGCCATAAGTCTTTCCTGTCCAGTCCTTGATGTTAGTTGCCCATATAATTCTTGGCCTTCCTTTTCCCCTTTTTCCGTTTATTTTCCCTTCTAATAAAAGTCTCTGTAGCCCATTCTGTCTTACCATATGCCCGAAATATTTGGCCTTCCTTTTTCTGATACTTTCAATCAGTAGTCTCTTTATCTTCATCATGCCCAACACATCTTCATTCGTCTTATGCTCAGTGTATGATATCCTTAACATTCGCCTATAGCACCACATTTCAAATGCTTCCAATCGCCTACTTATAGCCCTTGAAATGGTCCATGTTTCAACTCCGTAGGTAAGTGTAGACCAAACATAGCATTTTAGTAGCCTAAATCTCAAACTAATGTTTATGTTTCTGCATGTCAACAATTTCTTCATGTTAGCGAAAGCTCTTTTTGCAATTAGAATACGTCGTGCTATTTCTGCATCACTTCTGCCATCTTCCCTTGTCATATGCCCTAGGTAAACGAACTTAGATACTTGCTCAATTGGCTTTCCGTCAAGTTCTAAATCTATTAATTTATGTGCCGTTTTACTAACTACCATACTCTTTGTTTTTACGATGTTCATCTCCATTCCATACGGTTTCCCACATGTATTTACTTTATCGAGTAGTGTCTGTAAATCTGCTGCATTTAAGGCTATTAGTGCTGTGTCATCCGCATATCTCAAATCATTAATATTCATACCACCGATATTAACTCCATTTCTATCTATTATTTCTTTAAAGATTTTCTCTGTATACAAATTAAATAAATTTGGTGACAGGACACATCCCTGGCGAACACCTCTCTTGATGCTAAATTCTGATGAAAACTCTGCTTTTGTTCTAACCACAGCTGTTTGACCCCAGTATAGCCCTGCAATAATTCTCAAATCTTTTTCATCAATTCCTATTTCCTTTAGACACTCAATCAGCTTGGAATGTTTCACTTTATCAAACGCTTTCTTATAGTCAATAAAACAGATAAAAACGTCTTGTCCCAGCTCAAGAATTCGCTCACAAATAATTCTTAAATTGAATATACCCTCTCTTGTTCCAATCCTAGGTCGGAAACCACTCTGAAAGATGCTAATTTCTTGATCTATTTTTGCTATAACCCGTTTTTGTATGATCTTCAATAAAAGCTTCGTCATATGACTCATCAAACTTATGGTACGAAAATCTGAGCAACTGTGTGCATTTGGCTTTTTTGGTATAGGCACAAAGATTGATTGTCTCATGTCTTTTGGAATAGAACCAGTGTGATAGATGTCATTGCATATCTCTGTGATGATGTTTAGGTTGTTGCTATCTAATGCTGTCAAAACCTCAGCTGATATTTCATCTGGGCCTGTGGCCTTCCCTCTTTTCATTACTCTAATTGCTGCCTCAACTTCTGACTTAAAAATTGCCTTACCAGTAAGAGCATTGTTGTCTGACAAGGGCTGTCTTTCATCATCATACAATTTAGCTATGTATTCAACCCATCTATCTGCTACATCTTTTTGTTCAAACAGTATCCTTCCATCTTTGCTCTCTATGCATCCAGAACTCCGTTTCCTTGATTTTAAAGTTGTCAGTTGTTTTACTCTATTATGCATCTCCTTAACTTTGTGTCCCCTATCAAGTTCCTCCACCTCTTGGCATTGCTGTATCATCCAATCTTCTTTTGCACTTCTACACATGTCAATAACTTTTCGGTTTAACTTGTCATATTGCTTTGGATCATTATTTTTGGCTATTCTTCTGAGATCCATTTTGTCTAGAATGTCATCTGTCATCCACTTCTGCTTCTTAGTAATACTTTTTCTCGGTAGAATCTCTTGTGCAGTTCTATGTAAAGCGTTCTTTACATAGTCCCATTTCCTCTGTACTGTATCTGTACTATCTGGCGCTTGTTCCTGTTCCTCTACATTAAGAACATCAAATTTATTTTGAATTGCAACATTGAACCTACTTCTGATGTTTTCCTCTTTCAACATATCTAGATTCAGCTGACCTTGCCTTTTCTTTGTTTGTACTTTTTTAAGCTTAATTTTCAATTTCATGACTACTGGGTTATGATCTGAATTGATATCTGCTCCTGGGTATGTCTTGACTCTTCTAACTCCATTCTTGAACCTGCTGTTTATCATAATGTAATCTATTTGATTTCGAGTTTCTTTGTCTGGGCTTTGCCATGTGTAGAGCCTTCTTGGATGTTGCTGAAACCATGTGTTTGTGATTACTAGATTGTGCTGTTGGCAAAACTCTATTAGCCTTTCACCACGTTCATTTGTGTCTCCTAGCCCATATCTTCCAACTGTATTCTCTAACGTGGTTCCTACCTTAGCACTAAAGTCACCCATTATGCATGTAACCTCTCCAGATTTAATCCTTTGAATCACATTCTCTATCTTTTCATAGAAAGCCTCAATTTCCTCATCTGCATGATCTTGAGTGGGAGCATACACTTGTATTATATTAACATTGAAAGGCTTTCCTCTTATCTTCACCATTATTATTCTGTCTGATACCGGCCAGTAACCTATGATAGAATTTACTAATCTTTTCCCTAAAATGATACCTACTCCATTTTTATGTTCATCTCCTCCTGAATATATCATGGTATATTTGTCCTTCGCTATTCTTCCATTCTCTGTCCACCTCACTTCCGATAGTCCCAGTATGTCAATGCTCATTCTATTCAACTCCTGTACAGCATTGTCTAGCTGTCCTGATTGATACAAAGTTCTGATGTTCCACGTCCCGATATTTAAGATTTCACCTCTAGTTTTCAGTACTGCATTGTCAAACAACCTCCTTCCAGTTGGGTTTGGGTGGCCATCGTCATTCGCAGCCCTATTAGCCGGATGGCTACTAACTTCTTCCCTGTCATTTGAATCCGGAAGAGTCGCAGGAGGCTCAACTCGTCCTTCTCTATCTTCTTCAATTCTATTAACCAGATCCATAACAAACTATTGGTATTTACATGGTGGGGCCCTAATCCCTTCCACGGAAGCTGGCCACAAGTCTTCATCATCAAGAGTATGCCCTGAGTCTGCCTCACACTTTGCTGTTGTGCCTTTGGAGCCATTGTCTTCTCTTAAAGATCTTCTGCCTCCTCTGCCACTCCAGACTTCATGCACTTACAGGGGTGATGTCCCCTTTTACAGCAACCCAAACGGATTACTGATACCCTCTACTTAGTTTAGCTCACCAGTCGAGGTGATGTACCATGGTGTGGCCGTTGGTGTGCACTACCAACTACTTGGAGCCATAAGTGAGAGCTGTGTAGCAGTGGAGGACCAGAGTTCCTATCCACATCCAGAATGACCGGAATGTGCGACTGACAGGTCTACAAAGGTGCTACCCCTCACATACTACACCGAACACCACCAAAGTCTTCAACTAATGTTTAATGCCAATTTTAGTGTATGGAAGCAAAACATGGACTTTATGCCAACATCAAGTTAGAAAATTCCACACAATTCAGCAAAGACATCTTCGGTTAATTTTGAAGATCAAGTGGGATCATTTCGTCAGTAATGAGGAGGTTCTAAAGCGTGCGGGTGTTGAAGACATTGAATTCAAGCTAGTTGGAAATCGTTTGCATTGGCTTGGCCATATTTGTAGAATGGATGATAACAGATCAGTCAAGGCCCTCTTACACAGTGAATTATTTCATGGATCTCGACCTGTTGGTCGACCCTATCTAAGATTTAAGGATACTTGCAAAAATGCTTTGAACTGTGGTCATGTATTAGATCTATGGAAGACTATTGTAGATAACAGACAAGAATGGAGAATGCTAATTTGCACTGTCTGTGAAAGTCATGACATAAAAAGAGTGAAGGAGGACGAGAATCGCAGAGAGAGAAGGAGACAAAAGAAGTCAAGACCATAAAACTTTACTGTGTAGTATCCGTTGTTTTTCGGTTTATAGGCGTATTATTATGGACCTGTTTTGGTCAGGAAAGAGATGTAAATATGACTTCCATTATAATATATTTGATGAGCAGGACATAGTGTGATGATTTTTGAGAGACTTTTGAACAATATTTTTCTACTTTTCATTTTTGTGCTAATTTTCAACTTTTCACAACAGTTAATTTCTCTTTACTTTTATATTTGTATTTTAGCTTTTTGTTTGCTTTTCTATTCATTTGCTTCAGTTGGTATATTTATATTAGAATAACAAAGGGCCCAGAGTCTATAGCATTAGTCCCAATCATAGTAGGCTAATTCTCATCCGTTTTTACATTTTTGTATAATTGATGTTTTCAATAGTCTTGTACTGGAACTGATCCTATTGATATATTAAACCATGTAGTCTACTTGGGGATTCATTCCTCTAAGGTCTTCATGCCTACACACACACACACGCACACGCACACGCACACGCACACGCACACGCACACACACACACACACACACACACACACACACACACACACACACACACACACACACACGTGTATATAATTTCATTTGAAATTTATTTGGCAATTGGCTCTACTTAATTTGATTTACTTTCTTTAGTCTTTGTTCACTACAGTTATTATTACTTTTGATGACTTATCTCAGCAACCCTTTTTGCTCTTGTTATTGATTGATTTGATATACTTTGCTTAGTCTCCATTTGACAAGAGTTTGCATTCATTTGAATTCTTTTATTTACTATTTATTTGGTAATAACCTGATCAGAACTTTATTATTTTATTTGATCTATATTATTAAATTATTCTACTTACTTCAATTGGAATCATTTAATCTTTATGTTTACTTCTTCAGGATTAACTAAATAATGCATCATCACCATAGATTAGCTCTACTGGCTCTGGATGCTGCACCGTTCTGAATAGGACGACAACTATTGAAGGACCACAACTTATTTGAAGGAGAAGACTATCTGCAGCTTGGTATGGAATATGTATAGTTATTTATTTACTTTTTTAATTGTTGTGGGTTTGATTCTTTACTTATAAACAGTACATAATTGTTATATAAATATGATATGATTTTGTGAGAGTGAGAGTGGAATCATGGTGAGGAGAGAGAAAAGGAATGAGTAAGAATCGGCAATAGCAATAGACAGTGATTGTCCTTAGTGCAATCACAATGAGATGAATTGCTTAGAGCTGTCAGCGTTTTCGCTTTTGAATCTGTAGTGAATTTTGCTATTTCATCTTCCAGCATTTTCGGCAAATAAGAATGCAACTCCGTTACTTTTAACAATACTTTCACTATGTCATAATGTTTTAATCTCAAATAGACTCTGGTGAGTTTTAATGTAAACCATTTTGCTGGGAATATAGAAGAAATCGCCATACTTCCCTTCAAAAATTTTCCTGTTGTTTACCGTCCAAGTTTACTATAAATATCGGTGCCTTTCAATGCGAATTGGCTTTGGGTGAAGTGCAGATAGACCTATTTTCGTTTCTGCAAAACGTGAACTATATTCATGTTGGTTAGCCTCCAAGACTATTTTGACTATTTCAGTTTTCACCAGTTCTACTTGCAGTTCAAAAACATTGCATTTACTTCTCTGCAAAAGATATCCAGAGCTGATACTTATAAATATCGATTGAGTACTGTCAACTTTCAGTTTAGATCGCTTTAGGCCAAAATGCAAACGACCTGGTTTTCGTTTCTGCAATATTTGTGCTACTCTCGTATTGCATTGCCAGCAGAATTAATTTCGACATTTCACTTTTCGCTAATCGTGTTGCTATACGACTGCGAACGGACGAGAAAGCATTACTTGATGGAGCAGTGGATCAGCTGAATTTCTAGAGGTAAGCGTATTTGAGTGTTCTAACTGTATGTTTTCAGTGTTGTCAAATGGTTTCTTGTTAATTTAGATCATGGTAAAACTGGAGCAGGATATGTTCTATTGGAGATGGAAGTGGAGATGGAAATGAGTATGCAACTGAAAATGGAGCACAATTGGTGTGAAGGAAACAAGCTAGTGGTGCTAGGTATGGATGAGTTGTTGATTTATCTACTAATTAATTTACTCTATTATCCATTTACTCTTGGATCTACTGTATTTATGTATTGGAGGCATGAGCTGTAGTTGTAATTAGTTGATAGGTGTCTATAGTTACTGTATGCAGTAGTAGATAGCAGTAGTTAGTTGATAAATGTGATGTGTGTGTTCTGTAACATGTTGTTGAGCTGTTGTGCTCGTTCTGTGTTTGTGAGTTTGTGAGAGCGAGAGTGGAATGATTGTGAGGAGAGAGATATGGAATGAGAAAGAATCGGCCACGGAAATAGATGTTGACGGTGCATAATGCAATGAATATGAGACGAATTGCTCAGAGCGTTTGGATGAGAAAGTAGATGAGCAGTGCGTTATTGTGGCATTGAACTCGAGTTTCAAAGGATATCTCGCGTGGAGATGCTATAAGACTGCGAACGGACGAGAAATCATTACTTGATGGAGCAGTGGATCAGATGAATTTCTAGAGGTAAGCGTATTTGAGTGTTCTAACTGTATGTTTTCTGTGTTGTCAAATGTTTTCTAGTTAATTTAGATCATGGTAAAACTGGGGCAGGATATGTTCTATTGGAGATGGAAGTGGAGATGGAAGTGAGTATGCAACTGAAGATGGAGCACAATTGGTGTGAAGGAAACAAGCTAGTGGTGCTAGGTATGGATGAGTTGTTGATTTATCTACTAATTAATTTACTCTATTATCCATTTACTCTTGGATCTACTGTATTTATGTATTGGAGGCATGAGCTGTAGTTGTAATTAGTTGATAGCTGTCTATAGTTACTGTATGCAGTAGTAGATAGCAGTAGTTAGTTGATAAATGTGATGTGTGTGTTCTGTAACATGTTGTTGAGCTGTTGTGCTCGTTCTGTGTTTGTGAGTTTGTGAGAGCGAGAGTGGAATGATTGTGAGGAGAGAGATGTGGAATGAGAAAGAATCGGCCACGGAAATAGATGTTGTCGGTGCATAATGCAATGAATATGAGACCAATTGCTCAAAGCGCGTGGATGAGAAAGTAGATGAGTAGTGCGTTATCGTGGCATTGAACTCGAGTGTCAAAGGATATTTGGCGTGGAGTTGCTATAAGACTGCGAACGGAGGAGAAATCATTACTTGATGGAGCAGTGGATCAGATGAATTTCTAGAGGTAAGCGTATTTGAGTGTTCTAACTGTATGTTTTCAGTGTTGTCAAATGTGTTCTAGTTAATTTAGATCATGGTAAGACTGGAGCAGGATATGTTCTATTGGAGATGGAAGTGGAGATGGAAGTGAGTATGCAACTGAAGATGGAGCACAATTGGTGTGAAGGAAACAAGCTAGTGGTGTTAGGTATGAATGAGGTGTTGATTTATCTACTAATTAATTTACTCTATTATCCATTTACTCATTTATCTATTTATGTATTGGAGGCATGAGCTGTAGTTGTAATTAGTTGATAGCTGTCTATAGTTACTGTATGCAGTAGTAGATAGCAGTAGTTAGTTGATAAATGTGATGTGTGTGTTCTGTAACATGTTGTTGAGCTGTTGTGCTCGTTCTGTGTTTGTGAGTTTGTGAGAGCGAGAGTGGAATGATTGTGAGGAGAGAGATATGGAATGAGAAAGAATCGGTCACGCAAATAGACATTGACTGTCCACAGTGCAGTAAAGATGGTATGACGACTCGCTGAGAGACAATGAATCACTGGACGGATCGTCAGTGCCTTGTCGTGGTATTGATTATGGAATGGCATTGAGTTGCCGTTAGGTGTACTCACACTCTGTAAATTGTAACTTTTTGCCACTTTGAAAAAGTTCCAAGGGCTATAGCAACATTTCACTTTTGAATCTGCAGTTGATTTTGGTTGTTTGCTGTATAGCATTTCGGCTACAACGTAAATTTAACAGCATTACTTGTGGAAAGATGTTCGCTTTGTCATAACTTTTATATCTGAAGTAAAATTTTGGTGAGTTTCAATGTTCTTCAGTTGTGGTTGCAATAGAAAGGGGAGATGAGCTTACTTTGCTGCAGAAAGTCTCCTGTTGTATCACTTGTTAGTGTACAATGAATATTGGTGCCTTTCGTTGTATATTGGTGTTGGCTGCCGTGCAAAAGACCTGGTCTTCATTTCTGCAAAATATGTGCTACTTTCGTATAGTTTAGCATGGAAAGTGACTTTCTATATTTCAGATTTGACAAGTTTTGGTTGCAGCTGAAAAACAATGGACTTAGTTTTGCTGCGAAGGGTGTCTAGAGTTGATACTTACAAGTATCGATTGAATATTGTCAACTTTCAGTTTAGATCGGTTTTGACTGCAATGCAAACGAACTGGTTTTCGTTCCTGAAAACTTTGTGCTACTTTAGTATAGTTTAGCGTGGAAAGTTAATTTCAATATTTCAGCTTTGACCAGTGTTGGTTGCAGCTCAAAAGCAGTGGACTTACTTTTGTGCTAAAAGCGTCAAGATTTCGTACTGGTTGGTATGCAGTAAATATTGTTAGCTTTCAGTTTAGATCGGCTTTGGCTGCAATGCAAGTGAAGTGGTCTTCGTTTCTGCAAAATTTGTGCTACTTTCATATTGCTTTGTCTGCAGAATTAATTTCTAAATTTCAGTTTTCACAAGTTTTGGCTGCAGTTTAAAAGCAATGGACGCTTACTTTCGTGCTAAAAGTATTAAGATGTCGTACTCATTAGTATACAGAAAAACATATTGTTAACTTTCAGTTTAGATCAGTTTTGGCTGCAATGCAAAGAAACTGGTCGTTGTTCCTGGAACATTTGTGCTACTTTCGTATTGTTTAGTGTGAAATAAGTATTGCTGCATATCCGTTTTGAGCAGTTTTGTGTGCAGTTCAAAAGCATTTGGCCAAGTTTTAAAAAACACGTTTTGTTGGTTGGTTGGTTGGTTGGTTGGTTGTTTGGTTGGTTGCTGTTCAATTTACACTAAATATTGGTAGCTTTTACTTTATATCGGGTTTGGCTTCAATGCAATAGAAGCAGTCCTCGTGTCTGCAAACTGTGTCCTACTGTAGTAGTGTATTTAGTCTGCAAAAGTTATTGCTACCGTTGAATGTTGATGAATTATGGGTACAATAGCAAAGCAGTGCCTAATCTTTTCTGGACAAAATTCTTATTTTGTGAATATTTTCCAATCTGTAATAGATATATCAATAATTTTTAGTTTCAATCATTTACGGATACAAATACCACTCTACTATGCTTGCTGCGTTGCGAAAATTTCAATATCTTGTTAATGTTAATCTTAAATGACACTTGGAGAATTTCAATTTGTATCAGTTGATCTAGTCCTGGGTACGACATTAAACTACATCCGGCAGCACAGCCCAGTTGAGGAGAACTGGGGCTTTGAGGAGAATGTCACTACCTCTTAAGTGCTGCTGTGCTGGGTCACCGTTGGGCAAGGTGTAGCACCCAAACAGCCTCCCATACTGGGTTACGTACCCCCATGGTGCAGTGCATGAGGTTGTCAATGAAAAAAGGCAAAAGACCTTAACGTTACCAACAAGAAAGAGCTGCAACTGCATGAAAGCCGAAATTCATCATCATCATTGATTAGTTCTACTGGCTGTTGGTGCTGATCCGTTCTGCACGGGACTTCAACCAGAGAAGGAACACAAGTTATTTGAAGGAGAAGACTAAGTGGTGCTTGGTATGCATTATGTTTATTTATCTATTAATGTTTTCGATATATTTATTGGGGTTTCAATGTTTACTTGTAAGCAAAAAATAATTGTTAGATAAATGTGACGTGTTCTGTAGTGTGTTAATGAGGTACTATGCTTGTTTTGTGTTTGCGATTTTGCGAGAGTGCGAGTGGAATGATTGTGAGGAGAGAGATGTGGAATGAGAAAGAATCGGCCACGGAAATAGATGTTGATAGTGAATAATGCAATGAATATGAGACCAATTGCTCAGAGCGCATGGATGAGAAAGTAGATGAGCAGTGCGTTATTGTGGCATTGAACTCGAGTGTCAAAGGATATTTCGCGTGGAGTTGCTATAAGACTGCGAACGGACGAGAAAGCATTACTTGATGGAGCAGTGGATCAGCTGAATTTCTAGAGGTAAGCGTATTTGAGTGTTCTAACTGTATGTTTTCAGTGTTGTCAAATGGTTTCTAGTTAATTTAGATCATGGTAAAACTGGAGCAGGATATGTTCTATTGGAGATGGAAGTGGAGATGGAAGTGAGTATGCAACTGAAGATGGAGCACAATTGGTGTGAAGGAAACAAGCTAGTGGTGTTAGGTATGGATGAGTTGTTGATTTATCTACTAATTAATTTACTCTATTATCCATTTACTCTTATATCTATTTATGTATTGGAGGCATGAGCTGTAGTTGTAATTAGTTGATAGCTGTCTATAGTTACTGTATGCAGTAGTAGATAGCAGTAGTTAGTTGATAAATGTGATGTGTGTGTTCTGTAACATGTTGTTGAGCTGTTGTGCTCGTTCTGTGTTTGTGAGTTTGTGAGAGCGAGAGTGGAATGATTGTGAGGAGAGAGATGTGGTATGAGAAAGAATCGGCCACGGAAATAGATGTTGACGGTGCATAATGCAATGAATATGAGACGAATTGCTCAGAGCGCGTGGATGAGAAAGTAGATGAGCAGTGCGTTATCATGGCATTGAACTCGAGTTTCAAAGGATATTTGGCGTGGAGTTGCTATAAGACTGCGAACGGAGGAGAAATCATTACTTGATGGAGCAGTGGATCAGCTGAAGTTCTAGAGGTAAGCGTATTTGAGTGTTCTAACTGTATGTTTTCAGTGTTGTCAAATGGTTTCTAGTTAATTTAGATCATGGTAAAACTGGAGCAGGATATGTTCTATTGGAGATGGAAGTGGAGATGGAAGTGAGTATGCATCTGAAGATGGAGCACAATTGGTGTGAAGGAAACAAGCTAGTGGTGTTAGGTATGGATGAGTTGTTGATTTATCTACTAATTAATTTACTCTATTATCCATTTACTCTTTTATCTACTGTATTTATGTATTAGAGGCATGGGCTGTAGTTGCAATTAGTTGATAGCTGTCTATAGTTACTGTATGCAGTAGTAGATAGCAGTAGTTAGTTGATAAATGTGATGTATGTGTTCTGTAACATGTTGTTGAGCTGTTGTGCTCGTTCTGTGTTTGTGAGTTTGTGAGAGCGAGAGTGGAATGATTGTGAGGAGAGAGATATGGAATGAGAAAGAATCGGCCACGGAAATAGATGTTGACGGTGCATAATGCAATGAATATGAGACGAATTGCTCAGAGCACGTGGATGAGAAAGTAGATGAGCAGTGCGTTATTGTGGCATTGAACTCGAGTTTCAAAGGGTATTTGGCGTGGAGTTGCTATAAGACTGCGAACGGACGAGAAATCATTACTTGATGTAGCAGTGGATCAGATGAATTTCTAGAGGTAAGCGTATTTGAGTGTTCTAACTGTATGTTTTCAGTGTTGTCAAATGGTTTCTAGTTAATTTAGATCATGGTAAAACTGGAGCAGGATATGTTTTATTGGAGATGGAAGTGGAGATGGAAGTGAGTATGCAACTGAAGATGGAGCACAATTGGTGTGAAGGAAACAAGCTAGTGGTGTTAGGTATGGATGAGTTGTTGATTTATCTACTAATTAATTTACTCTATTATCCATTTACTCATTTATCTAGTGTATTTATGTATTGGAGGCATGAGCTGTAGATGTAATTAGTTGATAGCTGTCTATAGTTACTGTATGCAGTGGTAGATAGCAGTAGTTAGTTGATAAATGTGATGTGTATGTTCTGTAACATGTTGTTGAGCTGTTGTGCTCGTTCTGTGTTTGTGAGTTTGTGAGAGCGAGAGTGGAATGATTGTGAGGAGAGAGATATGGAATGAGAAAGAATCGGCCACGGAAATAGATGTTGACGGTGCATAATGCAATGAATATGAGACGAATTGCTCAGAGCGCGTGGATGAGAAAGTAGATGAGCAGTGCGTTATTGTGGCATTGAACTCGAGTTTCAAAGGGTATTTGGCGTGGAGTTGCTATAAGACTGCGAACGGAGGAGAAATCATTACTTGATGGAGCAGTGGATCAGCTGAAGTTCTAGAGGTAAGCGTATTTGAGTGTTCTAACTGTATGTTTTCAGTGTTGTCAAATGGTTTCTAGTTAATTTAGATCATGGTAAAACTGGAGCAGGATATGTTCTATTGGAGATGGAAGTGGAGATGGAAGTGAGTATGCATCTGAAGATGGAGCACAATTGGTGTGAAGGAAACAAGCTAGTGGTGTTAGGTATGGATGAGTTGTTGATTTATCTACTAATTAATTTACTCTATTATCCATTTACTCTTTTATCTACTGTATTTATGTATTAGAGGCATGGGCTGTAGTTGCAATTAGTTGATAGCTGTCTATAGTTACTGTATGCAGTAGTAGATAGCAGTAGTTAGTTGATAAATGTGATGTATGTGTTCTGTAACATGTTGTTGAGCTGTTGTGCTCGTTCTGTGTTTGTGAGTTTGTGAGAGCGAGAGTGGAATGATTGTGAGGAGAGAGATATGGAATGAGAAAGAATCGGCCACGGAAATAGATGTTGACGGTGCATAATGCAATGAATATGAGACGAATTGCTCAGAGCACGTGGATGAGAAAGTAGATGAGCAGTGCGTTATTGTGGCATTGAACTCGAGTTTCAAAGGGTATTTGGCGTGGAGTTGCTATAAGACTGCGAACGGACGAGAAATCATTACTTGATGTAGCAGTGGATCAGATGAATTTCTAGAGGTAAGCGTATTTGAGTGTTCTAACTGTATGTTTTCAGTGTTGTCAAATGGTTTCTAGTTAATTTAGATCATGGTAAAACTGGAGCAGGATATGTTTTATTGGAGATGGAAGTGGAGATGGAAGTGAGTATGCAACTGAAGATGGAGCACAATTGGTGTGAAGGAAACAAGCTAGTGGTGTTAGGTATGGATGAGTTGTTGATTTATCTACTAATTAATTTACTCTATTATCCATTTACTCATTTATCTAGTGTATTTATGTATTGGAGGCATGAGCTGTAGATGTAATTAGTTGATAGCTGTCTATAGTTACTGTATGCAGTGGTAGATAGCAGTAGTTAGTTGATAAATGTGATGTGTATGTTCTGTAACATGTTGTTGAGCTGTTGTGCTCGTTCTGTGTTTGTGAGTTTGTGAGAGCGAGAGTGGAATGATTGTGAGGAGAGAGATATGGAATGAGAAAGAATCGGCCACGGAAATAGATGTTGATAGTGAATAATGCAATGAATATGAGACCAATTGCTCAGAGCGCATGGATGAGAAAGTAGATGAGCAGTGCGTTATTGTGGCATTGAACTCGAGTGTCAAAGGATATTTGGCGTGGAGTTGCTATAAGACTGCGAACGGAGGAGAAATCATTACTTGATGGAGCAGTGGATCAGATGAATTTCTAGAGGTAAGCGTATTTGAGTGTTCTAACTGTATGTTTTCAGTGTTGTCAAATGGTTTCTTGTTAATTTAGATCATGGTAAAACTGGAGCAGGATATGTTCTATTGGAGATGGAAGTGGAGATGGAAGTGAGTATGCATCTGAAGATGGAGCACAATTGGTGTGAAGGAAACAAGCTAGTGGTGTTAGGTATGGATGAGTTGTTGATTTATCTACTAATTAATTTACTCTATTATCCATGTACTCATTTATCTACTGTATTTATGTATTGGAGGCATGAGCTGTAGATGTAATTAGTTGATAGCTGTCTATAGTTACTGTATGCAGTAGTAGATAGCAGTAGTTAGTTGATAAATGTGATGTGTGTGTTCTGTAACATGTTGTTGAGCTGTTGTGCTCGTTCTGTGTTTGTGAGTTTGTGAGAGCGAGAGTGGAATGATTGTGAGGAGAGAGATATGGAATGAGAAAGAATCGGCCACGGAAATAGATGTTGACGGTGCATAATGCAATGAATATGAGACCAATTGCTCAGAGCGCATGGATGAGAAAGTAGATGAGCAGTGCGTTATTGTGGCATTGAACTCTAGTGTCAAAGGATATTTGGCGTGGAGTTGCTATAAGACTGCGAACGGACGAGAAAGCATTACTTGATGGAGCAGTGGATCAGATGAATTTCTAGAGGTAAGCGTATTTGAGTGTTCTAACTGTATGTTTTCAGTGTTGTCAAATGGTTTCTAGTTAATTTAGATCATGGTAAAACTGGAGCAGGATATGTTCTATTGGAGATGGAAGTGGAGATGGAAGTGAGTATGCAACTGAAGATGGAGCACAATTGGTGTGAAGGAAACAAGCTAGTGGTGTTAGGTATGGATGAGTTGTTGATTTATCTACTAATTAATTTACTCTATTATCCATTTACTCTTATATCTATTTATGTATTGGAGGCATGAGCTGTAGTTGTAATTAGTTGATAGCTGTCTATAGTTACTGTATGCAGTAGTAGATAGCAGTAGTTAGTTGATAAATGTGATGTGTGTGTTCTGTAACATGTTGTTGAGCTGTTGTGCTCGTTCTGTGTTTGTGAGTTTGTGAGAGCGAGAGTGGAATGATTGTGAGGAGAGAGATGTGGTATGAGAAAGAATCGGCCACGGAAATAGATGTTGACGGTGCATAATGCAATGAATATGAGACGAATTGCTCAGAGCGCGTGGATGAGAAAGTAGATGAGCAGTGCGTTATCATGGCATTGAACTCGAGTTTCAAAGGATATTTGGCGTGGAGTTGCTATAAGACTGCGAACGGAGGAGAAATCATTACTTGATGGAGCAGTGGATCAGCTGAAGTTCTAGAGGTAAGCGTATTTGAGTGTTCTAACTGTATGTTTTCAGTGTTGTCAAATGGTTTCTAGTTAATTTAGATCATGGTAAAACTGGAGCAGGATATGTTCTATTGGAGATGGAAGTGGAGATGGAAGTGAGTATGCATCTGAAGATGGAGCACAATTGGTGTGAAGGAAACAAGCTAGTGGTGTTAGGTATGGATGAGTTGTTGATTTATCTACTAATTAATTTACTCTATTATCCATTTACTCTTTTATCTACTGTATTTATGTATTAGAGGCATGGGCTGTAGTTGCAATTAGTTGATAGCTGTCTATAGTTACTGTATGCAGTAGTAGATAGCAGTAGTTAGTTGATAAATGTGATGTATGTGTTCTGTAACATGTTGTTGAGCTGTTGTGCTCGTTCTGTGTTTGTGAGTTTGTGAGAGCGAGAGTGGAATGATTGTGAGGAGAGAGATATGGAATGAGAAAGAATCGGCCACGGAAATAGATGTTGACGGTGCATAATGCAATGAATATGAGACGAATTGCTCAGAGCACGTGGATGAGAAAGTAGATGAGCAGTGCGTTATTGTGGCATTGAACTCGAGTTTCAAAGGGTATTTGGCGTGGAGTTGCTATAAGACTGCGAACGGACGAGAAATCATTACTTGATGTAGCAGTGGATCAGATGAATTTCTAGAGGTAAGCGTATTTGAGTGTTCTAACTGTATGTTTTCAGTGTTGTCAAATGGTTTCTAGTTAATTTAGATCATGGTAAAACTGGAGCAGGATATGTTTTATTGGAGATGGAAGTGGAGATGGAAGTGAGTATGCAACTGAAGATGGAGCACAATTGGTGTGAAGGAAACAAGCTAGTGGTGTTAGGTATGGATGAGTTGTTGATTTATCTACTAATTAATTTACTCTATTATCCATTTACTCATTTATCTAGTGTATTTATGTATTGGAGGCATGAGCTGTAGATGTAATTAGTTGATAGCTGTCTATAGTTACTGTATGCAGTGGTAGATAGCAGTAGTTAGTTGATAAATGTGATGTGTATGTTCTGTAACATGTTGTTGAGCTGTTGTGCTCGTTCTGTGTTTGTGAGTTTGTGAGAGCGAGAGTGGAATGATTGTGAGGAGAGAGATATGGAATGAGAAAGAATCGGCCACGGAAATAGATGTTGACGGTGCATAATGCAATGAATATGAGACGAATTGCTCAGAGCGCGTGGATGAGAAAGTAGATGAGCAGTGCGTTATTGTGGCATTGAACTCGAGTTTCAAAGGGTATTTGGCGTGGAGTTGCTATAAGACTGCGAACGGAGGAGAAATCATTACTTGATGGAGCAGTGGATCAGCTGAAGTTCTAGAGGTAAGCGTATTTGAGTGTTCTAACTGTATGTTTTCAGTGTTGTCAAATGGTTTCTAGTTAATTTAGATCATGGTAAAACTGGAGCAGGATATGTTCTATTGGAGATGGAAGTGGAGATGGAAGTGAGTATGCATCTGAAGATGGAGCACAATTGGTGTGAAGGAAACAAGCTAGTGGTGTTAGGTATGGATGAGTTGTTGATTTATCTACTAATTAATTTACTCTATTATCCATTTACTCTTTTATCTACTGTATTTATGTATTAGAGGCATGGGCTGTAGTTGCAATTAGTTGATAGCTGTCTATAGTTACTGTATGCAGTAGTAGATAGCAGTAGTTAGTTGATAAATGTGATGTATGTGTTCTGTAACATGTTGTTGAGCTGTTGTGCTCGTTCTGTGTTTGTGAGTTTGTGAGAGCGAGAGTGGAATGATTGTGAGGAGAGAGATATGGAATGAGAAAGAATCGGCCACGGAAATAGATGTTGACGGTGCATAATGCAATGAATATGAGACGAATTGCTCAGAGCACGTGGATGAGAAAGTAGATGAGCAGTGCGTTATTGTGGCATTGAACTCGAGTTTCAAAGGGTATTTGGCGTGGAGTTGCTATAAGACTGCGAACGGACGAGAAATCATTACTTGATGTAGCAGTGGATCAGATGAATTTCTAGAGGTAAGCGTATTTGAGTGTTCTAACTGTATGTTTTCAGTGTTGTCAAATGGTTTCTAGTTAATTTAGATCATGGTAAAACTGGAGCAGGATATGTTTTATTGGAGATGGAAGTGGAGATGGAAGTGAGTATGCAACTGAAGATGGAGCACAATTGGTGTGAAGGAAACAAGCTAGTGGTGTTAGGTATGGATGAGTTGTTGATTTATCTACTAATTAATTTACTCTATTATCCATTTACTCATTTATCTAGTGTATTTATGTATTGGAGGCATGAGCTGTAGATGTAATTAGTTGATAGCTGTCTATAGTTACTGTATGCAGTGGTAGATAGCAGTAGTTAGTTGATAAATGTGATGTGTATGTTCTGTAACATGTTGTTGAGCTGTTGTGCTCGTTCTGTGTTTGTGAGTTTGTGAGAGCGAGAGTGGAATGATTGTGAGGAGAGAGATATGGAATGAGAAAGAATCGGCCACGGAAATAGATGTTGATAGTGAATAATGCAATGAATATGAGACCAATTGCTCAGAGCGCATGGATGAGAAAGTAGATGAGCAGTGCGTTATTGTGGCATTGAACTCGAGTGTCAAAGGATATTTGGCGTGGAGTTGCTATAAGACTGCGAACGGAGGAGAAATCATTACTTGATGGAGCAGTGGATCAGATGAATTTCTAGAGGTAAGCGTATTTGAGTGTTCTAACTGTATGTTTTCAGTGTTGTCAAATGGTTTCTTGTTAATTTAGATCATGGTAAAACTGGAGCAGGATATGTTCTATTGGAGATGGAAGTGGAGATGGAAGTGAGTATGCATCTGAAGATGGAGCACAATTGGTGTGAAGGAAACAAGCTAGTGGTGTTAGGTATGGATGAGTTGTTGATTTATCTACTAATTAATTTACTCTATTATCCATGTACTCATTTATCTACTGTATTTATGTATTGGAGGCATGAGCTGTAGATGTAATTAGTTGATAGCTGTCTATAGTTACTGTATGCAGTAGTAGATAGCAGTAGTTAGTTGATAAATGTGATGTGTGTGTTCTGTAACATGTTGTTGAGCTGTTGTGCTCGTTCTGTGTTTGTGAGTTTGTGAGAGCGAGAGTGGAATGATTGTGAGGAGAGAGATATGGAATGAGAAAGAATCGGCCACGGAAATAGATGTTGACGGTGCATAATGCAATGAATATGAGACGAATTGCTCAGAGCGCGTGGATGAGAAAGTAGATGAGCAGTGCGTTATTGTGGCATTGAACTCGAGTTTCAAAGGGTATTTGGCGTGGAGTTGCTATAAGACTGCGAACGGACGAGAAATCATTACTTGATGTAGCAGTGGATCAGCTGAATTTCTAGAGGTAAGCGTATGTGAGTGTTCTAACTGTATGTTTTCAGTGTTGTCAAATGGTTTCTAGTTAATTTAGATCATGGTAAAACTGGAGCAGGATATGTTCTATTGGAGATGGAAGTGGAGATGGAAGTGAGTATGCAACTGAAGATGGAGCACAATTGGTGTGAAGGAAACAAGCTAGTGGTGTTAGGTATGCATGAGTTGTTGATTTATCTACTAATTAATTTATTCTATTATCCATTTACTCATTTATCTACTGTATTTATGTATTGGAGGCATGAGCTGTAGATGTAATTAGTTGATAGCTGTCTATAGTTACTGTATGCAGTAGTAGATAGCAGTAGTTAGTTGATAAATGTGATGTGTGTGTTCTGTAACATGTTGTTGAGCTGTTGTGCTCGTTCTGTGTTTGTGAGTTTGTGAGAGCGAGAGTGGAATGATTGTGAGGAGAGAGATATGGAATGAGAAAGAATCGGCCACGGAAATAGATGTTGACGGTGCATAATGCAATGAATATGAGACCAATTGCTCAGAGCGCATGGATGAGAAAGTAGATGAGCAGTGCGTTATTGTGGCATTGAACTCTAGTGTCAAAGGATATTTGGCGTGGAGTTGCTATAAGACTGCGAACGGACGAGAAAGCATTACTTGATGGAGCAGTGGATCAGATGAATTTCTAGAGGTAAGCGTATTTGAGTGTTCTAACTGTATGTTTTCAGTGTTGTCAAATGGTTTCTAGTTAATTTAGATCATGGTAAAACTGGAGCAGGATATGTTTTATTGGAGATGGAAGTGGAGATGGAAGTGAGTATGCAACTGAAGATGGAGCACAATTGGTGTGAAGGAAACAAGCTAGTGGTGTTAGGTATGGATGAGTTGTTGATTTATCTACTAATTAATTTACTCTATTATCCATTTACTCATTTATCTAGTGTATTTATGTATTGGAGGCATGAGCTGTAGATGTAATTAGTTGATAGCTGTCTATAGTTACTGTATGCAGTGGTAGATAGCAGTAGTTAGTTGATAAATGTGATGTGTATGTTCTGTAACATGTTGTTGAGCTGTTGTGCTCGTTCTGTGTTTGTGAGTTTGTGAGAGCGAGAGTGGAATGATTGTGAGGAGAGAGATATGGAATGAGAAAGAATCGGCCACGGAAATAGATGTTGATAGTGAATAATGCAATGAATATGAGACCAATTGCTCAGAGCGCATGGATGAGAAAGTAGATGAGCAGTGCGTTATTGTGGCATTGAACTCGAGTGTCAAAGGATATTTGGCGTGGAGTTGCTATAAGACTGCGAACGGAGGAGAAATCATTACTTGATGGAGCAGTGGATCAGATGAATTTCTAGAGGTAGGCGTATTTGAGTGTTCTAACTGTATGTTTTCAGTGTTGTCAAATGGTTTCTTGTTAATTTAGATCATGGTAAAACTGGAGCAGGATATGTTCTATTGGAGATGGAAGTGGAGATGGAAGTGAGTATGCATCTGAAGATGGAGCACAATTGGTGTGAAGGAAACAAGCTAGTGGTGTTAGGTATGCATGAGTTGTTGATTTATCTACTAATTAATTTACTCTATTATCCATTGACTCATTTATCTGGTGTATTTATGTATTGGAGGCATGAGCTGTAGTTGTAATTAGTTGTTAGGTGTCTATAGTTACTGTATGCAGTAGTAGATAGCAGTAGTTAGTTGATAAATGTGATGTGTGTGTTCTGTAACATGTTGTTGAGCTGTTGTGCTCGTTCTGTGTTTGTGAGTTTGTGAGAGCGAGAGTGGAATGATTGTGAGGAGAGAGATATGGAAAGAGAAAGAATCGGCCACGGAAATAGATGTTGACGGTGCATAATGCAATGAATATGAGACGAATTGCTCAGAGCGCGTGGATGAGAAAGTAGATGAGCAGTGCGTTATTGTGGCATTGAACTCGAGTTTCGAAGGGTATTTGGCGTGGAGTTGCTATAAGACTGCGAACGGACGAGAAATCATTACTTGATGTAGCAGTGGATCAGCTGAAGTTCTAGAGGTAAGCGTATTTGAGTGTTCTAACTGTATGTTTTCAGTGTTTTCAAATGGTTTCTTGTTAATTTAGATCATGGTAAAACTGGGGCAGGATATGTTTTATTGGAGATGGAAGTGGAGATGGAAGTGAGTATGCATCTGAAGATGGAGCACAATTGGTGTGAAGGAAACAAGCTAGTGGTGTTAGGTATGGATGAGTTGTTGATTTATCTACTAATTAATTTATTCTATTATCCATTTACTCATTTATCTACTGTATTTATGTATTGGAGGCATGAGCTGTAGATGTAATTAGTTGATAGCTGTCTATAGTTACTGTATGCAGTAGTAGATAGCAGTAGTTAGTTGATAAATGTGATGTATGTGTTCTGTAACATGTTGTTGAGCTGTTGTGCTCGTTCTGTGTTTGTGAGTTTGTGAGAGCGAGAGTGGAATGATTGTGAGGAGAGAGATATGGAATGAGAAAGAATCGGCCACGGAAATAGATGTTGACGGTGCATAATGCAATGAATATGAGACGAATTGCTCAGAGCACGTGGATGAGAAAGTAGATGAGCAGTGCGTTATTGTGGCATTGAACTCGAGTTTCAAAGGGTATTTGGCGTGGAGTTGCTATAAGACTGCGAACGGACGAGAAATCATTACTTGATGTAGCAGTGGATCAGATGAATTTCTAGAGGTAAGCGTATTTGAGTGTTCTAACTGTATGTTTTCAGTGTTGTCAAATGGTTTCTAGTTAATTTAGATCATGGTAAAACTGGAGCAGGATATGTTTTATTGGAGATGGAAGTGGAGATGGAAGTGAGTATGCAACTGAAGATGGAGCACAATTGGTGTGAAGGAAACAAGCTAGTGGTGTTAGGTATGGATGAGTTGTTGATTTATCTACTAATTAATTTACTCTATTATCCATTTACTCATTTATCTAGTGTATTTATGTATTGGAGGCATGAGCTGTAGATGTAATTAGTTGATAGCTGTCTATAGTCACTGTATGCAGTGGTAGATAGCAGTAGTTAGGTGATAAATGTGATGTGTATGTTCTGTAACATGTTGTTGAGCTGTTGTGCTCGTTCTGTGTTTGTGAGTTTGTGAGAGCGAGAGTGGAATGATTGTGAGGAGAGAGATATGGAATGAGAAAGAATCGGCCACGGAAATAGATGTTGATAGTGAATAATGCAATGAATATGAGACCAATTGCTCAGAGCGCATGGATGAGAAAGTAGATGAGCAGTGCGTTATTGTGGCATTGAACTCGAGTGTCAAAGGATATTTGGCGTGGAGTTGCTATAAGAGTGCGAACGGAGGAGAAATCATTACTTGATGGAGCAGTGGATCAGATGAATTTCTAGAGGTAAGCGTATTTGAGTGTTCTAACTGTATGTTTTCAGTGTTGTCAAATGGTTTCTTGTTAATTTAGATCATGGTAAAACTGGAGCAGGATATGTTCTATTGGAGATGGAAGTGGAGATGGAAGTGAGTATGCATATGAAGATGGAGCACAATTGGTGTGAAGGAAACAAGCTAGTGGTGTTAGGTATGGATGAGTTGTTGATTTATCTACTAATTAATTTACTCTATTATCCATGTACTCATTTATCTACTGTATTTATGTATTGGAGGCATGAGCTGTAGATGTAATTAGTTGATAGCTGTCTATAGTTACTGTATGCAGTAGTAGATAGCAGTAGTTAGTTGATAAATGTGATGTGTGTGTTCTGTAACATGTTGTTGAGCTGTTGTGCTCGTTCTGTGTTTGTGAGTTTGTGAGAGCGAGAGTGGAATGATTGTGAGGAGAGAGATATGGAATGAGAAAGAATCGGCCACGGAAATAGATGTTGACGGTGCATAATGCAATGAATATGAGACGAATTGCTCAGAGCGCGTGGATGAGAAAGTAGATGAGCAGTGCGTTATTGTGGCATTGAACTCGAGTTTCAAAGGGTATTTGGCGTGGAGTTGCTATAAGACTGCGAACGGAGGAGAAATCATTACTTGATGGAGCAGTGGATCAGCTGAATTTCTAGAGGTAAGCGTATGTGAGTGTTCTAACTGTATGTTTTCAGTGTTGTCAAATGGTTTCTAGTTAATTTAGATCATGGTAAAACTGGAGCAGGATATGTTTTATTGGAGATGGAAGTGGAGATGGAAGTGAGTATGCAACTGAAGATGGAGCACAATTGGTGTGAAGGAAACAAGCTAGTGGTGTTAGGTATGCATGAGTTGTTGATTTATCTACTAATTAATTTATTCTATTATCCATTTACTCATTTATCTACTGTATTTATGTATTGGAGGCATGAGCTGTAGATGTAATTAGTTGATAGCTGTCTATAGTTACTGTATGCAGTAGTAGATAGCAGTAGTTAGTTGATAAATGTGATGTGTGTGTTCTGTAACATGTTGTTGAGCTGTTGTGCTCGTTCTGTGTTTGTGAGTTTGTGAGAGCGAGAGTGGAATGATTGTGAGGAGAGAGATATGGAATGAGAAAGAATCGGCCACGGAAATAGATGTTGACGGTGCATAATGCAATGAATATGAGACGAATTGCTCAGAGCGCATGGATGAGAAAGTAGATGAGCAGTGCGTTATTGTGGCATTGAACTCTAGTGTCAAAGGATATTTGGCGTGGAGTTGCTATAAGACTGCGAACGGACGAGAAAGCATTACTTGATGGAGCAGTGGATCAGATGAATTTCTAGAGGTAAGCGTATTTGAGTGTTCTAACTGTATGTTTTCAGTGTTGTCAAATGGTTTCTAGTTAATTTAGATCATGGTAAAACTGGAGCAGGATATGTTTTATTGGAGATGGAAGTGGAGATGGAAGTGAGTATGCAACTGAAGATGGAGCACAATTGGTGTGAAGGAAACAAGCTAGTGGTGTTAGGTATGGATGAGTTGTTGATTTATCTACTAATTAATTTACTCTATTATCCATTTACTCATTTATCTAGTGTATTTATGTATTGGAGGCATGAGCTGTAGATGTAATTAGTTGATAGCTGTCTATAGTTACTGTATGCAGTGGTAGATAGCAGTAGTTAGTTGATAAATGTGATGTGTATGTTCTGTAACATGTTGTTGAGCTGTTGTGCTCGTTCTGTGTTTGTGAGTTTGTGAGAGCGAGAGTGGAATGATTGTGAGGAGAGAGATATGGAATGAGAAAGAATCGGCCACGGAAATAGATGTTGATAGTGAATAATGCAATGAATATGAGACCAATTGCTCAGAGCGCATGGATGAGAAAGTAGATGAGCAGTGCGTTATTGTGGCATTGAACTCGAGTGTCAAAGGATATTTGGCGTGGAGTTGCTATAAGACTGCGAACGGAGGAGAAATCATTACTTGATGGAGCAGTGGATCAGATGAATTTCTAGAGGTAGGCGTATTTGAGTGTTCTAACTGTATGTTTTCAGTGTTGTCAAATGGTTTCTTGTTAATTTAGATCATGGTAAAACTGGAGCAGGATATGTTCTATTGGAGATGGAAGTGGAGATGGAAGTGAGTATGCATCTGAAGATGGAGCACAATTGGTGTGAAGGAAACAAGCTAGTGGTGTTAGGTATGCATGAGTTGTTGATTTATCTACTAATTAATTTACTCTATTATCCATTGACTCATTTATCTGGTGTATTTATGTATTGGAGGCATGAGCTGTAGTTGTAATTAGTTGTTAGGTGTCTATAGTTACTGTATGCAGTAGTAGATAGCAGTAGTTAGTTGATAAATGTGATGTGTGTGTTCTGTAACATGTTGTTGAGCTGTTGTGCTCGTTCTGTGTTTGTGAGTTTGTGAGAGCGAGAGTGGAATGATTGTGAGGAGAGAGATATGGAAAGAGAAAGAATCGGCCACGGAAATAGATGTTGACGGTGCATAATGCAATGAATATGAGACGAATTGCTCAGAGCGCGTGGATGAGAAAGTAGATGAGCAGTGCGTTATTGTGGCATTGAACTCGAGTTTCGAAGGGTATTTGGCGTGGAGTTGCTATAAGACTGCGAACGGACGAGAAATCATTACTTGATGTAGCAGTGGATCAGCTGAAGTTCTAGAGGTAAGCGTATTTGAGTGTTCTAACTGTATGTTTTCAGTGTTTTCAAATGGTTTCTTGTTAATTTAGATCATGGTAAAACTGGGGCAGGATATGTTTTATTGGAGATGGAAGTGGAGATGGAAGTGAGTATGCATCTGAAGATGGAGCACAATTGGTGTGAAGGAAACAAGCTAGTGGTGTTAGGTATGGATGAGTTGTTGATTTATCTACTAATTAATTTATTCTATTATCCATTTACTCATTTATCTACTGTATTTATGTATTGGAGGCATGAGCTGTAGTTGTAATTAGTTGATAGCTGTCTATAGTTACTGTATGCAGTAGTAGATAGCAGTAGTTAGTTGATAAATGTGATGTGTGTGTTCTGTAACATGTTGTTGAGCTGTTGTGCTCGTTCTGTGTTTGTGAGTTTGTGAGAGCGAGAGTGGAATGATTGTGAGGAGAGAGATATGGAATGAGAAAGAATCGGCCACGGAAATAGATGTTGACGGTGCATAATGCAATGAATATGAGACCAATTGCTCAGAGCGCATGGATGAGAAAGTAGATGAGCAGTGCGTTATTGTGGCATTGAACTCTAGTGTCAAAGGATATTTCGCGTGGAGTTGCTATAAGACTGCGAACGGACGAGAAAGCATTACTTGATGGAACAGTGGATCAGATGAATTTCTAGAGGTAAGCGTATTTGAGTGTTCTAACTGTATGTTTTCAGTGTTGTCAAATGGTGGTTGGTTAATTTAGATCATGGTAAAACTGGAGCAGGATATGTTCTATTGGAGATGGAAGTGGAGATGGAAGTGAGTATGCATCTGAAGATGGAGCATAACTGGTGTGAAGGAGACAAGCTAGTGGTGTTAGGTATGGATGAGTTGTTGATTTATCTACTAATTAATTTACTCTATTATCCATTTACTCTTGGATCTACTGTATTTATGTATTGGAGGCATGAGCTGTAGTTGTAATTAGTTGGTAGGTGTCTATAGTTACTGTATGCAGTAGTAGATAGCAGTAGTTAGTTGATAAATGTGATGTGTATGTTCTGTAACATGTTGTTGAGCTGTTGTGCTCGTTCTGTGTATGTGAGTTTGTTAGAGCGAGTGTGGAATGATTGTGAGGAGAGAGATATGGAATGAGAAAGAATCGGCCACGGAAATAGATGTTGACGGTGCATAATGCAATGAATATGAGACGAATTGCTCAGAGCGCGTGGATGAGAAAGTAGATGAGCAGTGCGTTATTGTGGCATTGAACTCGAGTTTCAAAGGGTATTTGGCGTGGAGTTGCTATAAGACTGCGAACGGAGGAGAAATCATTACTTAATGTAGCAGTGGATCAGCTGCATTTCTAGAGGTAAGCGTATTTGAGTGTTCTAACTGTATGTTTTCAGTGTTGTCAAATGGTTTCTTGTTAATTTAGATCATGGTAAAACTGGAGCAGGATATGTTTTATTGGAGATGGAAGTGGAGATGGAAGTGAGTATGCAACTGAAGATGGAGCACAATTGGTGTGAAGGAAACAAGCTAGTGGTGCTAGGTATGGATGAGTTGTTTATTTATCTACTAATTAATTTACTCTATTATCCATTTACTCTTTTATCTACTGTATTTATGTATTGGAGGCATGAGCTGTAGCTGTAATTAGTTGTTAGGTGTCTATAGTTACTGTATGCAGTAGTAGATAGCAGTAGTTAGTTGATAAATGTGATGTGTATGTTCTGTAACATGTTGTTGAGCTGTTGTGCTCGTTCTGTGTATGTGAGTTTGTTAGAGCGAGAGTGGAATGATTGTGAGGAGAGAGATATGGAATGAGAAAGAATCGGCCACGGAAATAGATGTTGACGGTGCATAATGCAATGAATATGAGACGAATTGCTCAGAGCGCGTGGATGAGAAAGTAGATGAGCAGTGCGTTATTGTGGCATTGAACTCGAGTTTCAAAGGGTATTTGGCGTGGAGTTGCTATAAGACTGCGAACGGACGAGAAATCATTACTTGATGTAGCAGTGGATCAGATGAATTTCTAGAGGTAAGCGTATTTGAGTGTTCTAACTGTATGTTTTCAGTGTTGTCAAATGGTTGTTAGTTAATTTAGATCATGGTAAAACTGGAGCAGGATATGTTTTATTGGAGATGGAAGTGGAGATGGAAGTGAGTATGCAACTGAAGATGGAGCACAATTGGTGTGAAGGAAACAAGCTAGTGGTGCTAGGTATGGATGAGTTGTTGATTTATCTACTAATTAATTTACTCTATTATCCATTTACTCTTGGATCTACTGTATGTATGTATTGGAGGCATGAGCTGTAGTTGTAATTAGTTGATAGCTGTCTATAGTTACTGTATGCAGTAGTAGATAGCAGTAGTTAGTTGATAAATGTGATGTGTGTGTTCTGTAACATGTTGTTGAGCTGTTGTGCTCGTTCTGTGTTTGTGAGTTTGTGAGAGCGAGAGTGGAATGATTGTGAGGAGAGAGATATGGAATGAGAAAGAATCGGCCACGGAAATAGATGTTGACGGTGCATAATGCAATGAATATGAGACGAATTGCTCAGAGCGCGTGGATGAGAAAGTAGATGAGCAGTGCGTTATTGTGGCATTGAACTCGAGTTTCAAAGGGTATTTGGCGTGGAGTTGCTATAAGACTGCGAACGGACGAGAAATCATTACTTGATGTAGCAGTGGATCAGCTGAATTTCTAGAGGTAAGCGTATTTGAGTGTTCTAACTGTATGTTTTCAGTGTTTTCAAATGGTTTCTTGTTAATTTAGATCATGGTAAAACTGGAGCAGGATATGTTCTATTGGAGATGGAAGTGGAGATGGAAATGAGTATGCAACTGAAAATGGAGCACAATTGGTGTGAAGGAAACAAGCTAGTGGTGTTAGGTATGCATGAGTTGTTGATTTATCTACTAATTAATGTACTCTATTATCCATGTACTCATTTATCTACTGTATTTATGTATTGGAGGCATGAGCTGTAGTTGTAATTAGTTGATAGGTGTCTATAGTTACTGTATGCAGTAGTAGATAGCAGTAGTTAGTTGATAAATGTGATGTGTGTGTTCTGTAACATGTTGTTGAGCTGTTGTGCTCGTTCTGTGTTGGTGAGTTTGTGAGAGCGAGAGTGGAGTGATTGTGAGGAGAGAGATATGGAATGGGAAAGAATCGGCCACGGAAATAGATGTTGACGGTGCATAATGCAATGAATATGAGACGAATTGCTCAGAGCGCGTGGATGAGAAAGTAGATGAGCAGTGCGTTATCATGGCATTGAACTCGAGTTTCAAAGGATATTTCGCGTGGAGTTGCTATAAGACTGCGAACGGACGAGAAATCATTACTTGATGGAGCAGTGGATCAGCTGAATTTCTAGAGGTAAGTGTATTTGAGTGTTCTAACTGTATGTTTTTAGTGTTGTCAAATGGTTTCTAGTTAATTTAGATCATGGTAAAACTGGGGCAGGATATGTTCTATTGGAGATGGAAGTGGAGATGGAAATGAGTATGCAACTGAAAATGGAGCACAATTGGTGTGAAGGAAACAAGCTAGTGGTGCTAGGTATGCATGAGTTGTTGATTTATCTACTAATTAATGTACTCTATTATCCATGTACTCATTTATCTACTGTATTTATGTATTGGAGGCATGAGCTGTAGTTGTAATTAGTTGATAGCTGTCTATAGTTACTGTATGCAGTAGTAGATAGCAGTAGTTAGTTGATAAATGTGATGTGTGTGTTCTGTAACATGTTGTTGAGCTGTTGTGCTCGTTCTGTGTTTGTGAGTTTGTGAGAGCGAGAGTGGAATGATTGTGAGGAGAGAGATATGGAATGAGAAAGAATCGGTCACGCAAATAGACAGTGACTGTCCACAGTGCAGTAAAGATGACATGACGACTCACTGAGAGACAATGA